>JXCR01141955.1:4347-25590 GCA_002079205.1 Phalaenopsis hybrid cultivar
GAGTGGAGCAAAATCAGATAGAGTTACTCTACCGCGAGCCAAGATGAAGGCTCTTGTGAAGTATAATTCATTGGACAAAATCAAGATGAGATCTTGTAGAACTGGAAATTAAAGGTTTTTGCCACATCCATATGAAGATTTGTAACTCATTCAAGACCATCATACAGTTTAAATATATATGCATAAAAGGAACACATTCTGTACGCTAGCATACACTATGTTTATCTATGTTTTGGAATATTTTTTTTTAAAGATTGATCGACGGTCGGAGACCAAAGATCAACCCGATTGGTCGAGCTCCCATCAGGTCTGGGAGCCCACACGGTGTGCTGAAAATTCGAGAACCCTGCGCCACGAGGGATATAACACCCGATCCAAGGGTCTTGCGCCGAAGCCGCCACCAATGAGTCGGGGTATGTGCACATCTATGTTTTGGAATATGAGAGAATACCAATCAGAAAAATGACTTGCTCAATATTGAGGTCCTTGAAATAACAGGATAAGGTTGTTTAATTGTTAGCAAGCAGCACAAAATTTACCATCATTTGTAACCATAAGAACTCAGTCCAATCATTATTACTCCAGATTTCGTTTCTTACTATCTGATCAGAGGTTTCATTTAGCTAAATTCTATCATTGACTTCTCTGCCAGTCATTTAACTTGATTGCTTGATAATATATGCTTCACTCAGTGTCCTACATGAAAAAAAAAGAAACCAGAACACTGAACCCAAAAAAACAGGCATNATATATGCTTCACTCAGTGTCCTACATGAAAAAAAAAAGAAACCAGAACACTGAACCCAAAAAACAGGCATATCACCTGAAGCCGCCACCAATGGTATTACACTACCAGATGTAAAAGAAGTCTGGTTTTGCTCTGCTCACAATGGTTATTGGCAAAAAATCATTATGGAACAAAAACCTTACTACTGCAAGCACTGCAAGATGTTTGGACACCCGTAAGAGAAATGTTTCAGATTGTACCCACAGTTGAGAACCAATAGTCAAAAGCAGGAACATGCTGTTAGTGCACCCCACATGTCTGAATGTCCTCCCAGCAAACCAGATGGCAACCAATCTGAGGGGGGAATCACCAAGGAAATGAAGTCTGCTCCTATGANTACCCTCAGTTGAGAACCAATAGTCAAAAGCAGGAACATGCTGTTAGTGCACCCCACATGTCTGAACGTCCTCCCAGCAAACCAGATGGCAACCAATCTGAGGGGGGAATCACCAAGGAAATGAAGTCTGCCCCTATGAACCCTTCTCCTGACCATACTATAATGAATATTGCTCAGACCGAAAGTCAAGATAGTCCCGCAGCTCCTATTCAGAAAGCATCAGATGCAGATGTGACAACTAACATTTCANTCCTATGAACCCTTCTCCTGACCATACTATAAGGGATAATGTTCAAACCGAAAGTCAAGATAGTCCCGCAGCTCCTATTCAGAAAGCATCAGATGCAGATGTGACAACTAACATTTCANCTAAATTTTAAACGAACCGAACACGAACACAAGCTCTGTTCGTTTGTGTTCGGTTCGTTTACACCCCTACCATCTGCACACAAACCAAGGCTATTGTTGTGTGGTTCAATTACAAAGTCAGGATAACTTTGGTCAAAACGTCTCCAAGCCTCATCATGTGACGAATGACTCATAAAATTTGCATCAACAGATTTGGTACCGCTCCATATAATGTGAGGAGTTGTACGCATAGAAGTGAATAATCTCTAAAGATGGGGTATGAAAGACAAATATAAGAGGTGCTTGTATGGAAAAAAAATTTTTAGATGTTTACTCTTCTACCCCTTTGATTTGAATCTATTAACTCCTCAAAATCTGTAATTTATTTCTATTGCATCAACCTTTTAGTATAGCATGCAAGCATTAATATAACAATCAATCTTCTCAGATAGTAACCTTAACTTTGACACTAATTTTTTGGTTCTTAACAACTCATCCAGAACTAAATTATCTTCGAGATTCATCTTGTTTAATAAAGTTGATTGAGTAACTCTTTGGGCATGTTAAAATTTTATTTGATGGTTAGCATTCTTAGCAACCCCCCATAAAGGTCGTTGAGTAGCATACAGTAATTCATAGAATTGTTATGTTTTGTTGTTCAATTCTTAATCATCATCACAAACACTCCTGTCAGCTGACATTTACGATCTATTGCATCGATTTGAAAATTTATAGTTTAATTTAATAGATATATAATTTTTTATTTTGAAAATGTAGTATCTTAATTTTAAGAAAAAGAAGGAGACCAGGTAGATCTCATATCCTCCATAGTTTAAGTTATTAAACATAACACCACAAGTAATACACTATCCCAAAAGATAGACATACTACTTGACAGTGGGCTCGATAATATAAACTAAATAATTTAAGACATTAGTTTGGTTTGTGAACTTTTTGTTTAACTGACAGGTTCTCCTATCTAATATTGAAGATTACATAGGGTTTATATTACCTGGGTTTTTTAGTTCCCTATAGAGGGTAGCCTCCATAGTTAATTACATCTTAAAAGATCAAAGTCGCTTAAGAATACTCTTGATAATGATCAGAGGTGTTGTCTTCAAAAAATTCAAGGATCTAGTTTTCAAGTTTGGACATGAGAAAATAAAATGGGAATGATTCAAACAGAAGCAGTTGTTATCAAAGTTCAAAGGAACGAGAAGTTGGGGAAGTCATAGAACTCGAGAAGAACCTCAATGACTTCCGAAACTATCATATTATTGAGCTTCATATTTTAGAAACAATATTATTTAATGTTTCCTCCCGTCTATTAATTATTTTACTTCTGCACGATATTTGATCATGCAAATAGCCTAGAAGAAAGGAGAATTTATGCCACATTAGATGATGTTCTCAGAGTCCTAAAGTGTTAGAGCTTTTATTGCAGAACATGACTGTGTTGTTGACCTCACTTTTGTTGAGGTCAAGTCCTTCTTCTTTAGAAGTCTAGGATCTAGCCATAAGACTTTTCTGTTGACTATCCTAGAGGACTAGTAATGGAACCCTACATATTAGAAATTCTAAACACTTTCTTACCTTTCTTGGAGTTCCACATGCTTGGTTCTTACCTCTAGCACTTAGTAGGATGAAATCAACATGGGGAGCTCAAGAGGAGTCCCCATAGAACTCTCTGTACTTAGAGTTAGCCCAGGGTGGTGTGGTCTCGGTCAGTCTTGCACACGAACACTTGAACCCCTCACTTTCACTAACAACCTAAAATCCTAAAGCAAGCATGCTTAGCGTGATTCACTACTATTTCGGAAACTCATGTAGGTGGTCACTCAAACCCTCAGCCTTTAGCTAGGATGGCTAGGTCCAATACATGGAGGATCTAAAATGGAGGATATACGTGGTCTCATGGCATTATAAGGGTAATTTTGTGATTAGCCTCCTCAATAAACCCCAATTCCACCAAAATCCCCAACTTTGGCCTTTTAGCCCCAAAATTTTTCAAAATTACCAAAAAGCCCCTGAAACCCTAATTTTCCCAAAATTGCCCAAATTATCAATCTCTTCTAAAAAATCATCTTAAACCATTTCAAATCACTCAAATTTCCCAAAACACCCAAAAATTTTTTAAAATTCTCATTATATCTTTAAAATTACCAAAATAGACTTCTTGTTCAAAAAAATTCCCAAACCCTCCCAACCCATTCCAAACTTCTTCTAAATCAATCATAACCACCCATTGAGCCCAATTTGATCAAATTTGACCAAAATCCCAATTTTACCTTTAAAGGCCCAAATTCCCCAAATTCATCCCAATTTCACCAAATTGATTTCAAATTTCCCCAATTTTAAATCTTAATCGAATATAATCTTGTCCCAATCCAATTGAAACCAATTTTTAGCCCAATTGAACTCAATTTCAAGCTAAAATCTTAAGTCCAAATAAATTACCCCAAAATTGTCCTAGGCCAAAATTCCTTCAAATTGAACATCCCAACCTATCTAATTTCCCCAATTTTTTATTTTAAACTCTTCATGACATCCCCTTAGACTAATTTGAGGCCTCAATTGGCCTAGACCTCAACTCAAACATAACCTAAATCCAATCAAAATCTAAATGCCCAATTTTGCCCAACAATCCAAATCTCACTAAATTGAACTCCATAGCCTCTCAATTTCCACCTAATTGATTGTGAAATTCCTCATGACAATCTTGTAATCTAAATCAAACCATCAATTGACCAAAATCCAAACTCTAGCCAACTTTAAACCCTTGTTCAAGCCAAATCCCAAATTTTGAACCCAAACCCTAAACTCAACTTGAGCCACTTGTTCTAGCCTAACCTTAACTACCACATCTGCTATTTTTGCTCTAAGACCAAACCTAGATCTACTTAGCCCATCCTAGTGGTGCCATGGACCAAGGGTCCCTTGATTTGGGTATTTCTTCCTAAAAATGGCTAAACCAAAGGGATACTTGAGACCAGCCTTTCCAAGCCCCCAAACCATCACCATTAAGCTTCTTTGTCCTCCCTGAATCAGCTAGCCACTAGCCCAACCCTGCCCAGCCACCCTAGTCGGCAAAGAGATCAATAATGGAAAGGTCACCTCTCCTTTGAACTCAAAATTAAGCCCAACCTATGCGACTAACCTTGATTGGCCACTGGCACCGCTTAGCACTCCACCTAAGCTTATTGGCACCAACCAATCAGAGCTTGAGGCCTCCCCATTGACCTCAGCTATAAATTGTCCCCTCACGGCCAGAAATGAAAGAAATGCTAATTCTCTAAGGAGACTCTGCCAAATTCTCACCAGAGCTTCTCTCAACTCTCCTGAATTGAATCTCATTGCCCTCAGCCATCCATAGCCAATGTCCTGTTGGAATCTTGAGCTCAAAATCCAGGAAATTTTTTTATCATTCCACAAGCCACCACCAAACTCCAAATTGACCTGCTTCTAAGCTTCACTAGAGCACAAGGAGAAGTTCCACACTGAAAGCCCCATCCTTTGAACACTTTATACTAGACCTAAAACAAAGCTGTAACACCCTTCGATCATAATCTTGCACAGCTCCAACTGCTAAATATGACACTTGGAGGAGATTTGTTAGCTCATAGTGAAGCTTCAGAACACACCGAATCAAGGTCTCGCCTCTTGGGCAAATGTATAATCCAAAATCCCTAATTTTAGGCTCGGTTTCATCAATTATGAAGTGAAGTTGCTTTTCATATGCTTTTAATCATATGGATGTGTTCATCTCGAATAGATGAAGCTATAGGAACAAATCTTACGTGATTTGGTTGAGTATAGAGCGATATTGAAGAGGTTTAGTGTGAACGGCTCTCGGTTTATGTTAGATGGGGACGATGAACGGATGTCGTCCATTCGTATGTGTACTGATCTAACGGAGGAAGATGAGTCGGACTAAAGATTTGTTCATAAAGCACGAGACGTGTGGTAGCTAACATGGATGGCAGTGCTGAATTGAAGCACGCCACTTGAGCTTTCGAAGCTGCTGAGGATGACGTGGTCGTCATGTGGATAGGTAGGTAATTAGGGTATTTTTTATTTAAATTAATTAAAAAACTTTAAAAAATCATAAATTGGTGTAGAAAAAAGTATAAAAATAAAATAAAAATGCTTTATTGCTCAGTGAACTGTGAAGAAAATTAGGAAGTAAAAATAAAAATTATGTAACGTATTTTATTTTTAGTTAATTAAATATTAATCACCTTGACTTAAATTTTGGAGGGTTAATTTTGCATGTGGTTAGAAGTGTTTTCTAATTTTTGAAGTCAGAGAACACCTCTAACTCTAAAAGCCCTAATTTTCAATGTTAAGTCCCCAATTATGTTTAAAATATTTATATAAATTAATATATAAATAAAAAAAATATGGGATTTATTTTGGTAGGTTTCTTGTGGTCCGAGGATTCTAAAAAAATGTAAGATAAGTTTAAATAATTATGTGCATTATCTTAGCTAATTAAGTCATTAAAACCCATAAAAATTTAAATAAATAAATATAATTTTAAAAAATTATAAAATTCCTTGTTGAAGATAATGATAATTTTAAGTGGCCATAAAAATTTGAAACATTTTTAAAATTTATTTCATATTAAAACCTATTTTTCAAGATAAATGGACTTTTTGCACTAAAATAATTATAATAAATAAAATATAATTAAGAAAATTATGAAAATTGTTTTGGGAGTTCCTTGTGATCAGAGGCACCTAAGAAAATAAAATTGATGTTAAAAGAAATACTTCATTTTTAGATAATTTTTAATTTTAAAAAAATTAAAATTAATTAAAAAATCACAAAAATATGAAAATGTCCCAAATTATTACCTCGTCACTTGGGACCCATTAAAATATTTTTCTTAACTTTTCAAAAATAATCATGTATTTTTAAATGCTAAAAATGTACCTTGCTTAATTTTTATTAAAATAATTATAATAAATAAAATAAAAATTACAAAAATGAAAAGTTTGTTTCTCGAAGTTCTCTGAGCTTAGGGAGACTAATAAAAATATAAAAAATAATTTTTGAAATTAAATTATCTTTTCTACTTAATTAATCACTCAAATAAATAAATAATTATAATAATTAACATATAACTCAAAAAATTATGAAATTTGGTCCAAGTGGTCCTCTGATCTAAGTGAACCTCCAATATTTTTTCTAATGATAGAAATCTTACTTTGATTAATCAAACGAATTAACATATAAAATCCTTATTTTTGAGCTAAACTAATTATTAAAAAATAAATAAAAATGGAAATTCACAATTTCACCTTTAATATTTTAATTTATGCATGAGTGGGGTACTATGAAAATTTAAAGTCGTTTGAGTTTAATTTAATGAGTTATGAGGTGGAAAGCTTTAGGAGCAAAATGATAATTTTGGGATTTTTGTGCCCTAATTAAAATTTAGGTTGACTTAAAGAAAAAAAGTGTAATTTTGATCATAATGAATCCACTTGGATGTTTGAAACATAAGGGTGTAAAGGTTAGAAACTAATTATTCACTTTTTTACAATAAGGCTTAAATTGTAATTTTTTAAAATTATTGTGACTTGAAGGTTAACCTAATCGGATGATCCTAAAGTAGTGGGCTTGAGCTAGGAAGATAATAAATTATTTATTTCAAGCCTTTAATTAATGATTAGATTATAGGCATGATCTTTTAATAAAAAAATAAGTACCTCTAATTCAACATTTTAATTATTGCAAATTTACCCCGAAGAATGGACTCAAGGGCTTAGTAGTGAGCTAAGCTTGATATTTAAATTTGTCTAATAAGGTTTATAAAAGAGAAACTTAATTAATTATTAAGACCTTTAAGACACTACAAGCCCGACTTTAATTGTGAGTTCAAGATCCTTAATGACTTGAGTTTGTCCTTAAAGACATCCACTTACATAACTCTTGAATAAACATCAACTGAATGTTTGATAACCTGCTTATAAGATAATTAAAATATTAGGGTTCATTAAGCACATGACAGCTTAAACAATTGAATTTAAATTTAACTTCGGATGATTAACTGAACAACATAATAAAACCAAATGTACTTAAAACAGTTCAAGAGGTTTCAAAAGTTTTTTAGGATTATGCCTCAAATACCTTTGTGATCATTTGTATATTTTGAAGGAAAACTGAACTTATTATTCTTTGTTCAAGAAAATCATCCATTAAAACTTTTAGGGACCCACCAAGTTATGCCCCAGGAACCGATAATTCACTTAAATCAATAGAAATGCCTTACACTACTTATCTTAAATTAATTGACCCAATGCTCAAGGATTTGAGTGTTCGCTATGATATTTAAATCCTTGTGAGAAACTAGGGATATTTATTTTTTTGTCACATATGGATCATCAGACTTGTGTAAGCCTGAGGTCTAGGTGGCCGGGCAATGACGACAATGTTAATGTATGCTAAACAAGGGATATGAAGTCAGATTTAGATCAGTATCTCCTATCTCAAGGACCTTCAATAAGGAGAGAGGATAAGGACTGATGATACTCTTCGACGACACTTGAGGAGATGATTGGCCCCAGCACTCCTAGGTTGCCTGTAGCCCTAGCTCGATCGAAGTAATTAACATGTGAACTACACTACTTTACAAAGTATTTACAAGAATGAAGTTTATTTTGCATGATAAAGTAAATTCTATATGCATGAAAGTTAAATTTAAAATGAAAAATTATAAAGCTCCACGGTTAATCATTTGGATCGAGGTCAGGACTGCCCCTGTAGTTTATCGGTTGGTAGCTCTTACTCAAAGATCGGGAAGCACACAGTTCAACTATGAGCCCCCACCTTTACTAATGCCTTACACTTAGTTTTGATATTTCATTTGTGACTAAAGATTTTCCTTTTACTTGCTTGCGTTTTCCTACAACTCATTTTCCTACTCTTTTATCTTATTAGACCTTCTTGTTTACTTTCCTTCAATTTACTTAAATTCCTGCAAATATATTATGCTTCATGATGCTAACCATGCAGCGGTAGCAGAGACCCGGGTACATATTTACATTTTATACATCACAATTTCATTTATTTACTTTACAACTTTTGTTTTCTTTCTTTACTATTCTTTTACTTTTGCATTTCTTTTTATGTCCATAAGACCTCTAGAGTAGCAAACAGTAGTCGGCTTACCTAAGGTAGATAACTGCAAAAATTGAACACATACCTATTAATTATATTTATTAATGATGGATGAAATAAAAGCATAAAACATGAAGTTTTAACCTGGAGTCGCCACGTCGACAAGGAGCTTGGAGCAAGCTGAAGTAGATAGAGGATAACATTCTACAACAACAATCTTCTCTTAGAACTAAATCCTCAATTTATCTTTAGTCCTTTATACCGCTATGCTGTGCAACTTAAGCCCTAACTTATTTTAGGTTATGAGGTTGTCGTTCGTCACAACATAGACCCTCCTATCTTTCAGGTTGTTTGTATGACCGTGTCATGCAAGCATAAGCCCTAAATAATAATAATTGGTAGGATGAAACATCTAATAATTATTTCCCCGCAATCGAAGCCAAATCATAGGATAGTTTGGAAAGTCACTAAAGTTCTCTTCAAGATATATGACAACCCCTCGTTTTCTTCTTTTGGATTTCATAGTAAATGTTCCAATTTTGATCTTTCCCATTTGAAATTTTCTTTGTCCGACCTTGAAGATCCTAAACTTTGAGATTCTTGAAGACAATGTTTTTTCTGATAATCATCGAAAGTTTTCTTAGGTGATTTCAATTGCATAGGAAGAAACTATAGGGACTTGCCTTTATAGGAAACTTTAGAACCCAGCTTAATATTAACCCTACTTAATCTTTCATATTAGATAGGAGAAATTTGTTGGTCAACATAATGTTTTCACAGACTAAAGTGGATTTCATAAATTCTTTATTTTGTTTAATTTAGCCTCATTAGCAAGTAATGCGTCTATTCCTCGGGATAGTGCATCGCTTGCAATGTTGTGTTGGTTATTTAAACTATAACATATATTAGATCAGTTTAGTCTCATATTTTCAAAACTAAAACATTATTTTTCAAAAAATCATAGTTGATATGTTTTCTTTGGTGTAGGTAGTATTTTATCTACACTTACCTAAATCTAGAGCTTTTTATTCGTACTTATCAATTTTGATATTTTTGTCTTTCATTCTTAGATCTAGAAGCTTCTTGGGCTAAAGATCTAAGACAAGTAATTCGGATATTGATAAAGCATCAAGCAAATACTAAATAAAGATGTGAGTGTAACAAAATTTTTATAGATGAGGCATGTAAGTTTATGTGATTCTATTAGATTCACCTACATCTATAATAAGAACACAAAAATAATATTATTTACTAAGTTTCAAAAGTGATATAGCGAAAGAGACCCTGATTCATATGAATAATTATAATAATACAACTTTTTCTTTTTGAACAGCTAAGAACGAAGACAATGACTTATTGTAAATATGAGCGCTAGCCATGAAAAATATGTTGTTAATTCTACATATCTTCTTTCTTTTTCCTATCATGGGACCTTCTCCCACACTTCACTTTTTCTTCTTGTTTCCTTCCCTGCATTTACGTGTGATTGTGAGATGATATAATAAAAGATAATTATCTTATTATACTTTGCTTAAGACATGCTAGGTAACAAAATTACATTTAATGAAGCCAAATTTTAGTATCCATCATACCGAAAATCGATTAGGAATCGAGTTACGAAGCCACCATTTAAAAAATTAAGATTAAATCATTTTAAGGATAATTAATTTAATTAGGCTTTAGACTTAACACAAGAATAGATAATAATCAGAGAAGAAAGAAGAGAACGAAAGAGAGCTATAAAAGAAAATGTTTTGGGACATGCTCTAGATTATAGTCAGAATGTACAAACTAATATAACCTGGCTTTGGCCAATTTATGTATACTCGGTAAGCTGTACTTTGACGGTTGACGAATGATTTCAAGTATTGACTGCATAAAATGAGTACCAAATACTAACAAAAAATTGTTAATAAAGTTATACGAGACATTAGACAGTTACAACGTCTTCAACATCCTCGGACCAACCAAACATTTTCTTTAATGGATCAGTAAATAAAAGAAATAGTACTTTGTTCAATAAAGAAAAATTGTTAATAAAGTTATTATAGACATAAGAGAGTTGCAATGTCTTGAACGTCCTCGGACCAACCAAACATTTTATTTAAAAGAGCAGTGCATTTAATACACATTCAATGAAAACATATACAACATTTTATGTGTCATATTATATATAAGAGGAGAGGAGCTCAATAAAAAAGATATATGTTGAAAAATTGTTTCTATTTTTAAACTATCAAGTGCAAAATTCTCTCTATTTTCTCCCTCAAAATTAAGAAAGTTAATACCATGTTTAAAATGAAATTAGCATGTTATTTGGATTGCAACGTTGCTTGACAGCTTAGTGTCAGGTCAACTTTGTCATTAAAGTTGGTAGTATGCTAAGAAACATGGTCTCCATAATAGAGCAACAAACTTTCCTTCACAGAAATGATGAAAATTCTATGTAGAAAAGCATGCAACCACTGGCCTATCTTTAACTAGCCAGAGAAAATGACTCCACAAATTTTGGAAGATGAGGAAGATGCGGGGAGAGAGAGAGTTGGACAGCCATGCGCACATTCTTTTAACCATCTCCCTCTTCTTTCTTTCATTCATGCTTCTCCTTGTCATCTTCGAAATACGCGGCGGCTGGTTAAATATTTTTTATTCCTTAGTGCTGCAGCTGGCTTCCTCATTACTTGAGTTCCTGTTATCTTTTTTTCTCTCTCTTTGCTCCATATTTTCTCACAATGAAATCTGTATTACTCCTTCAAGTGAAACATCAGAATTCCAGTCCTTAAGACACTTTAAAGTAGCTCCTAAAGTGGTCATAGAGGATCGTATTAAAATTTTAGTTCATAGAAAATATATCATCATGCATCATAAACTGCTTAAAATTTTAGTTCAACTTTCGAAAAAATTGGAAAGTTGAACTTTAAGCCACATAGAAGGTCCCGCTGTTGATCACTAGTCATTTCATGTCATCCTAAGGTACAAATGTTTGGCAAGTTGATCAGTTGAGCAAGCTAGCTTCCACATGGAGAAACAATACAGTTAAAGGTTATGTCTGCTTTATGGGACACCCATCTTCCATTTGGAGGACTACCTTGAAGAGGAGGCACAGCGATTTGACTTTCCAGGGTTGAATAACTTTTTTTTTTTAATTGTTAGGTTTTTTTATTTTATTATAATTAGAGCTATTTCGGTCTTTTGGTTTTATTAACTTGTATGTTCTAATCCTTCTTTATAAAAGAAGTTTGGCATTCATGAGAGAGTATGGTGAGAAGTGCTAAGGTTATAACCCCTAGGCTTTTTCTTTCTCCCCATCCAGTGCCGGTAAAATCCCTCTTCTCGTGGACGTAAGAGGATCAATTCAACGAAAAAATATGTAAATCGTTTGTACTTTATTGTTGTCGTGTTAATTACTTTTTTTTGGCATTGTTTTTTTGTAACTATTGGTATTAAAGCTTTTGATTTTTTATCGTAGCGAGGTTCGACTTCCACAATACTAAATTAAACGTGAGTTATCACTGTATTCTAAAGCAGGTGATCTGATGTGCTTTGTCGAAAGATTCAGAGATTAGGCAGTAGACCGATGGTAGGTAGGTGGCTTGGATGCAATGAGTCTGAGGGCAACATAAGGGATCACGACAATAGGAAGACCATGGGAGTTCATCAGCTATTCTGGCTATTTTGGCAATCTAGCGGTTGTTTCGGTGACAAAGGTTTCGACGACAACACCAGCGGAATATCTGTCGTGAAACAGAAGAATATTGTAGAACCTAGGAAAAATAATAATATAAAAAAAGATAGTTTAGGCTTGCCATGGGTCAGAGAAGAAGAAGGAAGAGCTCTAAGGAAAGCTTCTAGAACATGAAAATTTTGAAAAAAAGGAAAAGAAAATGCTTCGGTTAAGGAATTTCAGGAAACAGTGAATGAAAAGAAAATTTTTTAAAAAGGGTAAAGAGGAATTTTGAGAAAAAGAAATATATTGAAAAGAAAAAAAAAATGAAATTCAGAAATTAAAAAAAAAAATCTTTTTTCATTTGAACTTATATTTTATTTCTTTTTTCAAGTTTCCAAAAATAAAAGAAAAGAATTTTCTAGAAAATATTTTATTCTGCTAGAGGTATATTTTTTCTAGTAAAGGACATTCCAACAATGATAGCAATGAATGACACCACAATGCTAGGTTCTTCAATGCCCACTTTAGTGGTGGAAAAGTCGATTCATCATATGTTTACACATCTCGTCAAAATCGATGTGAAAAAAATTAATGGCAAAAAAAACTTTAACATGTGGCGATACAAGGTGATAGATGCATTGTGTCCTTTGAATCTGAAGGAAGTCCTAGATAAAGATGATTTTCCTAAATGGATGTCGGAGACAAATTGGTTGAAAGTGAACCACAGTGTTTGTGGCTTGATCCAAAATGACTTGACCAAAGGATTAAATATTGGTTTATGAGAAAGGAGAACGTCTCCATTTGAAGCATCAACTATGTAGATTTCAAATGAGACGAGGGTTACTATTGATGAGCACTTGAATGATATCACAAAACTATTAACTGATATGTTAAATTTGGTTGAGGAGGTTCGAGAAGACGGCAAGGCTCTCCTTTTATTGAATTTGTTTCCAGATGAGTATGAAAAATTAACAGTGACACTCATTCATGGGAAGAAGATCTTGAATTATGGCAAAGTGAGTATAGAGTTGTTGAATTATGAGTTCCGTTGAAGGGACAATGAATCCGTAAAGATCAAGTCAGCAAAGGCAGTTACACTCCAATGCAGTCCTATGAAAAATTAGTGTTCTTTCTATTTAGAGACCGATCATTGGAGGAAAAACTGCGTGTAGCTGAAGGAAAAGGGAAAAAAAGTTTCATCCAAGGAAAAAGTCAATTTCATTGTTAAAAGATATGAAGAGGCAGATTCAGATATATTTGTATATGCAGTTTCTCATAGTTTATTTATAGATGATTTGTGTTAGATTCTGAATATAACTACTACTTATCATATTTATCCTCATCGACGGTGATGTTGTACATATAAGGAGTTGGATAGCAGTGCAATGACTATAAATAATGATTAAACTTGTTATACTATTAGTAGGGAGTATCTTTATCAAGATCCTGATGGTATTGTGAGGGAGCTAACCAAAGCTAAACATGTTCAAGATATTATGAAGAATTTTATGTCAGTAGGCACTTTAGAGTCCAATGGCTACAAGAGAATTATTGAAGCAAAACTTTTAAGGATATGTGGTGGAGCAATGACTTTTATGAAGAGAGCTCAAAATCATAATCTTTATTATTTTCATAATAGTACGGTAACCAGAACAGTTGTTATTGTTGATGATTCTTCTAACACCTTAATGTTGTTAAATATGCGGCTAGCTCATGCTGAAGAGGCTTCATTTCAGGCTTTGGTGAAACAATGATTGATCTAAGAAGTGAGCATCTGCAAGCTTGATTTTTGGTGTACATTATGTATCTAGTAAGAAGACATGTAATTTTTAGTGATACCATCCACAGTACAAAACATATTTTACTATGTTCACATAAATGTTTGTCTTAATGGTAATTTGTTCTTTTGGCTTTATTTGCTTCTATGCACAATCCTCCTCTATAAAAGGGGCTTTGTTCATGAGAGAGTATGGTGAGAAGTGTTGAAATTGTAACTCCTAGTCTTTTTCTATCTCTCCATCTGATGCTAGTGAAATCTACCTTCTCGTGGACATAGGCAGATCAATTCAATGTCGAGCACATAAATCATTTGTGTTTGATTGTTGTTATAGTTAACCTCACTTTTGTGAGGACCCACCTTGGACATAACCTCTAAATCAGGGTTGTGCTTTCTTTGGCCTCTCTAGGGCAAACCCAAGTCAGCAGCCCCTAGTTGTGCTAGTTTAGGATTTTGACCTAGTGACAGACCCAAGTTGATCATTTGGGCAAGACATGCCCTAGGTCACCCAAATAAACCTAAAACCTAGGAGCCTTCCTCTGAACCCTAGGAACCACTTTAATTATGAATTTGCCTTTGGGAGAGGGGTCTACCTAAATGGATCTTTAATCTCACAAAAGACCTCCCTAACCCACCAAACCCTAAAATTCAACCCTAAACCCTAGCACTCCCTTTTGAACCCAAATTTTGCTGACAATATGGGATGGTTAAAGCTAATTGGGCCATGCCAATTTTTGATCAAATCTTGACCAATTGACCACATTCCCATCTAATTAAAACTCACCCAACATGGTTTTTACATCACATCATGTGATGAACTCAATTGCCACGAGTTTTAATTAATTAATTAATTAATTAGGAGGATTATTAATTTCCTTTAGGGCCTAAATTTTGGGCTAGAACCAACTCATTAGCCTCAGCCAAAACCCTAAAATCTAGCCCAAAGCACATGGCCCATGAAGCCTATAGTCCATTTTTATGGGTACCCACCATGACATGTGGGTGACACTAAAAGACAACCCAAGTCACTTCCGAGCACTAGAGGACAAAACCACACACTTCACTAAGAGGGAAGCCACATGGGACTTTTGTCATGGACCCTTTAACCCACGTTTGGAGAGGCCAAATTAGGCCTTGGGGAGCCAAGACCATACCAAAGCTGACCTTAGCCACCCACCAAAAGGCTCCCCAATAAAACCAAGCCCTTTTCCATGCCTTCCTCTCTACCATTGGCATCATCATGGCTAAGGCATCAAAACATGGAAAAGCCTTCTCCCCACTGCCAAAAGCCTCCCAAACTCTCTGAAAATTTTGTGAGGATCCACTCAAGTGTCCCCATACCATGTCAAGCTTCCCACTTCTCTCATGGTTATATAAAGAGAGAAACAAAGGTCTTAATGGCACACGAAGCTTCATATCCAGCCATTAAACCCTCATGCTCCCAACAACAAAAGTCCTCCCCTTAATCTAGGGAGTTGATTCCCACCATCGTGAGAAAACCTCCAGCACTTGGAAACCTTGATTTCTCTACCCAAATCTTGGACATTTCTTAGCCCTGATATAAACTTCTCCAAAGCTCAAAATTAACCTCTCCAAAAGCTTTCCCAAGACTAAAGACAACCTACCCAATCAAAACTAAGGCTTCCTGAGCCCTCCCCCTATCCCAACACCAACCTGAGCCAGTTTTTGGTCTAGCCCATAGTTAGGACCAATTTCAGCTCAAATTGAAGCAGGAAGGTTTGTGACATCAAGAAGAAGCTATCTATCAAGCTCAATCGTTTGAGGCCACACCTGTTGGGACAAAGTATGGGTTAAAATCCTTCAATTTAGCCTCAGGTTTGGTCTTTTATGAAGAAAATGTATAATGCAACTTTACTTAACCATATAGATAGCTTTGCCCTGACTAGATGAACGTGTAGAAACAAACCTCGAGTAATTTGGTTGAAAATCGATCTAGATCTTAAGGTTTAATAATGGATAGCTCTCGATTCTCTGTCCCATGGAGACGATGAACTGATGTCGTTCATTTTCGTATATTAGAAACATATGTCAGAGATTAAAACGAATCACCAGACTGCGATGATGGGAGCACCAAATCGCAGACAGCTTGGAAGCCACGTGGAAAGCACGCCCAATCATGGAGCGCGGCTTGGAAATTCAACGACTCTGAGAATCCAGTCAGTGCTGCATGGTTAAGTGGATAATTCAAAATTTTCAAATTAATTAAATCCAGAAAATCAAAGAAAACTTCAAAAATTCATAACTTAATGTAGAAAAATTAAAAAAAACAAAGTAAAAAAACATCCAAACTCAGTGAAAATAATAGAAATAAAATTAGAATAATTAATTTATATTTAATTTTTAATTAGTTAAATACTCCACAGAGTATTGTAATTTTTAAAAATTAAATATAAACCCAAAAAATATAAAAATTTCAGAGATTATTCCCTCCACCCCTGAAAACATTTCCTAATTTTTCCAAGGCCAGGGGCCTTCCCAAACATTAAAATGACCAATTTCCTACTAAATTTATAATTATTTTGTGAAATAATTATAAAAATTAGAAAATTAAATTGAAAAAAAGTAAAAAGTAGCAAGGAAATTTAGAGTCATAAAATTAAAGCCTAAAATGATAATTTCGACACTTAAAATATTTAAAATGAAAATTAGAAATCAAGGGGTAAAATTGTAAGAAAAATGAAATGTTATATTTTAACCAAAATTGACCCAAAGACTTAATCTAATCTTAGGGTCATAACCTAATGGGACCTCAAGGTTTTGATAGCGTGGTTATTCCTTTTACCATGAAACACCCTTAGTGACCTAGGGTTAGCCCAACTTGAGCTTGGGTTTGGTTTAGGTCTAATCCAATTTAGACCTAAGAGGCTCCATGATACACCAAAAAAAATGTCCAATTTTTTATACATTTTTAATGCCTATGTTTGGTCATTTTTGGTGAATTGCACTTTAAAGAGAGGTATTATCTTATTTTTGATGCATGTATAATCAATTTGGGGATTTGGATTAAAAAGGAGCAAAAAGAATGAATTTTGGAGCAAAAAGGGCAAAGAAATGCTTTGGCGTTGAACGGTGTCAGCACACCTATATAGAGCAATGCCAATGTGGAATGGCGCCAGTCGGCTCCAAAACGGCGCTGAGACGGTTATTTCATAAAATACATTGAATTTGGACGAATTTTGAAGGGGTGCTTAAGGGAACTCTTAAATTTTGGCCACACATTTTTTAATCACCATTTTTGACAGGAAATGGGAGGCGAAGGAGGAGAAAGCAAAGAGGCAAGACTTTCATACTTTGTTTCTTTTGAGAGATCTTGAGAGATTCGTCTTTAAGAGTTGTAAGAGGAGAGGGAAAGTCAGAGATTTTTTCTTCATTGTAATCCTTAGAGAGGGGCGCATATCATTGTAAGTAGAAGAAAGTGATTCAAAGGAATTCAATGGATTTGCTTGTGGAGGAGAGTTAGATAAGTTCTTACTTTAATTCTGTGTTGTGTAAACTTGTTTCAATATATATAAATCCATGTTTTGTTATTTTTTCTCCTTGAATTCTAAGTAGTTGTTTTGTATTTCCCTTTAAAATAAGAAGTAGTGATGTGAAGAATCAATAGTTGTTTGAAAACTATCTTAACTTCTTAAATTGTGATGATTCATCTTGAACTTCATTTACTATTCAATCTAGTCAATTGATTTGTTAAAATTTACTCCAAAACATAAGAGTCGGGATGGCCATGTTTTCAGCATTTAAGTTGGGATCACACTTTATTGTCATGGAAGAGTGAAGTCTCCATGGGATTGAGTACAAATAAATTGGGAAATATTGTTTGATGGGTGTAGAATTGGTGATTTTGGGGTGACAGACTAAAATCAACAATTTGGTTGAGATGTTTAGAAATCATGTGGTGCGATTATTATCCCTCAGGTGGGGGAGAAGTGGGAGTCAGTATCCTCTCAGCCTAACCACGGATGTGGATTCAAAACATCTGAATTATCCAATGTCCTTTATCGCTTGACCAAAGGATTAAGGGATATTATTGCTTCTATTTGTCACATGCAATTAATAACAGATTTGATTATTCACTAGCCACAACGTTATTGTAAATGGGAAAGATACTTTTCTTAAATTTGAAACATTCGTTAAAATTACTTTACCTGCTTATAGTATATTTAACTTTTAAGTTTGCAAAAGTTGCATGGTAGATTTAGTTTTGTTAGACTTGCATTTCACATTTAACTTTATTTGTTGTAGTTCTTATATTATATATTTAGGTCCTTTTAGTTAAGTAAGAGTTTAACCTTCTCCTTGTGGGATCGATACTTAGGACTCCCTTAGAGCCATATATTACTTGAGCGATACGTATACTTACATTTATGACCTGGTGAATATAAAATATTGAAAATACATTTTGGGATTACAAAAGTAAAATTATTGGCAATTTAAGCGTAAGGATTTGAATCTATATAAAAGTTGCACGCACTAGGCCCGCATCAACCCACAATTTGACCTCATCTAAACGAGGCCATGTCTTGGTTCTAGTCAAATTTGGCTTAGCTTGTGTCCCCATGTGATTTAGTTGAAAATTATGCTAGATGTTAGGATTTGATCTCTGACACTCTTGGTTCTCTATTTCATGGGGACGCTGAACCAATATTGTCCATTTTTTTTGTATTAGAAATAAAAGACATATATCAAAATAGTAAGGGTAAAGAATATTATCGCTCTCATTCGATACAACACATTTAACATACTTCCACAATAGAATTTCTATATTTATCACTGATTCATGATAAGGAAAAATATATTTTATTAATATGACCTTTATCTTACAAATATTTTAGTTAAGTTAATTAGTTGCTTACTATATTTTTAATTATCAAAAATTACAAAAAGAAACGAATTTTCATTCCTATTTTAGCATCTTAAGTTTATGTAAGAATATATTGCTAAGTAAAATTTGTTATCTAAAATTAGTCCTCCCTATGGGATTGATATTCGGTACTTAATCAGAAAGTTCTATATTACCTGATAATGATACATATACTTATATCGTATCTCATATTGAAATATTATAATTGTATTCTTATTTGCTTCATAGTGAAAGATTTACCTAGCTTTTGCTTTGGATCAAGTTTTTGGCGCCATTGCAAATTAAGAATAACTATTGAGAAAATTAATTATATAATCACATACAACACATTTTACATCTGTATATATAGAAAATCAGGATAAAAAACCTAACTCAGGTTGACTCGGATTACTTAGAGACTAGTATCATATTAGTTCAACCCATCCTGAGCTAATCTAAAATCAACTTAGACCAAGGTGAATGGAGGTTAAGAAGTATTTGACTTCTTATTCGAGAACTAAAACACACTTAGCCTTAGTTGGGGACTATTTGGGCTAAGGTGCAAACCAACCTAAACAAAACGACATAAAGATTTCAATAAAAGCCATAAGAACTTAAACTTAAACCCAAAAATTTAACCTGATTTGAGGAGGTATTTTGAAGGAGGCAACTCATGGTTACTAACAAAATATCTTCCAGTCACTTGTGACTGATTAAACAACAAACCCAATGATCCCAAGATGACGGAATCATGTGATCTTGACCGGGTTATTCAAAAAAATAAAAATAAAAATAAAACACAAAACGATAAAAAAAATAATCGACTAAGAAGTCTTAAGCAAGTTAAAATTTCAACCCCTAAAATTTGAAAAAAGGCATAGTAAGTTTGACCACCTCACAAACTAAGTAGATCAGAGAACCCGATAACTCCAGAAGGACGGAAAGCCATGAGCATCTTGACCTGGTTGTCTTAAATAAAAACAACAACCAACCAATCAAACCAAAATATATACGAAGTCTGTTTTGCAAGGTTGTTGAAAAAGAAAGGTGGACATCACTCTGGATTTACTTTGCATGTTATCAAGGTGTGCTAACTCTGTTTTGTAGAGATGTACATTCAAAAGTCGGTGCAAACAGATGAACCCAACTAAACAATTGACAAAAAAAAAACCCTAGGATAGTTTGGAATCTTAACAGAATTCTTTGGAATATATAGGAATCCACTACCTTTAGGATATGACTTTGAAATTTCTTTCCATGACAATGACATTTAAATTTTTTGAGAACGAGTCACAACCTTAATCAAGAGTTTTCTTATGCAGTCCCCAAATAGCTTAAAATGTAATTAACTATAGGGGCTTGCCCATATAGGAAGAAGCTAACCCCTGAACAAGTACAATAACCTAAATCTCCGATTGTGAGTTTCCTTTTGTTAGGTCTTCTTTGAGAGTATGCCTCCGAGGTGTCTTAAATCAACACACATCAGAGCTATCTATGTGAAGTCCACCTCACAAAAGCTTCCCCACATGTTACTTTTGTTTGTCCTCATCATCATATGCCTTAGCCCTTTGGTATCCTCCCTCTTCAGATCATCCACACGATTAAAGAAAGAGTTATTCGGAGAGAAAGGGCTATACGACGGAAGATAAATTGGTAGCTCCACAACAACGACACGACGATAATAGAACGATTCATGACAGTCAGCGATTAGTTGTGTGAATTTTTTTTCTGCATAATAATTTTAATTTTGATTGCTGAGTATTTGGTGGGAAACTAACTAGGTTAAGCGTTTACTCTAAAACTTCTCTTTGTCTTTTTTTATTTTTTTTAATATTCTCTAAAAGTAGGCACAAAAGATACGATAAAGATTCAGACATAGTATTTTCACTTATTTATTTATTTATTTAATGAAAATTTAGCTTAAAAATTAAATTAGTTTAAAAACATAACAAATTTTAAAACTCACTTGAATTTAGATCAATCTCCACAAGCTAATCCCTACGAGGATCGAACTTAAATTCAGCTTGACATTGTTTGGCTTGATTAGGAAAACTTCATATCATATCAAATGTATTTTTGCATGAATGCAGACATGCCAGCATACACACGCACATACATACATACATACACACATACATGCACACATACACACATACACACATGCACACATACACACATACACACATACACACATACATGTATGTATGTGTGTATGTGTGTATGTGTGCATGTATGCATGTATGTATGTATGAATGTATGTATGTATGTATATATGTATGTATGTATATATGTATATGTGTGTGTGTATGTATGTAGATATATACTATATATATATATATAT
>JXCR01141955.1:29339-78387 GCA_002079205.1 Phalaenopsis hybrid cultivar
TATATATATATATATATATATATATATATATATATATATATATATATATATATATATATATATATATATATATATATATATATATATATATATATATATATATATATCTACAAACATACATACATACATATATATATACATATATATATCTACAAACATACATACATATATATATACATATATGTTATGTATGTATATACATATATCTATATATATATATATATATATATATATGTATGTATGTATATATATAGATACATACACAACACCCAATTCTTATGCATTTACCTATCTCACATCCAAACTTCCATTTTTACAAACAAAGCAACCAAATTATCCTTTTCTCCACTCTCCAAGAGTGAAATTCACATTTCATTTATAAATATGATGCTTATTTTGTAAAAATAAGAATTTGGGTGTGGGGTAGATAAATGCATAAGAATTGGATTGGTTTGAATGTAAATTCCAGTTAAATTAAAATTAATATCCATGGCTGCGCATCATCCCGCTTCTTTAAAGAAATTTACGTTAAAAGTTGTGTTCCTTCTTCTCTACTCACCAAATTAAAGAGCCCCACCACTAACACTATGCCCGAGTTAACAGCTGGAGATCAAAGACGGTTTAAGCCTATACTCGCTCTATTTGCTCTATATAGTTATGCTTGACCAAAACTAGCTAGTTTTACAAATTATAAGCATTGNCTTTTTGTTTAATTTTATTTCACCCAGATTTTCATTGGCTTGTAAAAAAGGGAGCAAATTTTTTGATTGATTGTTTTGTTGTTAAATAATGAAAACGAAGGAGAATCCAACAAGGTAGTTATATTTGCTGAGATAGAAGATATTATAGAATTTATCACTCCTTTGGTATAGTGAATAAATACTTGATCAATGTAATTGGGTTATTTTGAATATTCTTTTCTAAGAAGTAAGCTTATTGAATGCAAGTATATTTTCTGTTCTAGAGTGAGTACTTTCCTTCTTAGCATTATGTTAGAATGTCATAAACATAAAAATAAAATGAGGGCAACATTTAGGGATAGATAACAATTTTGTTAACATAGATCATATATTGCAAAAGACAACTCTTCCTATTATTATAGAAGGTGCACTAAATGTAAATAAAAATAAATCATGGAACTTCTAATTTTTTGTGAAGTTAGGAAAAATCCTAAGATGGCACGTGAAGATGAATTGTTCGCTTGCTAGATGATCTACAAAAGATAAGATACTAATGATTTTGGTATTGATGGTGGCAAATAAACATTAAATACTTTTTTTTATAGACTTCATATATATGACAATATATAATAAAAAATATAGATAAGGAAATAGTAGTATGTTAATAGGGTCATCTTCCCTATATAAGAGTAATCAATTGAGTTGTTCGTAGCTGATGTATTTTTGAAGTTGGATGTTGATAGAAATTTATGATGATAAATAGAAAATAATAAAATTTAAGTGAAGGTGAGAGATTAACTTCATCTCTCTTAAAAAAAAATGACAATGTACATGTCCTAAGAGATAAGTCTCAGAAATGAATGAATGCTATGAATTAGATGTTAATTGTTAATAAGCATTGATTGATGATAAAAGAGGAATGACATAGGTTGAGAAAGAGTGGATGATCCTTAGGTTGTTCTCTTGATAATGAAAAATTAGAAAATTTTAAAGTAGAATGTTAGATTTGAAAAAATTTACAGGTTCAAGTGGATGACACGAAAATTATAGAGTAAATGGGTACATGAATGAACTCAAATATTACAAAAAAAGAAAAAAAAAAGCACATAACAAAAAATAAGCAATTTGAAATTTGATAAGGAGTGCAAACGAATAACCAATGCACACCTTGTTTTATTTTGAAACTCTAAAATCTAAAATATAAAGTAGAGAAGGCAGTGTGTTATGCTAGTTTAGATTATTATAGTACTACATTCTATCCAAAAAATAATATAGTCAGCCAATGCACTTGGTTATAGCACCACAACACTATACCCAATATAGATGATAAAGAGTAGTGTACTAAGGCGCTTGTTTACGACTTTTTGGCACTCCCAACACAAAGGTTTCAATTTTAAAGAAGTTTTTATTTCATAATCAAAGGCATTTTGGTAATTTTTGGGAGTTATGTGAAAGAATAAAAATTATTATTTTATTTTACTACATGGGAAAATTGAATGTATAGAAAATGCTATATGGAGAGATGAGAGAGGTTTTGAACAAAGAAAGAAGAACATTAAAACTCTATTTAGGGGACAAAATCAATCATGTTTATAATTTCTATTATTTTATTTTATTTTCTTCATTTGTTTTTTATTTATTAATAAATTAAATTAATTTCATGTATCAAATTGTCTTGATGTAATTATCTTCGTAGGTGTATGGTGTAATCAAAATTTTTATAGTAAATGCAATAGTATTGACATTGCGACATTAATTATTAATATTACTTGATGCATTACTTTCTTAATCTTCTTGATTTTATGGGAAATTTTTAATTCAANAAAGATAAGGGGTAGCTTAGCAAACATTCTTGATCCAGACTTTCAATCTAATGTATCTAGGTTAAGTGCAGGTATGGCACATTGTTAAGAAATAAATCGTTGTGGTATTATTAAGTGGTAGGTTGTTCAAACCAATAAATAGAGTTGGTGTTATGGTTGAAATAACTAATAAAAAAGAATCAGTTAATCTGAATAAGCATGAAACAATGCATATTGGTTTGTCCTTAATTATATATGTGAATGAAGAATGAATTCATTCCTTGTTCCCTGACAACTTCAGAAATATTGATGTTTTTCCTATGTTAGATTCTCTTCTATCATTTTGTCATTTTGTTTTGAACTTTTATCGTCCCCATATTTTGGTCTTGTCCTTCTTTTTTACTGTCCGATTCTCTTGCTTTAGAGAGAAGAACAAGTTGAGATGGAAAAGGAGAATAAATAAAGGATTATTAATGGAGGGAAACCTTAGTGAACTAGTATCAAAGACTTTTGGTTGTGAAACTGGTATAATGCTTCACTGTTGGGGGATCATTGATACTTATTATTCTTTAGAACCTAAGGCCCCCATTTCTTTATTCTTGTCCAATAAAGTTAAAATTGTTATTTACTAGGGATTAAGTTTTTTGTTGCCTATGATCAGGTCTCAAGTTTCCTTAGCCTTCTAGTAAAGTGCATCCTTGTAGATTTTACAGAAATCCATCTTTAGGAGTGCTTCGCTCTTGGGGGATCGTTGCCTTATTGTCATACTTATTATTCTTTAGGACCTAAGGCCCCCATTTCTTTATTCTTGTCCAATAAAGTTAAAATTGTTATGTACTAGGGATTAAGTTTTTTGTTGCCTATCATCAGGTCACAAGTTTCCTTAGCCTTAGATTTTGTAGCAATCCATCTTTGTGGTGAACAATTTTTTGGGGGTTGTTGCAGTGATGTTAGTTTTGGTGAATTATCTTATCAACTAAATATTACCATTTCGTCAATTATTTTTTAATGAATATGTTTAACCAGATTATAATGCCTAAGAAGAAAGCACCAACTCTTCATTCTGATTCCTAAATCTCTCCAACCATATAAGAATAATAAGGAATCACAAGAAAGCTTGTAAGCGCATAGTATGACCATAAAAATTTTCTAGTATGATAATAGTTGGTCCCAAATTCTTTAATCACTTCTAATATTCCTGCATATATTCTAGGGAGTAGATTTGCCTCAATTTTTCTCTTGTTAATGCCAGGAAAATGAGTTGCTTATGACCATATGTCTTTATTGGTAATAGATTAATCTCTAACTCCTATTCAATATTCATATTTATGCCAAAGAATTTAGAAACAAACAATATTTATGTTAACGGAAAACACAACCTCAATAATGAGTAGTAATAAGCTCCTCAAGCTTGTGTAATCAAGTAATGTTTGATCTTTATAAGACAGAATTAAATTATTTGATAATTTATTTATTTTATAAAAAGAAGTTTTTCAATTGTATGCCAAAGTTATTAAAAATGTGCATAATAAAATATAGGCCAGCATTACTGGTTGTCTACTATACTAAGAGTCCCTATTTGTATGATGTTCTTTCAAGAATAAAAATTAAATTAAAATCTATTCATATTGATTATTGTGATTGTTAAAGAAGAAATTTTGAGTGAGATATGTTGATGCATGTTATTTTTAGATGGCAATCTAATTCATATGGGAACTGAATAAATATATGAAAATTTTGAAAGATGTACATATTTTTATCAGATACAATCAGTGCATAATTTGGTTTGGTCAAAAATGAAAAATTGTTACATGCTATAAGAATAACTGGAGGCCATTAAGTGCTATGCTATAAAACCACAATTGGACATGTCATGCTACATTCTTTTGAGTTTAGAGGGATAAATAAATTATTGAGGATTTAGGATGTTTATGTGGCAATGCTACGAAGGATAGGTTATAGATTGATCAAATTAGAAGAATTGCGAGTGTTATCCCTATTGAGTAATTAACTTGCATAGATTTGCAAAATGGAGGATAGAAGATACACCACCAGGTTTGGCAAGTGAGTATATGCATAAGTATTGGGAAGGAATAATGGTAGACCAAACAAATGGCTTAAAATAGTGCAAAAAAAAGAGTGAGGGAGATCAAATTAGAGTTAAAATGGCTTACACTAGCTATCAGGGTTAATTGTAAAATAAACATTTTTAAAGTTAGCATAAAATAGTTGGTGTAAGGCTAATGACATGATATCAATTAACTATGCTCGTTGTCTTTGGACTTGTGTGCCTAATCTCAATATTTATGCTTCTTTAGTAGGTAATGCTTTGCTTCTCATAAGAACTTTCCTTTGTTGGGATATTTGCTTTTAATTTTCTTTTTCCATAATACTATGCCTTGTCCTTATGCATTAGATTTAGCAAATTTCATTATATTTTAGTGGCCCAAGCCTTTTAATTTATCATTTATATTTTTTTAAATCACTCTCATACTTAAAATCTAAACCTAAAGAAACCTATTAAATTATAGAATTTAAGCAACCACAACTACATGTGATTTTTTTTATCTAAACAGAGATGATTTTACATTATATTGGTGACCCCCTCCACTTCATTAGATATTTCAATGATGAAGGTGGGGCTATTTTTTTATTGTTTGGGGGTATGTTTATTCTAAAATTGATTGCTTTACATTGTTGATGATAGCTCCCTATGCTCTCAAACCTTTGATATTGCTTCGATTAGGTAGACGTTGTTTAGCATTCACTCAGTGATGTGGTACTATTTATTGTTGCTTACTATTGTGGATAGGGGTGATGTTTGGTTGAGTTAAAGCAAATTGATTGAATATTGAAATTAAAGATTTTGATTTAGATTCAAGTCAATCTCGAGTTCATTTAACATTGGTCGATTTTGAATTTGAGTTTGAGTTGATTCGACAAAGTATATTAATTTTATAGTATATTTTTAATCANTAAATTAAAGATTTTGATTTAGATTCAAGTCAATCTCGAGTTGATTCAATATTGGTCGATTTTGAATTTGAGTTTGAGTTGATTCGACAAAGTATATTAATTTTATAGTATATTTTTAATCACTAATCAAGGTTTTTGTCTATATTTGTATTAATTAAAAAAATATATCAATAATTATTATCAAATAAATTGAATATAAACGTGTACATGCGTATGCTTTTACTATGTTTTTTTTATAATTGTGTATGCATTATCTAATTTTAAACTTGGTGATTACTTGGATTTAGGTTTTACTAATCTTGTTTTAATCTTATGTACTTATGGTTGAGTAGTCGATACATGGATGCTTTGAGATGAGTAATTATAAACTTTGTCCAACTAAATTTTTCNATAATTGTGTATGCATTATCTAATTTTAAACTTGGTGATTACTTGGATTTAAGTTTTACTAATCTTGTTTTAATCTTATGTACTTATGGTTGAGTAGTTGATACATGGATGCTTTGAAATGAGTAATTATAAACTTTGTCCAACTAAAATTTTCTTCCTATTTTTAATATTTTAAGTGAAAGTTGGATGGCAACTACTTGGTTCCATTGGAACTCGTCTTCTTGATGGCATGATATGCATTTTTTTAAAGGTAATTTCCTTCTTTCTTCTCATTTAATCTATTTAATTTGATATTGATTTATGAATGCCTTAATTAGTTCAAATTGACACATTAAAGTTCTATTTAGGAATTAAATCTCCCCGATTTTGCTAGATTCTAAATTTTCACTAATTTTTTTTGACAATTTCAAACATTTTATTATAGGTTTGGTTTCAATTGAAGTTTTGCCTATTTACATAAAGAAGCAGTGATGGTATCTTCGGATATGTGATTCCTGAATTTTTGTTGCATTCATTCACACTATGCATCGTATTGGGTGCATTAGGAATTGCTAATCTTGAATAGAGTAGTGCATTATTCATATATTCATTTATTATAATTGTTTCAGGATTTTTTGTATGATCATTAGCTCATACTTTGTTGAATTTTTCTTTGGTTGCTGGCCTCTTCTTCTTTTTATGATATTATTTGCACGTTTTTCTGTTTTCCAGCCTTATTTCTTGCTAGTGTATGAATGCTTTTGTTTTGTTTTTTTCAAGGGATCATTTTAAGTGCATCATACTGTTCGTTAAATGCTGCAACTGTTGCTGTTATATTTAAAGCTTTCAGCTTAAACATAGTGTTACTTTGCACCACAAGAGAAAAAATATATTTTTCTTATAGTCCGTCTTCTAAATAATCTGATTTGGGTTGCAATTCTGTTTAATTAATTTTCAGGCATTATTGTGCTGCCATGAGTTTATCTTTTGTACGTATTTCTTTTTATATTTACGACAACAACAAGCCTTTATCTCACTAAGTGGGTTCGGCTGCATGAATCCTTTTTCTCCCTTATGTTTTTTTGAGTGTCATATTTTCATTTAATTCCAATAATCTAAGATCATTTTTTATGCATGTCCGTGTCTTCTTAGGCCTAACTTTACCTTTCTTAACAAAAGTCAATCTAAAACATCTACTCTACTGACTGGGTCATCAGATGGTCTGATTTTTAATGTGCCCAAACCATCTATAAGGTGACTCTCTCTAATCTCGCCCGCCGCTAGAGCTGTTCAAAACCTTTCACGGATATATTTGTGTTGCATTTTGTCTCTAAGCTTAAAGTTACTCGTCCACTTGAGCATTCTCATCTTAGCAACACTTAATTTTATGATTCTGTTTTACCAGCCAACATTCTGCTCCATAAAGCATTGTTGGTTTCACCACTATCTTGTAAATTTTCCTTTAATTTTATGTGGTACTATCCTATCACGAAATTGGACTGATGCATTCCTCAACTTCAACCATCCAACTTGAATTCTTCTAATAACATCGCCATCTATATCACCATCTCTTTGAGCAATAGACTCGATATATCTAAAATGTTCACTCCCTTTTATCATTTCTATGATACTGAATTTGCTTGGGTGCTTCTTTAATGTGTTGGTTGTGAAATTTGATAGCAATTGCATTCTCGCTAAAAAAAAAATAATTAAAAAAAACATGAGACTGAATATTCATGTTCATGGGGCTTGAATCGTGTTAGGCTATATCTAGATGCAAGTTTCATCAAGTTCAATTTAACATTTGAGTTGTGATGAATGCTTTCCTTCCTATTTTTTTCTTTCTGCAAAATGTGAAGCTGAAGAAGCTATTTCATGTAATGCTTAACTTTACGAAGTAAGTTTTAGTAATGTCAAATCATTATCAGTTGTCATAAAGATTTTTCCATGGTTGTGGAGGTTTTAGTGATGGGTAGACATTGTAAATTGATAACTTTGATTATCCTAAACCTTTTTATAAGGTATTTTCTTAAAATATTGTTTAATGGATGCTATCTGTGAAATTAATTGGATTTACCTTTGGGCATATATACTAAACTTATGCTTATGCTGTTAACTGATCCCAAGTGTTTAAGATAGAACTAGTGACGATGATGATGCTGGTAGATGATGTTAACGATGATGGCTTTAAAATGAACAGACTATTCTTAATGTTTCAGAGGAGTTGAGGAAACTTAGTTGTCTTCAATAGGTCCTTTTCACAGTATAAATGTGGTAAATCCTACCAGACGCTTGTGTAGTTTTAACTATTAAAGTCTTTGAAAATGTTGCATGATATTAGTGGTCCATTTTTACTACCCATGTCGACACAAGCAAGAAATTAGAAATCTACGATGTTTTATGTTTGTTGATATTTTTGCTGTGTGGAAATTCAATTTGATGTATGCTTTTTGGCGTCTGAAGAGAATATTCTTGCCTTGGCCATATGCAGTAGCCATTTTACAGATAATGAGGGCTTTTATTGGTTTAATATGCTATTTAGACGTTGGTATAGTTTAAACATTTTTTTGTTCAGTTGCGTAACAAAATGCTGTGAAAAGACCAAAATAAAGAAATTTTCTTAAATTGTTTTTTCTGGAGGATCTATCTTCTCATATGTTTGTTAAAAAACTAGTTTGTTTTTTATGCATTTCTGCTTGCATGTCATATTAGTTCAAGAGAGTATACATATATTCTTATACATTGATTTTGTTTCAACCAAATAAACTGTACAATATAATGGAAATAATTTAGAATTAATGACAATTTAGGTTCAGTGAGACATTATCTGACTAATTGTCAATTTGCAATGATGAGGATATTTTTCTTGGAGATGATGATGATTATTCTGGGCAATTAAACTGTTTGAAATTTTTAATTCCTCGTTCTCTAGGTTTGCTAGAATGCTAGGTTGATTTTTTCTTAATTTCAGAATAATGTGCAACGAAGATTGGATACTGGCTTGAGCAGCACCTTTAGAGAAAATGTGGTGAATTTGAATGATTAGAAAATGATACTATACTTGGGAAAAACTGTATTCTTTTTTTGGTTATCCTTTATGCATGTTTAAATTTCTATCAACTTACATGAAAATGCTTGATTATAAAAACGATAAGATTCACGAGGAAGAAGTGTTTGTTTTCTCGTCCTACCATTCTTGTATACAATTCTGATTCACTTGCGAGTTTGTGCTACTTCTGTTCTCATAAAAGAGATAACAAATACTTCAAAATGCATAGGAGAGACTAAAAATCTGTTTTACCAGTGGCGGTTAGAACAGTCTTTCCCCCTTTATTGGCCTTCTATTTTTTTTTTGGACAGTCGCCCTTTGGCTTTAACAATAGGGGTTGGAACNACATGAAAATGCTTGATTAGAAAAATGATAGGATTCACGAGGAAGAAGTGTTTGTTTTTTCATCCTACCATTCTTGTATACAATTCTGATTCACTTGCGAGTTTGTGCTACTTCTCTTCTCATAAAAGAGATAACAAATACTTCAAAATGCATAGGAGACAACTAAAAATCTGTTTTACCGGAGGCGGTTAGAACAGTCTTTCCTCCTTTATTGGCCTTCTATTTTTTTTTTGGACAGTCGCCCTTTGGCTTTAACAATAGGGGTTGGAACAAAACAATCTGCTAATTTAATCCGGAAACTTTTTTGTGCTTTTTTCTATTGGATATATATTTTAGGCGTATGGGGCTCATCCTGCTTTTTGCTTATAAAACTTTGAACATGAACTATAATAAACAAAGCATTGGATCCGATATGGTGCCAATGTAAGTTCACATGAAAGATCCATAACATCAAATTTTTAGCTTGTACTGTTATCTTTCACAAATCAGCATTATTATTAATATCATTTTCATGGACATGCAGTTCACAATCAAGCCCGCGGCTTTACGTATGAGTTCTTATTTCTTATTTTATTTTCTTTAAAAAAATCTTTGTATTCACTGTCTGTTTTGTTTATCAACCTATCATATTTTCATTATGTTACTAGAAAAATTTCAATAATCACTGAATAGGATCATTCACTTTAGGAGTGTTGAAGCTCTTTGATATTAGTTGCATTAGTTTTTTTGGAAATAAAGCATGATTCTACTGTTCAAAAGTCAACTTCATTTTCTAGATAAGTGCTTTGGCTGGGCNCAGCATTATTATTAATGTCATTTTCATGGACATGCAGTTCACAATCAAGCACGCGGCTTTATGTATGAGTTCTTATTTCTTATTTTATTTTCTTTAGAAAAATCTTTGTATTCACTGTATGTTTTGTTTATCAACCTATCATATTTTCATTATGCTACTAGAAAAATTTCAATAATCACTGAATAGGATCATTCACTTTAGGAGTGTTGAAGCTCTTTGATATTAGTNCTATTGGATATATATTTTAGGCATATGGGGCTCATCCTGCTTTTTGCTTATAAAACTTTGAACATAAACTATGATAATCAAAGCATTGGATCCGATATGGTGCCAATGTAAGTTCACATGAAAGAACCATAACATCAAATTTTTAGCTTGTACTGTTATCTTTCACAAATTAGCATTTTTATTAATGTCATTTTCATGGACATGCAGTTCACAATCAAGCCCGCGGCTTTATGTATGAGTTCTTATTTCTTATTTTATTTTCTTTAAAAAAATCTTTGTATTCACTGTATGTTTTGTTTATCAACCTATCATATTTTCATTATGTTACTAGAAAAATTTCAATAATCACTGAATAGGATCATTCACTTTAGGAGTGTTGAAGCTCTTTGATATTAGTTGCATTTGTTTTTTGGAAATAAAGCATGATTCTACTGTTCAAAAGTCAACTTCATTTTCTAGATAAGTGCGGCTGGGCTGGGTTCATAACACATATTTTATCAAAGTCTCATTATAAGTCCACTGTTTTGTAAGCCAAGGTTAAGTGTATTTCTCATAATAACTATTATTTTTTTAGTGCTATGGCTGGGCTGGGTTCATAACACATATTTTATCAAAGTCTCATTATAAGTCCACTGTTTTGTAAAGCCAAGGTCAAGTGTATTTCTCATAATAACTATTATTTTTTTATCTTCCTGGTGATATTTACAACAAAAAGCAATGGGGAAAGCATTAGTGATATTGTTGCCTGTTAGAGGCGCACTCAAAATTTCCATTATGCTTATGTAATTTCTGTCCGATCATAAAATGTATCCATGGCTCATTTTTTTGTCAGCCACTGCAAATATTGTAGGGTAAATTTAGGTTGTAGTAACTTGGGTCATTATCATGAGCAAAGTAACTCTACCTAATGGATTAAAATTTATTTCATCAACACTTGACATTAGACGACATAGACTCTTAAAATCTTGAACACAAACACTCAAATACATACTTAGTACCTCTTTCACCGTTGATCAACAATGTCCCTAAAATTTTTGTGTAGCATAACCAAATAAGATGACTTTTGAAACGAGCTTTGCGGGACCTTCCTACATAAGTGTCTTCTTGCTCACGACACCACCATGTCTTCTCCTTGGATAAATCAATGTTTTACACCAATTTTTAGATCTAATATGATTGTATTTTACTTCAATTTAGTTTAAGATAGGACAGGCTTTTATTTTATTAATTATTTAATGAGCCATGCTTCTTGGTGGTATTTCGATCTAACATTTAAAATGCATGCATGTTACTTCTAATTCCAACTAGAGATTTTGACGATTGATTTTATAGCATCTTCATTTCATAAAAATACATAGTTCAATATTTTAAGAGAGCAATAGACATACATATGAAAGATCAATGGTGAATAGATGTTGCTATCTTATTTTAGAAAAAGGGAAGATAATACTATGTTAGTAGATTAGTTGGAGTAATTAAAATTGTGGATTGTGTCTCTACCAAAGTGGTACATCACCTCAAATTTCAAACTAAATTTGTTAATATAAATCTCTATCACTTTGTTTGTAAGATCTATGAGATCTTTAAGGGAAATATTTTTCTGTATCATCAACCTTTTGTTTTGTTTTTTTTATTTGGTTGTCTTATATTCATTTTCTTCAATATAATACAAGTATGCTAATACTTGATTCACCTTCAAAAAATAAATGATTAGCATATAGCTTCAATGTTGTTAGAACATGTGTTTGAACTATATAGTTTGAACAAGTGTATGAGCCATTTTTGAACAGCTTGGTTCGAATAAAGTTCTATAATCTTTAAAGTATGTTTGATCGTGATGTAAATAAGATCTAAACGTAGTTTGAACGCTTGATCTGATATTGTTTGAAGCCTTCTTTGCTATTTTATCTTGGTTTGCAATAAAATTCCAACAGAATGGCTGAATCTATGAACAATGAAATCTCAAATTTTGTCGGTCTGATTATTTTACCCTCTTGAGGGAAGAAATTTTGAATGAAGATGATCACATCAATGGAGAAAGCTGGAATGTGGAAGGGCGGGACATCATTTTTCTTATACAATGGTGATAAGAATAGGAAGGTTATTTCGGTCTAAAATGAGTTTTTGATTATTTTTTTTTTCATTAGAAACAATTAATAAGCATATTTGGCCAATTTCTGCTATGAGGCATACAAAGTCAAATTTCCCATATACAATGGGTGCAACTTCAGTCTACTCATTCCTGGCAGTATAAATGAATGGTGTTATTTATGTTGCACGTTGACTTTCTGAAATTTTATCTCATGACCATTATTCTCTGCCATTATCCAAGAACTAATAATATCGAGCAGTTTTTCTATTTTTTTTTTACCATAGCCTATGCTTCTTGTGATTTTCTGAACTGCTCAAGGTTGTGCATTGCTGTGTGGGGTCGTGGTTATATCATTACAAGNTTTTTTTTTCATTAGAAACAATTAATAAGCATATTTGGCCAATTTCTGCTATGGGCATACAAAGTCAAATTTCCCATATACAATGGGTGCAACTTCAGTCTACTCATACCTGGCAGTATAAATGAATGGTGTTATTTATGTTGCACGTTGACTTTCTGATATTTTATCTCATGACCATTATTCTCTGCCATTATCCAAGAACTAATAATATCGAGTAGTTTTTCTATTTTTTTTTTACCATAGCCTGTGCTTCTTGTGATTTTCTGAACTGCTCAAGGTTGTGCTTTGCTGTGTGGGGTCGTGGTTATATCATTACAAGGTTGGATACTGGTCAGGTTTTCGATTTTGACGTTGTATCAATTGTGGTGGGAGTGGGTTGAGGTTTTGAGAGTTTACTCTTTGCTTTTTGTTCTTTTTCCCCTTTTTAATAAAGTTAAAGAAGGAAAGCATACTAAGTCCGACTTCAAAATGGAGGTATCATGTTTGAGGGAGCTTTTCTAACTGATTTTTATCAACTGTCAGAACTGTATTCACAAAAAAATTTTACATTCAGGTACATCATTGTTAGGAATTGTGGAATTATAGGGATCAAAGTTGAGTTTAATATATCGATGCTTAACCTTGTTTACGACCAAAAGCAATATATGCTTATAGGTGAGAGCCATTTATTTGCTATTTGCAGGCTAGCATATTTTTCACCCATCCAATTTGAGACTAAACCTGATGCTTGTATGCATTAATCATCTCCATCTTCACTTAAACGGATTTTTATTCTATCATCATTAATTATCATATACTAAGAGTGGTCAAACACAGTACCCATCACGGTTACATATTTTTTGAACTTTTCTCAACCATTGTAAAGTCCTCCTAAGAGCCACATCGTATGAATTTTTCAACCATTGTAAAGTCCTCCTAAGAGCCACATCGTATGAATTGCTTGATCTTACTAAAACAAAATTTTAACCTTTTCTATGTCGGATTAAACCCAATCACTCATGTGCTCTCTAAGTTCAGTTCTTTAATTTTTCTAGAGTACTAAAACTATTCTTGGAACATGTTCATGGTAAGTGTAGTCTCTATCCTCTCAAGACAGCATTTTCTTAGGGCGAACAACCTAAACTCATGATTAATTCAAAAAGAAAACTGATAGGATGTGCAAGTGCGGGAAACACAGCAAATATTCAGTCAGAACTGTGCAGGCAGNTTGGCTGGGCTGGGTTCATAACACATATTTTATCAAAGTCTCATTATAAATCCACTGTTTTGTAAGCCAAGGTCAAGTGTATTTCTCATAATAACTATTTTTTTTTTATCTTCCTGGTGATATTTACAACAAAAAGCAATGGGGAAAGCATTAGTGATATTGTTGCCTATTAGAGGCGCATTCAAAATTTTCATTATGCTTATATAATTTCTGTCTGATCATAAAATGTATCCATGGCTCATTTTTTTGTCAGCCACTGCAAATATTGTAGGGTAAATATGAGTTGTAGTAACTTGGGTCATTATCATGAGCAAAGTAACTCTACGTAATGGATTAAAATTTATTTGATCGACACTTGACATTAGACGACATATACGCTTAAAATCTTGAACACAAACACTCAAATACATACTTAATACCTCTTTCACTGTTGATCAACAATGTCCCTAAAATTTTTGTGTAGCATAACCAAATAAGATGACTTTTGAAATGAGCTTTGCGGGACCTTCCTACATAAGTGTCTTCTTGCTCACGACACCACCAAGTCTTCTCCTTGGATAAATCAATGTTTTACACCAATTTTAAGGTCTAATATGATTTTATTTTGCTTCAATTTAGTTTAAGATAGGACAAGCTTTTATTTTATTAATTATTCATTGAGCCATGCTTCTTGGTGGTATTTCGATCTAACATTTAAAATGCATGTATGTTATGATTCATGACTTCTAATTCCAACTAGAGATTTTGACTTGATTGATTTTGTAGCATCTTCATTTCATAAAAATACATAGTTCAATATTTTTAGAGAGCAATAGACATACATATGAAAATGGTGAATAGATGTTGCTATGTTAGTAGATAAGTTGGAGTAATTGAAATTGTTGATTGTGTCTACCAAAGTGGTACATCACCTCAAATTTCAAACTAAATTTGTTAATATAAATCTCTATCACTTTGTTTGTAAGATCTATGAGATCTTTAAGGGAAATATTTTTCTGTATCATCAACCTTTTGTTTTGTTTTTTTATTTGGTTGTCTTATATTCATTTTCTTCAATATAATACAAGTATGCTGATACTTGATTCACCTTCAAAAAATAAATGATTAGCATATAGCTTCAATGTTGTTAGAACATGTGTTTGAACTATATAGTTCGAACAAGTGTATGAGGCCATTCTTGAACTTTTTTGAACAACATGGTTCAAATAAAGTTCTATAATCTTTAAGTATGTTTGATCGTGATGTAAATAAGATCTAAACGTAGTTTGAACGCTTGTTCTGATATTGTTTGAAGCCTTCTTTGCTATTTTATCTTGGTTTGCATTAAAATTTCAACAGAATGGCTGAATCTATGAACAATGAAATCTCAAATTTCATTGGTCTGATTATTTTACCCTCTTGAGGGAAGAAATTTCGAATGAAGATGATCACATCAATGGAGAAAGCTGGGATGTTTAAGGGCGGGACATCATTTTTCTTATACAATGGTGATATAAGAATAGGAAGGTTATTTCGGTCTAAAATGAGTTTTTGATTTTTTTTTTTTTTTTCATTAGAAACAATTAATAAGCATATTTGGCCAATTTCTGCTATGAGGCATACAAAGTCAAATTTCCCATATAAAATGGGTGCAACTTCAGTCTACTCATACCTGGCAGTATAAATGAATGGTTTTATTTATGTTGCACGTTGACTTTCTGAAATTTTATCTCAAGGCCATTATTCTCTGCCATTATCCAAGAACTAATAATATCGAGCAGTTTTTCTATTTTTTTTTACCATAGCCTGTGCTTCTTGTGATTTTCTGAACTGCTCAAGGTTGTGCATTGCTGTGTGGGGTCGTGGTTATATCATTACAAGGTTGGATACTGGTCAGGTTTTCTATTTTGACGTTGTATGGATTGTGGTGGAAGTGGGGTGAGGTTTGAGATTTTACTTTATGCTTTTTGTTCTTTTTCCCCTTTTTAATAAAGTTAAAGAAGGAAAGCATACTCAGTCCGACTTCAAGATGGAGGTATCATGTTTGAGGGAGCTTTTCTAACTGATTTTTATCAACTGTTAGAACTGTATTCACAAAAATTTGTTACATTGTGGTACACCATTGTTAGGAATTGTGGAATTATAGGGATCAAAGTTGAGCTTAATATGTCGATGCTTAAACTTATTTACGGCCAAAAGCAATATATGCTTATAGGTGAGCGCCATTTATTTGCTATTTCCAGGCTAGCATATTTTTCACCCATCCAATTTGAGACTAAACCTGATGCTTGTATGCATTAATCATCTCCATCTTCACTTAAACGGATTTTTATTCTATCATCATTAATTATCATATACTAAGAGTGGTCAAACACAGTACCCATCACGGTTACATATTTTTTGAACTTTTCTCAACCATTGTAAAGTCCTCCTAAGAGCCACATCGTATGAATTGCTTAATCTTACTAAAACAAAATTTTAACCTTTTCTATGTCGGACTAAACCCAATCACTCATGTGCTCTCTAAGTTCAGTTCTTTAATTTTTCTAGAGTACTAAAACTATTCTTGGAACCTGTTCATGGTAAGTGTAGTCTCTATCCTCTCAAGACAGCATTTTCTTAGGGCGAACAACTTAAACTGATGATCAAGTCAAAAAGAAAACTGATAGGATGTGCAAGTGCGGGAAACACAGCAAATATTCAGTCAGAACTGTGCAGGCAGCACGNAAAAAAACTAAAACTGCTAATGGATTTGAAAATCATCTACTTCCAACCCGAAAGTTTCATTCTCTTTTTTTTTTTTTTTTTTTTTTTGCATTGTTTTTTGGTACATTATCTGCGGTTACTTGAGCTATGACTATTTTCTCGCATCATCAACTAAAACTGATGTTCATATATATGTATATGTATATGTTTTAGTTTCAATGGTCCTTATTGCTTATTTTACTCAGAGTGTCAACCTATCTGAAAAATCAAAGACAAAAGGATCAAAGATGGCTGAATACAACACTGTTAAGGTTGGNATATATATGTATGTGTGTGTGTGTGTGTGTATTTAGTTTCAATGGTCCTTATTGCTTATTTTACTCAGAGTGCCAACCTATCTGAAAAATCAAAGACAAAAGGATCAAAGATGGCTGAATACAACACTGTTAAGGTTGGCCAGCACCTTTCGTCCCAGCTTTTTAATCATGCTGTTCGCTCTAATATTAAATCCGATGCTCCAAAAACATCCCAACCCGGGAATTTTCACGTCCTAAATCGGGAAAAGAATGGACTTTCTCTTACTGACAAGGATAACTTACATCCAAGAAATGGCAGCAGAGTTGTTGCCTCACCCGGTGGTATTCCTCCTGCTGCCATTTTAGATCTTTCAGGTCAACCCTATTCAAAGCTTAATGTTAACGGGAAAACTGGCGCCCCAAGTTCAAGCTCATTTGGCGAAAAGAAGCTGCCTTATNTCAGCACCTTTCGTCCCAGCTCTTTAATCATGCTGTCCGCTCTAATATTAAATCCGATGCTCCAAAGACATCCCAACCCGGGAATTTTCACGTCCTAAATCGGGAAAAGAATGGACTTTCTCTTACTGACAAGGATAACTTACATCCAAGAAATGGCAGCAGAGTTGTTGCCTCACCCGGTGGTATTCCTCCTGCTGCCATTTTAGATCTTTCAGGTCAACCCTACTCAAAGCTTAATGTTAACGGGAAAACTGGCGCCCCAAGTTCAAGCTCCTTTGGCGAAAAGAAGCTGCCTTATNGATTGTGGTGGGAGTGGGTTGAGGCATCATTACAAGGTTGGATACTGGTCAGGTTTTCGATTTTGACATTGTATCGATTGTGGTGGGAGTGGGTTGAGGTTTGAGAGTTTACTCTATGCTTTTTGTTCTTTTTCCCCTTTTTAATAAAGTTAAAGAAGGAAAGCATACTAAGTCCGACTTCAAGATGGAGGTATCATGTTTGAGGGAGCTTTTGTAACTGATTTTTATCAACTGTCAGAACTGTATTCACAAAAAATTGTTACATTTTGGTACATCATTGTTAGGAATTGTGGAATTATAGGGATCAAAGTTGAGTTTAATATATCGATGCTTAAACTTATTTACGACCAAAAGCAATATATGCTTATAGGTGAGAGCCATTTATTTGCTATTTCCAGGCTAGCAGATTTTTCACCCATCCAATTTGAGACTAAACCTGATGCTTGTATGCATTAATCATCTCCCTCTTCACTTAAACGGATTTTTATTCTATCATCATTAATTATCATATACTAAGAGTGGTCAAACACAGTACCCATCACGGTTACATATTTTTTGAACTTTTCTCAACCATTGTAAAGTCCTCCTAAGAGCCACATCGTATGAATAGTTTAATCTCACTAAAACAAAATTTTAACCTTTTCTATGTCGGATTAAACCCAATCACTCATGTGCTCTCTAAGTTCAGTTCTTTAATTTTTCTAGAGTACTAAAACTATTCTTGTAACCTGTTCATGGTAAGTGTAGTCTCTATCCTCTCAAGCCAGCATTTTCTTAGGGCGAACAACCTAAACTGATGACTAAGTCAAAAAGAAAACTGATAGGATGTGCAAGTGCGGGAAACACAGCAAATTTCAGTCAGAACTGTGCAGGCAGCACGAAGCATTGCAGTCGAAGGAACAAAAAAAAGAACCTTAGCTTGCAGAGCACCCTTTTTTTGTTTTGGGGGGGGGGGNGGCCAAACGTATGAATACCACCCAAAGGTAAACGTTCCCACGTGTCTACTGGATGAGATACGGTCCTCTATGATTTAAGCATTTTGGCAGAATATNCCGTATGAATGTCCCCTAAAGGTAAACGTTCCCACGTGTCTACTGGATGAGATACGGTCCTCTATGATTTAAGCATTTTGGCAGAATATTGCACCAAGCCCCGAATCAATAAATCCGCTGAAAAAATTGTTCAAAATAAAAAATGAGGAAAAAGAACAGCTTTTAATTCAGAATATTATAGTAAAAATTAAATTTTAGGTGGCTGATATGTTAATAACTAAATGCCCCATATTTTTTTCATTAATACCAGCACAATATTTAACCTCACATTAAAAATATCAGTACTTTAACTTCTTAAAATTGACAGTAAGGCAGCATGAATATAAAACGCCTCAGTTTTAAACTTCTTTAAAGTGAACTACACTTCTTTCATGCACAAGTAAAAAATAAAGTTTAGGTGTTAGATATGTAAATACATANCCTAAATGCCCCATATTTTTTTCATTAATACCAGCAGAATATTTAACCTCACATTAAAAATATCATTACTTTAACTTCTTAAAATTGACAGTAAGGCAGCATGAATATAAAAACGCCTAAGTTTTAAACTTTTTTAAAGTGAACTACACTTCTTTCATGCACAAGTAAAAAATAAAGTTTAGGTGTTAGATATGTAAATACATAAAAAGTCAGTTCCTATGCATGTCAATGATTATTATGCCGAAAAATATGTTTGATTATTAGATAAAAGAAGCATTATTTACCTCATACCAAGGAGCTAATAATTAATAGGCTTCAAGTGGCCTCCTGGTGATAAAGGGGTGCTCTAACAGCTGAGCAGCAGTGGGTCTTGCATTTGGATCCACCTGCACGCACTTCCTGATAAAATCCTGCGCATCGCTTGATAGGTGATTGGGTATTGGGGGTTGATCGCCACGCCCAATTCTGTAGAACGCATGTTGCTGCAAAAGAGGAAAATCATTATTAGTAGGAAAGTCTGCACCAAATTATTAGAACATCATTTTCACCAACCAATTGTTCAGCATTTACATATCTAACACCTAAACTTTACTTTTTTCCGTTTATACCACTCAAATCTTTCATATCAAATTAAATAAAAAAATCACCATTTTAGCTTTTAAGACGTGAAATACACCTTTCATGCATAGGTAATATGTAAAAGATTGAGGTATGTTTGTGAGATACGTAAATACATAGAAATAAAGTGGTATGTAGGCAAATCTTTTCTTTTTTATGGGGCATTTACCAAGATACCGTACACAATTCATATGTATTTACATATCTAGAAACTAAAGTCTTATATTTACGTACATAACACTAAAATCCTTAAATATAACTTTAAAAAAAACTACTAAAATTAACTTTTTTAAAATGACATACGCCTTTTTATGCATGGTTTATGCCACCAAAGTGTTATAAACGTAAATAAAAAACTAAAGGGATATTTAAATACATGTAAGTTTCCCTTTTCCTATTTGGAACATTCACATACATTCCACGTAATTCTAATCTACTTATATACCTAGCACCTAAACATCCATATTTACATGCATACGACTCAAATGTTTAACATCACATCAAAAATACCACCAACATTACTTTTTTAAAAGTGCAATATAGAGTGTTTTAAATATAAGTACCAAACATTTGGTTTTAGATAAGACATACAAAACAATTGTGTGATATGTACGTAAATTTCACTTTTTATTTTTATTTCATATAAATATCAAGAATTGATATAGCAAACAGAAATATGTTACATTTGGACGTCAAAGTTTGAATCACTCACCCACTCGACATTCGGATAAGGAATCTGACGAGTCAGCATCTCAAGAACTGTGCAGCCCAGGCTCCATATATCAGCTGCGCGCCCATATGTCTTCCTTGGATGGACAACCTACAGAGAGACAATGGAATAGCTTGATTAAATAACGCAGATTTGAAGTTTTAATTAATTATTGAGTTAAATCTTAGGAAAATTTATATACATACCACTCAATCCCTATGTATTTACATATCTAACACCTAAAAGTTCAATATTTACATATATATACCACTTTACCTATTGCACAAAAAAGGTGCATTTCACTTTTTCAAAAGTTAAAATGATAATATTTTTTATGTGAAATGAAAGATTTAGGTGGTATAAATGTAAAAGATAAAGTTTAGGTATTAGATAAGTTAATATATAAAAATTGGGTGATATGCATGTAAATGCCCCTAAATCCTATAGAGCTGATAGATTTCAGCATAAGCTGATCCAAAGCTGCTTCTGTTTTTCAAAATAGTTTGGCCTTCTTAAAATATGCAGTAAACAAAATAGAATGTTGAAGCATACAAAATTATTTAGCATATTTTAAAAAAATAGTATTCAGAAAAAAATGAAAAGGATTTTACAATTTAAATTAGCTAAAAATACAATTTTAACATTCTATAGTATAATAAACATTATGAGTGTATGCAATAGAGAGTCAGACCTCTGGGGCCATCCAGTACACACTTCCTTTGCAAGATTTCAGATCATTGAATTTCGAAATCTGAAATGAAAAGAGCAATGGAAGATAAAAAAAATTGTAATAAATAAACAAAATTCTTATAAAACAAAATGTAAAGGAAATCATACCTCCTTCGCTAATCCAAAATCTGCAAGTTTGATAGAACCATTTGCATGAACCAATATATTGGCACATTTGATATCTCTGAAAGGAAAAAAGTGGATTGGGTGATTAATTGTTGAGAAAGACTGGCTTCCATAGGCCAAAAACAAAGACACAACCCAAAAAATCGTGGCAGATTATCAAAACTGAACTTCAACCACAAGAATATACTTTTGAAAGATAGTATTAAAAAAAGAGAAATTTACATACATACCACATAATTCTTATGGATTTACATGTATCACCTAAAATTTGATATTTACATTTATAACACATGGGTGCTATAAACTTATGAATAAAAAGGTGCATTTGACCTTTAAAAATAAATGTGATATTTTTGATGTGATGTTAAAGATTTGAGTGCTATGACTGTGAATATAAATTTTAGGTGTTAGATATGTGAATGCATAAAAACTGAGTCGTAAGCATGTAAATGCCTTTAAAAAATGGAAAAAATTTCAGGAATTTTCAAGAAGTGTATAGATCATGTAATGTTCCTATAAGAAAAGTTTAGCATCCATTTTGCATCTAATGTCTATCAAAAATTCATTTGGATTAGCCAGCCTAAGCAGTTCAACAAAAACTAGCAGATACTCCATTTTAATGGGATCACATAATCAAGATTCTTAATCAAACATCAGATTTAAAAACTACTACTAGTCCTAAGAACTAGATTTGAGCCACCCTACTCCCAAGTCTCGCATCGCCCCATATTTTCGACTCTCCAAATTCCAACCTCCCTCACCTAGGCCAGCCACAAAGACAAGTACTTTCATGGCATTTTATAGAAACGGAGTAGGTGAAGATAGCCGGCAGATAATGGTGGTGCCTCCATTTAATAGAGACCGGGCAAAAAATAATGGACACGTTGAGTAAATAGCACAAATGATGATGCAAACAGTCGTTATATTTTATATTGGCATAAAAATTAGAATTCTTCATGCTAATAGATAGGTTCTATATGAAAATATGTATCTAGTAGAGATGGAGAAAACAAGACAAGAACAGAAATCTAAAGTTAGTCTTCAACTAGTTTGACTTAAAAACAAGAAACAAACAAGAGAATCATGCTTTGATAAAGTATGCCTCAATATTCTCTCACAGATACCACAATTATAAGTTACATTACTCACTAAAAGTCTAAAACATTATTAGCAACCATAATGCTCAAATATGCAAGAAAGAAAAGGAAAATTCACAAGACTATATAAAATAGTAAAGCATTTTCTTCACCTGTGCACCACATCACGTTCATGAAGATAATTCAAGCCATTGAGAATTTGTCTTGTATACGATGAGACTTGGGTATCGCGCAAATGATACTTTTGATAAAGAGATGCTATTGAACCTTGTGTTACAAGCTCAAGGAAGATGTAAAGCTTTGATTCTTCCTGCAAAAGGAAAATTTACCGTATAAATTCATTAATTAGAAACAAAATTATAAACAAGCACTCGTGGTTATTAAAAAAAAAAAAGACAAACTTTTATATGCAGCAGCTGAAGTTGTGGATGCAAAAGAATGTAGATGAAAGAAAATCAGTGAAGGAAAAATAAGCTATCACTGCAATAAATAAGTTATCACTCAAATTCATACAATATAGCCATTTTATAGAATTCGCACAAAGTTTCTAGGATCATGTTTCATTCATGTAATATTCAAGGGCCGCTTTCCACAAAAAATATCTATTTCTCCCAGTTAACTCAGAGAAAGGTCAGACTTTTATGAGCAATTCCTTGAAAAGACAGTTACATATCAGCTTCAATAGATAAGATGACGAATTTCAAGTGATCTGAATATCTTTTTGCTCATCTCTAGAAAAGACTGGGAAACAATCTGGCAGAGAAATAATATTACAGTAACAAGATGAGAAAATATCTCATCCATAATGAATATCCAATTAAAAAAAANTCACACAAAGCTTCTAGGATAATGTTTCATTCATGTAATATCCAAGGGCCACTTTCCACAAAAAATATCTATTTCTCCCAGTTAACTCAAAGAAAGGTCAGACTTTTATGAGCGATTCCTTGAAAAGACAGTTACATATCAGCTTCGATAGATAAGAAGCTGAATTTCAAGTGATCTGAATATCTTTTTGCTCATCCCTAGAAAAGACTGGGAAACAAGCAGGCAGAGAAATAATATTACAGTAACAAGACGAGAAAATATCTCATCCATAATGAATATCCAATTAAAAAAAATACAAAAAGGACAAAACTATCCATCAAACAGTGGAAAGACTAAGCTGACATTGTTCTCAAACAAAAAATAACAAANGGACAAAACTATCCATCAAACAGTGGAAAGACTAAGCTGACATTGTTCTCAACCAAAAAATAACAAATAAGCACAAATGGGAGCATTAAAATTGAAATCCCCAACAAACTCCATCATAGAAGCAGAAACAAAATGAACGCTTAAAGACGGGAATAAAAATAGATGAAGAGCAAGGTGTTAAGAAAATATAAATAGCCATGTAAAGATACCTTATCAGTTCCATAATACTGGACAATGTTTTCATGCTCAAACTGGCTCAAAAGTGCAATTTCCTAAGAAGAAACATTTAAGAAAAAAAAGTGAGAAGAAAGAACGAGTTTTGATCTGAAGAGGCAGGTGAAGTTCGTAGCTTTCAAGCTAGTAAAGGTGAAACGGTAAAGAAGAATAAGGAAAAAAGTATGGAACTATCTCACTTGTTCGAGCTGAAGAATGCATTGTTGAGCATTGCTTCCTTTATCCAGCAAAGACACCTCTTTAACAGCAATAAATGTACCATCACTGCACATATAAACACATTATGTAAGTTCAAAGGAAAACAAAAGCTAATTCTTTCGAGCAAAATAATATTTATTAGAGAAGTTCTGAAAAGCGCCAAGGATAGGCCTTAAGTAGGAGGCCAATAAAGATCCTAGTAGGTTAAAAAAATAAATAAATAAATATCATTTTAACACAGATGCATGATAGCTAAGAGAATGAATATGNTAGGAGGCCAATAAAGATCTTAGTAGGTTAAAAAAATAAATAAATAAATATCATTTTAACACAGATGCATGATAGCTAAGAGAATGAATATGACTTACTATATATAACCTAGATGATGCATTAAAAAAAAAGTTGGTATATATAAAATTAACAATTTTACACGTTCGAAAGATCTATCAATCCATTGTAAATGGAAAAGATCTGACTAGAAGTAAGAACAGCATATTAAAATGGCAAGAAATTTTACATATCTTACTGTGGATTAAATTCAAAAAAAAAAAAAAAAACACGCGTGCAGAAAACTACTCTATTCAACTTATTGGACTGCTCACTTGCCTGGATAATAAAAAAATAAAAACTCTATTCAGAACTATCATCCACATGCACGGCTGTACCATCACTTACAACATGAAAAGACCAAAGTATCTATCCGTCACCAATAAAGAAAACTCACAAATTACTAAATAAGATTTAGCAGTTGAAATTCTAGCGATGCACCAGCAAAAGTCTACTTTCTCTGGCAAATATCATGTAGAGNCAAGTGTGCAGAAAACTACTCTATTCAGCTTATTGGACTTCTCACTTGCCTGGATAATAAAAAAATAAAAACTCTATTCAAAACTATCAACCACATGCACGGCTGTACCATCACTTACAGCACGAAAAGAGCAAAGTATCTATCAGTCACCAATAAAGAAAACTCACAAATTACTAATTAAGATTTAGCAGTTGAAATTCTAGCGATGCACCAGCAAAAGTCTACTTTCTCTGGCAAATATCATGTAGAGAAACATGACAACAAAAAAAATCATTTTTACTACTTCAGTTCAAGTATTTGCCCTCTTAAGAAATTTGAAATTTGCAGTCTAAAAACAAGCATCTTAACTTGTTCTGAATGCCTATATTCATTTTTTTTTCAATATAAATATGGAATGTCCTGCTTGAAGTTTAACAAACAGCCACTTCAAATAAAATCTGAAGAAAGAGCAAAACTATGAAAACCAACTTACTCGNTTTCACCAACCAATTGTTCAGCATTTACATATCTAAAGCCTAAACTTTACTTTTTCCGTTTATACCACTCAAATCTTTCATATCAAATTAAAAAAAAAAAATCACTATTTTAGCTTTTAAGACGTGAAATACACCTTTCATGCATAGGTAATATGTAAAAGATTGAGGTATGTTTGTGATATACGTAAATACATAGGAATAAAGTAGTATGTAGGCAAATCTTCTCTTTTTTATGGGGCATTTACCTAGATGCCATACACAATTCTTATGTATTTACATATCTAGCAACTAAAGTCTTATATTTACGTACATAACACAAAACCTTAAATATAACATACAAAAAAACTACTATCATTAACTTTTTTTAAATGACATACGCCTTTTTATGCATGGTTGTGTTATAAACGTAAATAAAAAACTAAATGGATATTTAAATACATGTAAATTTCCCTTTTCCTATTTGGAACATTCACATACAATCCACGTAATTCTAATCTACTTATATACCTAGCACCTAAACATTCATATTTACATGCATACGACTCAAATGTTCAACATCACATCTAAAATACCACCAACACTACTTTTTTAAAAGTGCAATATAGAGTGCTATAAATATAAGAGTGTCAAACATTTGGTTTTAGATAAGGAATAAAAAACAATTGTGTGATATGTACGTAAATTTCACTTTTTATTTTTATTTCATATAAAAATCAAGAATTGATATAGCAAACAGAAATATGTTACAATTACTTGGACATCAAAGTTTGAATCGCTCACCCACTCGACATTCGGATAAGGAATCTGACGAGTCAGCATCTCAAGAACTGTGCAGCCCAGGCTCCATNCAACATTACTTTTTTAAAAGTGCAATATAGAGTGTTTTAAATATAAGTACCAAACATTTGGTTTTAGATAAGACATACAAAACAATTGTGTGATATGTACGTAAATTTCACTTTTTATTTTTATTTCATATAAATATCAAGAATTGATATAGCAAACAGAAATATGTTACATTTGGACGTCAAAGTTTGAATCACTCACCCACTCGACATTCGGATAAGGAATCTGACGAGTCAGCATCTCAAGAACTGTGCAGCCCAGGCTCCATATATCAGCTGCGCGCCCATATGTCTTCCTTGGATGGACAACCTACAGAGAGACAATGGAATAGCTTGATTAAATAACGCAGATTTGAAGTTTTAATTAATTATTGAGTTAAATCTTAGGAAAATTATATACATACCACTCAATCCCTATGTATTTACATATCTAACACCTAAAAGTTCAATATTTACATATATATATATACCACTTTACCTGTGCACAAAAAGGTGCATTTCACTTTTTCTAAAGTTAAAATGATAGTATTTTTTATGTGAAATGAAAGATTTAGGTGGTATAAATGTAAAAGATAAAGTTTAGATATTAGATATGTTAATATATAAAAATTTGGTGATATGCATGTAAATGCCCCTAAATCCTATAAAGCTGATAGATTTCAGCATAAGCTGATCCAAAGCTGCTTCTGTTTTTCAAAATAGTTTGGCCTTCTTAAAATATGCAGTAAACAAAATAAAATGTTGAAGCATACAAAATTATTTAGCATATTTTAAAAAAATAATATCCAGAATAAAATGAAATGGATTTTACAATTTAAATTAGCTAAAAATACAATTTTAACGTTCTATAGTATAATAAACATTATGAGCGTATGCAATAGAGAGTCTGACCTCTGGGGCCATCCAGTACACACTTCCTTTGCAAGATTTCAGATCATTGAATTTCGAAATCTGAAATAGAAAATAGCAATGGAAGATAAAAAAATTGTAATAAATAAACAAAATTCTTCTAAAACAAACTGTAAAGGAAATCATACCTCCTTCGCTAATCCAAAATCTGCAAGTTTGATAGAACCATTTGCATGAACCAATATATTGGCACATTTGATATCTCTGAAAGGAAAAAGTGGATTGGGTAATTAATTGTTGACAAAGACTGGCTTCCATAGGCCAAAAACAAAGACACAACCCAAAAAATCGTGGCAGATTATCAAAACTGAACTTCAACCACAAGAATATACTTTTGAAAGATAGTATTAAGAAAAGAGAAATTTACATACATTCCACATAATTCTTATGGATTTACATGCATCACCTAAAATTTGATATTTACATTTATAACACATGGGTGCTATAAACTTATGAATAAAAAGGTGCATTTGACTTTTAAAAATAAATGTGATATTTTTGATGTGATGTTAAAGATTTGAGTGCTATGAATGTCAATATAAACTTTAGGTGTTAAATATGCGAATACATAAAAACTGTGTCGTTAGTATGTAAATGCCTCTAAAAAATGGAAAAAATTTCAGGAATTTTCAAGAGTGTATAGATCATTTAATGTTCCAATAAGAAAAGTTTAGCATCCATTTTGTATCTAATGTCTATCAAAAATTCATTTGGATTAGCCAGCCTAAGCAGTTCAACAAAAATTAGCAGATACTCCATTTTAATGGGATCACATAATCAAGATTCTTAATCAAACATCAGATTTAAAAACTATTAATAGTCCTAAGAACTAGATTTGAGCCACCCTACTCCCAAGTTTCGCATCGCCCCCTATTTTCGACTCTCCAAATTCCAACCTCCCTCACCTAGGCCAGCCACAAAGATAAGTACTTTCATGGCATTTTATAGAAACGGAGTAGGTGAAGATAGCCGGCAGATAATGGTGGTGCCTCCATGTAATAGAGACCGGGCAAAAAATAATGGACACATTGACTTAATAGCACAGATGATGATGCAAATAGTTGTTATATTTTATATTGGCATAAAAATTAGAATTCTTCATGCTAATACATAAGTTCTATATGAAAATATGTATCTAGTAGAGATGGAGAAAACAAGACAAGAACAGAAATCTAAAGTTAGTCTTCAACTAGTTTGACTTAAAAACAAGAAACAAACAAGAGAATCATGCTTTGATAAAGTATGCCTCAATCTTTTCTCACAGATACCACAATTATAAGTTACATTACTCACTAAAAGTATAAAACATTATTAGCAACCATAATGCTCCAATATGTGGAATGAATTATCAAATTTAACAAGAAAGAAAAGGAAAATTCACAAGACTATATAAAATAGTAAAGCATTTTCTTCACCTGTGCACCACATCANCGCATTTGACTTTTAAAAAATAAATGTGATATTTTTGATGTGATGTTAAAGATTTGAGTGCTATGAATGTGAATATAAACTTTAGGTGTTAGATATGTGAACACATAAAAACTGAGTCATAAGCATGTAAATGCCTTTAAAAAATGGAAAATATTTCAGGAATTTTCAAGAAGTGTATAGATCATGTAATGTTCCTATAAGAAAAGTTTAGCATCCATTTTGCATCTAATGTCTATCAAAAATTCATTTGGATTAGCCAGCCTAAGCAGTTCAACAAAAACTAGCAGATACTCCATTTTAATGAGATCACATAATCAAGATTCTTAATCAAACATCAGATTTAAAAACTACTAATAGTCCTAAGAACTAGATTTGAGCCACCCTACTCCCAAGTCTCGCATCGCCCCATATTTTCGACTCTCCAAANCTACTAGTCCTAAGAACTAGATTTGAGCCACCCTACTCCCAAGTCTCGCATCGCCCCATATTTTCGACTCTCCAAATTCCAACCTCCCTCACCTAGGCCAGCCACAAAGACAAGTACTTTCATGGCATTTTATAGAAACGGAGTAGGTGAAAATAGCCGGCNGTTGAGTAAATAGCACAAATGATGATGCAAACAGTCGTTATATTTTATATTGGCATAAAAATTAGAATTCTTCATGCTAATAGATAGGTTCTATATGAAAATATGTATCTAGTAGAGATGGAGAAAACAAGACAAGAACAGAAATCTAAAGTTAGTCTTNAATAGCCGGCAGATAATGGTGGTGCCTCCATTTAATAGAGACCGGGCAAAAAATAATGGACACATTGAGTTAATAGCACAAATGATGATGCAAATAGTTGTTATATTTTATATTGGCATAAAAATTAGAATTCTTCATGCTGATACATAGGTTCTACATGAAAATATGTATCTAGTAGAGATGGAGAAAACAAGACAAGAACAGAAATCTAAAGTTAGTCATCAACTAGTTTGACTTGAAACCACAATTATAAGTTACATTACTCACTAAAAGTCTAAAACATTATTAGCAACCATAATGCTGCAATATGCAAGAAAGAAAAGGAAAATTCACAAGACTATATAAAATAGTAAAGCATTTTTTTCACCTGTGCACCACATCACGTTCATGAAGATAATTCAAGCCATTGAGAATTTGTCTTGTATACGATGAGACTTGGGTATCGCGCAAATGATACTTTTGATAAAGAGATGCTATTGAACCTTGTGTTACAAGCTCAAGGAAGATGTAAAGCTTTGATTCTTCCTGCAAAAGGAAAATTTACCGTATAAATTCATTAATTAGAAACAAAATTATAAACAAGCACTCGTGGTTATTAAAAAAAAAAAAGACAAACTTTTATATGCAGCAGCTGAAGTTGTGGATGCAAAAGAATGTAGATGAAAGAAAATNCGTTACAAGCTCAAGGAAGATGTAAAGCTTTGATTCTTCCTGCAAAAGAAAAAATTACCGTATAAATTCATTAATTAAAAACAAAATTATAAACAAGCACTCGTGGTTATGAAAAAAAAAAGACAAACTTTTATATGCAGCAGCTGAAGTTGTGGATGCAAAAGAATGTAGATGAAAGAAAATCAGGGAAGGAAAAATAAGCTATCACTGCATAAATAAGTTATCACTCAAATTCATACAATATAGCCATTTTATAGAATCACACAAAGTTTCTAGGATAATGTTTCATTCATGTAATATCCAAGGGCCACTTTCCACAAAAAATATATATTTCTCCCAGTTAACTCAGAGAAAGGTCAGACTTTTATGAGCAATTCCTTGAAAAGACAGTTACATATCAGCTTCAATAGATAAGAAGCTGAATTTCAAGTGATCTGAATATCTTTTTGCTCATCTCTAGAAAAGACTGGGAAACAAGCAGGCAGAGAAATAATATTACAGTAACAAGATGAGAAAATATCTCATCCATAATGAATATCCAATTAAAAAAAATACAAAAAAAGGACAAAACTATCCATCAAACAGTGGAAAGACTAAGCTGACATTGTTCTCAAACAAAAAATAACAAATAAGCACAAATGGGAGCATTAAAATTGAAATCCCCAACAAACTCTATCATAGAAGCAGAAACAAAATGAACGCTTAAAGACGGGAATAAAAATAGATGAAGAGCAAGGTGTTAAGAAAATATAAATAGCCATGTAAAGATACCTTATCAGTTCCATAATACTGGACAATGTTTTCATGCTCAAACTGGCTCAAAAGTGCAATTTCCTAAGAAGAAACATTTAAAAAAAAAGTGAGAAGAAAGCACGAATTTTGATCTGAAGAGACAGGAGAAGTTCGTAGCTTTCAAGCTAGTAAAGGTGAAACGGTAAAGAAACATAAGGAAAAAAGTATGGAACTATCTCACTTGTTCGAGCTGAAGAATGCATTGTTGAGCATTGCTTCCTTTATCCAGCAAAGACACCTCTTTAACAGCAATAAATGTACCATCACTGCACATATAAACACATTATGTAAGTTCAAAGGAAAACAAAAGCTAATTCTTTCAAGTAAAATAATATTTATTAGAGAAGTTCTGAAAAGCCCCAAGGATAGGCCTTAAGCAGGAGGCCAATAAAGATCCTAGTAGGTTAAAAAAAATAAAAATAAATATCAATTTAACACAGATGCATGATAGCTACGAGAATGAATATGACTTACTATATATAACCTAGATGATGCGTTAAAAAATAAGTTGGTATTACACGTTCGAAAGATCTATCAATCCATTGTAAATGGAAAAGATCTGACTAAAAGTAAGGACAGCATATTAAAATGGCAAGAAATTTTACATGTCTTACTGTGGATTAAATTCATTAAAAAAAAAAAACACGCGTGCAGAAAACTACTCTATTCAGCTTATTGAAATGCTCACTTGCCTGGATAATAAAAAAATAAAAACTCTATTCAGAACTATCATCCACATGCACGGCTGTACCATCACTTACAACATGAAAAGAGCAAAGTATCTATCCGTCACCAATAAAGAAAACTCACAAATTACTAACTAAGATTTAGCAGTTGAAATTCTAGCGATGCACCAGCAAAAGTCTACTTTCTCTGGCAAATATCATGTAGAGAAACATGACTACAAAAAAAATCATTTTTACTACTTCAGTTCAAGTATTTGCCCCTCAAGAAATTTGAAATTTGCAGTCTAAAAACAAGCATCCTAACTTGTTCTGAATGCCTATATTCATTTTTTTTTCCAATATAAATATGGAATGTCCTGTTTGAAGTTTAACAAACAGCCACTTCAAATAAAATCTGAAGAAAGAGCAAAACTATGAAAACCAACTTACTCGCTGATCCCTTCATACACGGTTCCAAAAGAACCACTACCCAGAAGATGGCCGCGCATCCAAGATCTAATTTTTTTCTTGAACCGCCCATTTGGTGAGATGACAAATTCAGTTGTAGTGCTTGAGGAATCATCATCAATAGACGTTGAGAAAGACCCAGTACCGTCCGATGTTTCACCTTCCATCACAGTACTCTCCAAAGCTTCACCAGCTTCTCCACTTCCAACACTTTCATCATCCTCCTCATCTTCCTGCACATCTAAGCCGAACGATCTCCTCCTATCGCTAATCTCGTTCTCATCGGACGGGGCAAAAGATTTCACTATGTCCCAAGTCGAACTTGCTCTGTCGTGAACAGGAAGTGCCATCGAAGGCGGCGGGGGAAGAAGCAACCTTACAGGGGAAGGGGATAGAACCGAGACTGAAGGCGGGGGAGTGAGAACCGGGGGTCGAGTACCCTTAATTCCTACATCGACGCGACCACTTCTGCCTACAGACGACCGCTGGATCCCCGCTACTTCCTCATCTCTAATCCTATTTTCTTCCAGGAGCACATCTATCTCAGCCGGGTGTCTATCCTCAATTTCCTCTTTAATCACCACCGCAACAGGAAGTGTTGTAGAAATCGTGGGCAAACGAACCGAGATAGCTGGCGCAGAAGAAGGAACTGACACTGCAAGAGTAGGAGCGGGAAGAACTGGCAGGTGATTTCCCGTAATTCCCCCATCTCCGCAGCTATTTATCCGTAACGACGACCACAAATCCTCCGCAGATCCCTCATCTCCAACCCTAATTTCCTCAAGGACCACCGCTTCCTCCACCCCANCGATTTCCCGTAATTCCCCCATCTCCGCAGCTATTTATCCGTACCGAAGACCACAAATCCTCCGCAGATCCCTCATCTCCAACCCTAATTTCCTCAAGGACCACCGCTTCCTCCACCCCANGGAGTAGGAGCGGGAAGAACTGGCAAGCGATTTCCCGTAATTCCCCCATCTCCGCAGCTATTTATCCGTACCGACGACCACAAATCCTCCGCAGATCCCTCATCTCCAACACTAATTTCCTCAAGGACCACCGCTTCCTCCACCCCAGGTGGTCTAACTCCAGCATCCTCGCCAAGCAGAGCCGCCTCACCGTTAGCCTCCTCCGAGAGATCGGCAGTTACACTTGGATCCTCCGACTCAAGAAATCGGGAGCGAGGGAGAACATCAGACGATGATCGAAACTTGAGAGATGCCTCCCACGCTGCAATGGGGATGGCGAAGTCCTCAGGACCGGATAATCCAAGGCTCTGGTAGAGATGCTCGACCTCTCCCTCTATGCTTCCTCCGATGCGGAAGCTACTCTGACTCGAATAACCCACCGGCGAGAAATCAAGTGAGCGCGACGTCTGCAACGAAGTCGACTCGTCCGACGACGTACAGGAGGCCTCGTAATCGATATTCTTCGCAGCGTTCCGCCTCTCCAACCTCGGTCTCCGCGCCTCCGCCTTCTTCCCCTCACGCCGGTGGTTGCTCTTCTTCTTGTTAACGAAGGAGAACATTGGAGAGCATATACTCCATTACAGGGGAGGGCAGGTCTAGGGTTTCGAGATAGAAATCGAGGGTTTCTTGTCTACTTCTTCCTTTCTTCGGTCTGCTGGAATACGCGGTTGACTGTGAAAGCTGCTGATGGCGTACGCGGTAGAGAGTACAAAGGNGTACTCCATTACAGGGGAGGAAAGGTCTTGGGTTTCGAGATGAGAGATAGAAATCGAGGGTTTCTTGTCTACTTCTTCCTCTTCTTCGGTCTGCTGGAATACGCGGTTGACTGTGAAAGCTGCTGATGGCGTACGCGGTAGAGAGTACAAAGGTAAATAGATTAGGATAGACTGCCAGGCGACACGAATTTTGTGGTCCGCTGTTCCATTTTTAACCCTCGATTTCACCCACATAGCGGACGCTGCGTCGTTTCAGAGTGGGTGAGCTTTGGGTGGCTTTTGAAGAAGGTGGCCCACCAAGGAGATTTTACGATTATGAATTGGGTATCGCCAAGGGATGATTAGATGCGGGTTGGTAAGCTTTACATGAAGAAATTGTAGAACATATTCTTATATTATGAAATAGTGCATAATTTTTAATGGAAATTTTACCTCTACATACCACAAAATTTATGTATTTATATATATAACGACTTTAATTTAATATTTGTAAAAATAGGTATTAAACACATGGAAATAAAAGAAAAAGAAAATAATTAGGCCAGTAGGTTAGAATTTTTATTATATTTAATGCCCCATTATTTGTAGTATGTTAAAATTATTAAAAAATAATAATTATATTTATTGATTCTATTTAGTTTATTCATTCATAAAATTTAGTCAGGTTTGTTGATCGATACCTAATTGATGGGACATCCGACAGATCGTACTCCCTTGCTTCTAGCGTCCCTACCTTACTTTCGCATCTGGCTCGCTAACTATTTTTACTCGAACTCTCTTGCTTCCAGTATCACCATTTTGGTTTCATGAGATCCTTCTTTTGGCAAGTTCTTTTGTTCAAAACCTTTGGAAGCTTAAAAATTTGACCCGTAATAAATTTGATTGTGCAACCTAATATAAAAAGGTGCATTTATGCATTTTTATTTTAAAATATTATTAATAGTTATATTTTCTTGTGATATCAAAATTTCAAATGATATATATATATCGTGTGTCTCATATCCATTCCTTAATGTTTGCACATAGCACTCAAATATTTTATATCATTTAAGAAAATATTTTTATTATTTTTAAACTGAAATAGATTATTGCATATACAATTTTACAGCATTAAAATGTTATGTAAGTAAATATGAAAGTTTAGATGTGAGATATTCAAATATATAAGGATTATGTGCTAAGTATGTACATCCCTAAAATTTTTTTAATCTAAAGTCTAATTGGTCGCCAATTTGAATTTCTCGAATAAATTTAATTTAATTTTTAATATTATTTAATTTAAATTTATTAAAAAATAAAACATTCAAGTTGATAATTCAATTAGAAAATTATGATTTAAAAAAAAATAATTGAAAAAAAAATAAATAATCCCAAAATGCTGAATTTGAAGGATCATCTTACATGAGAACAAACAAAGATTAATGTCATAATTATAATATATTAACAAATCAATAAAGATTTAGAGTTTGTTTGGAGTAGTTGCAACTTATTTAATAATATGCAGATTAGCTCATTAAAAATAATCTGTAGATAACTTATTATTTTGGAAAAATCAAACTGCCGCCAGAAAGCTGTCACTGCACCTATATATGTGCGGTCTGAAAACGCTGATTTCAGCTTTTTCAAAACGCATAAGCTGCCCCAAACAGTCCAGATGTGTTTTCAAAATGTCACCGCACCAAATAAGCTGCCACAAATAGACCTTTAATCGTTACATTTATATTTTGAATTATGATTGGTTGTGCAAATTTGTTGAAGTAACTCTTGATAGAGACATAAAGAAATGCTTTGATTGTATTGGGCATGGATGATAGCCCACAATTAAATAGAAAAAATGTCGTAAAATTTATTATACAACAACAACAATAACAATAACAAAGCCTTATACTACGTGGGGTCGGCTACATAATGTCGTAAAATTTATTATGCAAAAAAAAAAATTTTAAAACCCTTATCCAAACTTAATAAAATAATCTTAACTGTTAAACCCAAATACTATAATGAGATGCCCTTTTGTTGGCTCTAAACATACATCAATGTGAGGTAACTAATAAATATGTTGTTGTTAGTATACCGTATGTTAAACAACATAATAAAATTTAGTTTCATGAATATTCATCTTCGAGAAAGTGAAAGTGTCGTATCATGATGCGGACATACCAGACGGCCTCAGAATAACGAATACAATGAATGAAGGGATTAAGGTATAATACGACCCAAATGAGATACGAAAGTCTCTCAAGATGACTGTAATGTTTTTTATAATTTTTTGTCCAGCAAATTATTTTAAGATAAATAAATAATTGAAATTTATATATTTGAAATTGTGAAGCATTGGTAAAGAAATAAAAATCAAATAAATTGAGAAACCATATGTGAAAATCATCAGTTGAAATGGTTGACAAGTCCAGTTATTGACTTTGTTCGGTCAAACGAAATGAGTTTAGAGACGCAATTACAACGTAAAAGAAAGAAAATTCATTATTCACATCAAACAATATATTTTATTTGACTCTTAAGAGATCTTTTGCATGAACATTTTTATCTTTTGTCAGCATTACCCCTGTGCTCATATGCTGTGAAAATCTAGCATTATCTATTTATTGACTTTTAGTGCACAGGTCAACCAAGACAATACAATGAACATAACATTTTGTTTTCCGTGTTAAAGACTGGTCGGGGCAGGATGTCTTCACTAATTTTTTAAATCATATCGCAAACCTGCTAAATAAAATAATTAATAATCTAACAATAAAATTTTACATGCATACCTCACAATTATTATATATTTACATATATAACACCTAAAATTTATTTATTTTTTTACGTACATCACCTTACCTATTCAAGAAAATGTGTAGTTCGCTTCTTAAATTTTAGAAAAGTGATAACGCGAAAGATTTGCGTGGTGTGAATGTAATAATCAAATTTTAAGTGTTAGAAATGTAAATACGTAAGAATTAGATGGTATGTACGTAAATTTCCCAAAACAAAAATGTAAATAAATTAATAGAGACCTTCAGCGGTCGTGTTTTTTTCCCTGGCCAGGGATAGGGAAAATATTTGCGTACGTCGCGTTGCATACCACGGAGGTTATTCGGAGGGTATAGGAGGGTTACATCCGGGTTATACCCCCTGTAACTTTCCTATAACTTATCTGTACCTACCGCAACTACATAAGTGCAGAACTTATTTCTAGTTTACAGGTAGGTTACAAGTATGTTACAGAGAGGTTACAGAGAGTATAACGAGGATGTAACCCGCCCATACTCTCTGAATAACCTCCCAACCTTACGTACACAAATATTTTCCCACGGATAGACAACAAGAAAAACAATGAGAGATTATAAGATTGTTATTCATTTGAAATGATAAAATCATAAGAAATTTACATCCTTACCACACAATTTTTTATGGAATCACATATCTAACGCCTAAAGTTTGATATTTACATTTAAACAAATTGGCGCTTTTCTTTTATGTGATGCAAAAGATTTAAGCATTATGGAAGTAAATAATAAAGTTTAGGTGTCTGGCATGTAAATACATAAGATTTGTGTGGTATATATGTAAATGCCCCAAAAATTATTTATTTCGCACATACGCAAACCATGTCATTGGGAGATTGGTTGAGTTTGATCCATCAGACGTTGGAACACCAACATCACTCAATGTTCACTGTCACCTCATACTTGGAGTTCATATTTCATGAATATCATTGATTGACGCCCACTTTCTTTATTGCCATCACCTTCTTCTATTGCAATCTCAAGCGACACTATAATTGTGTTCTCAAAATAAGGAAAAAAAATATTAAATTTGGTAAATCGAATGTGCAGTGGACGACCTGGATCACACAATGTCGTCCAACGTCATGTGTGGTTCGATCCAGATCATCGTCCATAAGTAATATTTCTCCAAAATAAGAGTCAATTAAAATTCTATTTTTAATAGGTAAGACCCTACATTTTTTTCTCTAGTTTTCTAATTAAAATTATCCTACCTTCACGACATATTGATGCAAATTCAGAGGAAATTATGGAGGAGGATTTGAAAATTCAGACAAATCAGGAAGGGCAATAAATCCTAATTTCAAATTTAAAATTAAAATTAAAGTTTCAAATTATGGAGGAGGAATTGAAAATCGAGACAAATCAGGAAGGACAATAAATCATAATTAAAGTTTCAAATTCAAATTTTGAATTTGAATTAAGAAGCTCAATTAAAGACTCTTGTTTTAGAAGTTAATTAGAGTTTTTTTTTTCATATTATGTTTTCTTTTATTTGCTTTCCTAAAAGTAATTTTATAAGTTATTATCTTCCAAGTTGGGATGAGAGGTTTGTAATATGTTTCTATTATTTAAATGGAGTAAGAAAAAAAAATGGGCATTGACTATTGCTACTAATTAATGAGTTCTTTTTAAATTCCGTTGGTGAGTTTCCAACAATGCAGAGGGATTCTGTTTTGTCCCTCTCTTGAGTCCAACAAGATATTGAACTTAAGGGAAGACATCACATATATAACTCTCTCTCTCTCTCTCTCTCTCTATAGATGTGCCTGAGGCCCTCAGAAAGGCAAGAAGTATTCCAAATTTAAATTCAAGAATATCTCAACCCAAATTTCAACAAATTGCTTGACAAACTGAGCATCTTAAGAAGATAAACACAATGACACTAAAAGTGATTTAATTTGAGTTCATATGAGCATAGATTGGACACTCGAAGGCTTTTGTGTATCAATTGGATGACCAAACAATCATAAAATTTGGCATTTTTTTTTGGTCCAATCAAGCATCTCGATAAGTGAGATTCAATGAGCCCAAAATCAATCAATTTTGATATCATTAAGTTACTTAAATGTTGATAAAATTATTTTTGATCGAGGGAATCAATTTGAACCGCCTGATAGAGTGTTTTTGGGAGATTAGTGAAATTTATCAGGATGCCTCTCTAAATAACTATAAATAGACCCTCATCATTCATTTAAAAAGAGATAAAGAGATAAGAGAAGAGTGAGATGACTGGAAAAGGTTAACTCTTAAAGTCCTTGTGGATGTTGTTGGTCACCCGAGAAAGTGACCGGCCACTAGAGTTCGCAGTTGGCCACCAAAGATCATCGTCAACTACTAAAGCTCTTCGCCAACCACCATAGTTTGCCACCGAACAACAAAAATCGTGTTGGGCTCCACCATAATTTATCGCAGCCAACTACTACAATTATAATCACCAATTATAGCTTTTTGTAGCCAAACACTCTTGTTATAACCACTAACACCATCTTGTAATCCTATCTTTCATAATATAATAGAATAATAGATTTATGTGCTTTTAACTTCTTAAGTTGATTATTTTGACTAGGCCACACCCCATGATTTTTCTCTTTCTAAGGTTTTTTCACTCAAATAATATTGGGTTCTTCTCTCTTAGTTTTTTTTTTCTTTTATCCGTATGTGTTGGATCTTCGTGCAATGCTAAGAGTTAATTATCACTCTACTATCAATACATTTTAACAGACAACATATTCATATGTTTTATGAAGATTCATATTAATAGTTATATATACATGCATACATACACACCAACATGTATATATTGACACTCCATCAGCAAATTTTCAACACATAAATCTCGAGTCACAATACACTTCTTGAAATAAATTTTTAACGAAAAAATATTCAAATTTTTATTAAAATTATCTTATAATCAAACTGATCAGCTCAACCAAATGGACCCAACGACACCAAAATTGGTCCAAATCGAGAACAGGTCAAACTCAAATAAAATCGTTAAATCATTTTTGGAAACTTTCAATACATAATTGAAAGTATGAATATATTTCAAATATGACAAGTCAAATTCAACGAGCCTAAAATAGCTCAACTCTAACATCATTAAGGTGTTAAAATGTTTACCAAATGTCGTCGGATCAATGTAATCTTTCTTGGTTGTCCGGTAGAGTGATATGAATTTCCTCTTTATTTGTACAGAGCTCTTTCTAAGACTTTATAAATAGAGCTTTATCCCTCCTCTTAAGATAGAGAGAGGCTTTAAGCTAGCAAAAGCCTAAAGCTTGGAGGAGAATCTAAAGTCTAAAATCACTTATGCACTGCATATCTGATGAATACTTCTCACTTATGGAGTTGTCGACCACCGCCCATCGGCCATCGTCGACTCTTTGTAATGAGACCCCTTAAAAAATAATGATGTGCGCTGCAAAATCCTGACATACATTGCAGAGTAACATGAGATTCTACAGAACAATACAGACCACATATGGTGCAATGACGCCTTCCGAAGAAGATATAAAAATGTATCTCAAAGATGGTGATTTTCTCCAGCCTTTTGAAGCTTTATCCTTACAACCCACCACTACGACCTACGTGATTCACAGCACGTGCAGCTCCCGACTTCGACCCTGCGAGAAACTGACATCATCACACCCACCGCTATGACCTACGTGACCAGTTACGACCTACATTGTGCACAACTAATGCAACTCTCAACTCAAATCTCTACAGCCTACATGTCTCAGCACAACTCACCAATAAAACTTACATCACTAACTACAACCTACTGAATCCATAGCTCATGTGGCTACTGACTTTGGACTATGCGGCATATGAATATCACCACAACTAATCACTGCGGCCAACGTGATTAACTGTGAGTTACATGGTCCATAACTCGTGCAACTCTTGACTCTGGCCTCTGTGGCCTACTGATGTCATTGCATCTTACCATATCAGCATACGCGACCAAATACAACTTACTTGGTCTATAACTCTTGTCGCTCTAAACTTCGACCTCTACAAAGTATGGTTGTGATCACAACTCACAACGCACAACTACGACATACGTGATCCACAACTCTCGACTCTGGCCTTTGCGGCCTATAAATTTCATCATAGCTTCCCACTTCAACATACGAGAATAGCTACGAATTTTTGTCCACAGCTCGTGCAACTTCCAACCACAGCCTCTTCAGCCTACAGACTTGATCTGTGCTCGCCACTACGACCTACATGACTAATTACAACCTGTGGTCTACAACACGTGCAACTCCGGACTCTAGTCTCTGCGACCTACAAAAAATATCATAGCTCATCACTATGGCCTACACGACCAACTCCAACTTTTGTGGTCTATAGTGCGGTCTAAGGACGACATGATAACTCACCATCATATACCATATATTCTACAGTTCGTGCTGCTACTAACTCTGGCCCTTGCAGCCTCCAAAAATCAATACAGTTAATCACCATAACCTATGTGGTCAACTATGTCATATGTGGCTCACAATTCCAGTAGCTTCCTACAAAGGTCTGTGTAGCCAACCGATACTCCTAAAGTAACCATCTGCGACCCACAAGATCGACTATTACCATGACTTTCAAATGCTATATATATATATATATNTTGTGTGTGTCATATCCATTCTTTAATGTTTGCACGTAGCACTCAAATATTTTATATCATTTAAGAAAATATTTTTATTATTTTTAAAGTGAAATGCATCATTGCATATACAATTTTACAGCATTAAAATGTTATGTAGGTAAATATGAAAGTTTAGATATGAGATATGCAAATATATAAGGATTATGTGCTAAGTATGTACATACCTAATTTTTTTTTTAATCTAAATAGTCTAATTCGTGGCCAATTTGAATTTCTCGAATAAATTTAGTTTAATTTTTACTATAATTTAATTTAAATTTATATAAAAAATAAAACATTCAAGTTAATATTTCGATTAGAAAATTATGATTTAAAAAAAAAGAATTTAATTAAAAACTGAATTTGAATGATCATCTTACATGAGAACAAAACAAAGATTAATGTCATAATTATAGTGTATTAACAAATCAATAAAGATTTAGGGTATGTTTTGGGCAGCTGCAACTTATTAAATAATCTGCAAATCAGCTGATTAAAAATAATTTGCTGATAAACTAGGTACGATGGGTATTATCACTTTTTATTGTTTCGGAAAAGTCAGACTGCCACCAGAAAGCTGTCACTGCACCTAGATAGGTGCGGTGTGAAAACACTGCTTTCAGTTTTTTCAAAATGCATAAGCTGCCCCAAACAGTTCAGATGCGTTTTCAAAACTCCACCACACCAAATAAGCTGCCCCAAACGGACCTTTAATCGTTACATTTATACGTTGAATTATGATTGGTAGTGCAAGTTTGTTAGAAGTAACTCTTGATAGAGACATAGAGAAATGCTTTGATTGTATTGGGCATGAATGATAGCCCACAATTAAATAAAAAAATTGACATAAAATTTATCATGCAAAAAAAAAAAAAAAACTTAATAAAATAGTCTTCCCTTTTTAAATCCAAATACTATTATGAGATGCCCTTTTGTTGGCCCTAAACATACATCAATGCAAGGTAACTAATAAATATGTTGTTGTTAGTATACCATATGTTAAGCAACATAATAATATTTAGTTTCATGAATATTCATCTTCGAGAAAGTGAAGATGTCGTATCACGATGCAGACGTATCAAACGGCCTCGGAATGACGAAGACAATGAATGAAGAGATTAAGGTATAATACGACCTAAATGAGATACAAAAGTCTCTCAAGATAACTGTAATGATTTTTATAATTTTTCGTCGAGCAAATTATTTTAAGATAGATAAATAATTGAAATTTATATCATATTTATTTTGAAGTAAATTTGAAATTGTGAAGCATAAGTAAGGAAATAAAAATCAAATAAATTGACATGAGACATGCAAAGGCTCCATTGAGAAACCATATGTGAAAATCATCAGTTGAAATGGTTGACAAGTCAAGCTATTGACTTTGTTCGGTCAAACGAAATGAGTTTAAAGACGCAATTACAAGATCTTTTGCATGAACATTTTTTCTTTTGACAGCATTACCCCTGTGCTCATATTCTGTGAAAATCTAGCATTATCTATTTATTGACTTTTAATGCACAGGTCAACCAAGACAATACCGTGTTAAAGACTGGTATATTTAATGAAAACAAATCGGGGCAGGATGTCTTGACTAATTTTTTAAATCACATCGCAAACCTGCTAAATAAAATAATTAATAATCTAACAATAAAATTTTACATGAATACCTCACAATTCTTATATATTTACATATATAACACCAAAAAATTATTTATTTTTAGGTACATCACCTTACCTATTCAAGAAAATGTGTAGTTCGCTTCTTAAATTTTAGAAAAGTGATATTTTTTATGTGACACGAAAGATTTGGGTGGTGTAAATGTAATAATCAAATTTTAAGTGTTAGAAATGTAAATAAGATGGTATGTATGCAAATTTCCCAAAACAAAAATTTAACTAAATTAATAGAGACCTTCAACGGTCGTGCTCTTTTCCCTAGATAGGAATAGGGAAAATATTTGTGTACGTAGCGTTGCATATCTCGGAGGTTATTCAGAGGGTATATGAGGGTTACGTCCGGGTTATATCCCATGTAACCTCCCTATAACCTATATATACCTACCGGAACTACATAAGCGCAGAACTTATTTGTGGTTTACATGTATATTACAAGTAGGTTACAGGGAGGTTACCAGGGGGTTTAATGCGGATGTAACCCCCATATACTCTCCGAATAAACTCCCGACGTACGCAAATATTTTTCCCACGGATAGACAACAAGAAAAACGATGAGAGATTATAAGATTGTTATTCATTTGAAATGATAAAATTATATGAAATTTACATCCTNTATCGCAAACCTGCTAAATAAAATAATTAATAATCTGACAATAAAATTTTACATGCATACCTCACAATTCTTATATATTTACATATATAACACCTAAAATTTATTTTTTTTAGGTACATCACCTTCCCTATTCAAGAAAATGTGTAGTTTGCTTCTTTAATTTTAGAAAAGTGATATTTTTTTATGTGACACGAAAGATTTGGGTGGTGTAAATGTAATAATCAAATTTTAAGTGTTAGTAATGTAAATAAGATATGTATGCAAATTTCCCAAAACAAAAATTTTAATAGATTAATAGAGACCTTCAACGGTCGTGCTCTTTTCCCTGGACAGGGATAGGGAGAATATTTGCGTACGCAGCGTTGCATACCTCGGAGGTTATTCAGGGGATATAGGGGGGTTACATCCGGGTTATACCCCTGTAACCTCCCTATAACCTACATATACCTACCGGAACTACATAAACACAGAACTTATTTGTAGTTTACATGTAGATTACAAGTAGGTTACAGAGAGTTTACCAGGAAGTTTAATGCGGATGTAACCCCCATATACTCTCTGAATAAACTCCCGACGTACGCAGCTCTGCGTACGTCTTATGTGCACAAATATTTTTCCCACGGATAGACAGCAAGAAAAACGATGAGAGATTATAAGATTGTTATTCATTTGAAATGATAAAATTATATGAAATTTACATCATTACCACACAATTTTTATGAAATTACATATCTAACTCCTAAAGTTTGATATTTACATTTAAAAGAATTGACGCTTTTCTTTTATGTGATGCAAAAGATTTAAGCATTATGAAAGTAAATAATAAAGTTTAGGATTCTGGCATGTAAATACATAAGATTTGCGTGGTATATATGTAAACGCCCCAAAAATTATTTATTCCGTCGCACATACGCAAGCCATGGCATTGGGAGATTGGTTGAGTTTGATCTATCAGACGTTGGAACACCAACATCACTCAATGTTCACTGTCACCTCGTACTTGGAGTTCATATTTCATGAATATCATTGATTGACGCCCACTTTATTTATTGCCATCACCATCTTCTATTGCAATCTCACTCAAAATAAGGAAAAAAATATTAAGTTCGGTAAATCTGATGTATAGTGGACGAAGTGGATCACACAATGTCGTCCAACGTCAAGTGTGGTTTGATCCATGTCATCGTCCAGAAGTAATATTTCTCTAAAATAAGAGTCAATTAAAATTCTATTTTTAATAGGTAAAACCCTACATTTTTTCNCTTACCACACAATTTTTATGGAATTACATATCTAACTCCTAAAGTTTGATATTTACATTTAAACGAATTGACGCTTTTCTTCTATGTGATGCAAAAGATTTAAGCATTATGAAAGTAAATAATAAAGTTTAGGCGTCTGGCATGTAAATACATAAGATTTGTGTGGTATATATGTAAATGCCCCAAAAATTATTTATTCCCTCGCACATACGCAAGCCATGTCATTGAGAGATTGGTTGAGTTTGATCTATCAGACGTTGGAACACCAACATCACTCAATGTTCACTGTCACCTCGTACTTGGAGTTCATATTTCATGAATATTATTGATTGACGCCCACTTCCTTTATTGCCATCACCATCTTCTATTGCAATCTCACTTAAAATAAGGAAAAAAATATTAAGTTCGGTAAATCAGATGTGCAGTGGACGAAGTGGATCACACAATGTCGTCCAACATCATGTGTGATTTGATTCATGTCATTGTCTAGAAGTAATATTTCTCTAAAATAAGAGTCAATTAAAATTCTATTTTTAATAGGTAAAACCCTACATTTTTTCTCTAGTTTTCTAATTAAAATTATCCTACCTTCATGACATATATAACTCTCTCTCTCTCTCTCTCTTTATAGATGTGCCTGAGACCCTCAGAAAGGCGAGAAGTATTCCAAATTTAAATTCAAGAATATCTCAACCCAAATTTCAACAAATTTCTTGACAAACCGAGCATCTTAAGAAGATAAACATAATGACAGTAAAAGTTATTTAATTTGAGTTCGAATGAGCATAGATTGGATACTTGAAGGCTTTGGTGTATCAATTGGATGACCAAACAATCATAAAATTTGGCATTTTTTTTTGTCCAATCAAGCATCTCGATAAGTGAGATTCAATGAGCCTAAAATCAATCAATTTTGATGTCATTAAGTTACTTAAATGTTGATAAAATTATTTTTGATCAAGGAAATCAATTTGAACCGCCTGATAGAGTGTTTTTGGGAGATTAGTGAAATTTATCAGGATGCCTCTCTAAATAANCTCTCTCTCTAGATGTGTCTGAGACCCTCAGAAAGGCAAGAAGTATTCCAAATTTAAATTCAAGAATATCTCAACCCAAATTTCAACAAATTTCTTGACAAACCGAGCATCTTAAGAAGATAAACATAATGACAGTAAAAGTTATTTAATTTGAGTTCGAATGAGCATAGATTGGATACTTGAAGGCTTTGGTGTATCAATTGGATGACCAAACAATCATAAAATTTGGCATTTTTTTTTGTCCAATCAAGCATCTCGATAAGTGAGATTCAATGAGCCTAAAATCAATCAATTTTGATGTCATTAAGTTACTTAAATGTTGATAAAATTATTTTTGATCAAGGAAATCAATTTGAACCGCCTGATAGAGTGTTTTTGGGAGATTAGTGAAATTTATCAGGATGCCTCTCTAAATAACTATAAATGGACCCTCATCATTCATTTGAAAAGAGATAAAGAGATAAGAGAAGAGTGAGATGACTAGAAAACGTTAACTCTTAAAGTCCCTATGAATGTCGTTGGTCACCCGAGAAAGTGACCGACCTCTAGAGTTCTCAGTTGGCCACAAAAAATCATCGTCAACTACTAAAGTTCTCTGCCAACCACCAAAGTTCNGAGAAGATAAACACAATGACACTAAAAGTTATTTAATTTGAGTTCGAATGAGCATAGATTGGATACTTGGATGACCAAACAATCATAAAATTTGGCATTTTTTTTGTCCACTCAAGCATCTCGATAAGTGAGATTCAATGAGCCCATAATCAATCAATTTTGATGTCATTAAGTTACTTAAATGTTGATAAAATTATTTTTTATCGAGGTAATCAATTTGAACTGCCAGATAGAGTATTTTTGGGAGATTAGTGAAATTTATCAGGATGCCTCTTTAAATAACTATAAATAGACCCTTATCATTCATTTGAAAAGAGATAAAGAGATAAGAGAAGAGTGAGATGACTAGAAAAGGTTAACTCTTAAAGTCCCTATGGATGTCGTTGGTCACCCGAGAAAGTGACCGGCCTCTAGAGTTCTCAGTTGGCCACAAAAAATCATCGTCAACTACTAAAGTTCTCTGCCAACCACCAAAGTTCGCCACTGAGCAACAAAAATAGTGTTGGGTTCCACCATAATTTATCGCAACCAACTACTACAATTATAATCACCAATTATAGCTTTTTGTAGCCAAACACTATTGTTATAACCACTAACGCCATCTTGTAATCCTGTCTTTCATAATATAATAGAATAATAGATTTATGTGCTTTTAACTTTTTAAGTTGATTACTTTGACTAGGCCACACCCCATGGTTTTTCTCTTTCTAGGGTTTTTTCACTCAGATAATATTGGGTTCTTCTCTCTTAGTTTTGTTTTTCTTTTATCCGTATGTGTTGGATCTTTGTGCAATGCTGAGAGTTAATGACCACTCTACTATCACATACNTTTTTTTTCACTCAGATAATATTGAGTTCTTCTCTCTTAGTTTTTTTTTTCTTTTATCCGTATGTGTTGGATCTTTGTGCAATGCTGAGAGTTAATGACCACTCTACTATCACATACATTTTAGCATACAACATATTCATATGTTTTATGAAGATTCATATTAATAGTTATATACACATATATACATACATACACACCAACATGTATATATTGACACTCCATCAACAAATTTTCAACACATAAATCTCGAGTCACAATGCACTTCTCGAAATAAAATTTTAACAAAAAAATATTCAAATTTGTATTAAAATTATCTTATAATCAAGCTGATCAGCTCAACCAGATTGACCCAACGACACTAAAATTTGTCCAAATCAAGAACAAGTCAAACTCAAATAAAATCGTTAAACCATTTTTGAAACTTTCAATACATAATTTAAAGTATGAATATGTTTCAAATCTGACAAGTCAAATTCAACGAGCCTAAAGTAGCTCAATTCTAACATCATTAAGGTGTTCGAATGTTTACCAAATGTCGTTGGATCAAGGTAATCTTTCTTGGCTGCCTGATAGAGTGAAATGAATTTCCTCTTTATTTGTAATGAGCTCTTTCTAAGACTTTATAAATAAAGCTCTATCCCTCCTCTTAAGATAGAGAGAGGCTTTAAACTAGCAAAAGCCTAAAGCTTGGAGGAGAATATGAAGTCTAAAATCACTCAAGCACCACAAATCTGATGAATACTTCTCACTTCTGGAGTTGTCGATCACTGTCGACCACTGCCCATCGGCCACCGTCGACCGACCCTAACTCTTTGTAATGAGACCCCTTGCAAAATCATGATGTGCACTGCAAAATCCTGACATATATTGCAAAATAACATGACATTCTACAGAACAATACAGATCACATATGGTGCATTGACGCCTTCCAAAGAAGTGCATCTCAAAGATGGTGGTTTTCTCCAGCCTTTTGAAGCTCTGTCCTTACAAATCACCACTACGACCTACGTGACTCACAGCTCGTGCAGCTCTTAACTTCGGCAATGCGAGAAACTGACATCATCACACCCACCGCTATGACCTACGTGATCAGTTACGACCTATATTGTGCACAACTCATGCAACTCTTGACTCAAGTCTACAGTTTACATGTCTCAGCACAACTCACCAATACAACTTATATCACTAACTACAACCTACTTGATCCATAATTTGTGTGGCTACTGACTTTGGACTATGCGACCTATGAATATCACCACAACTTATCTCTGCGGCCAACGTGACTAACTGTGAGTTACATAGCTCATAACTCGTGCAACTCTTGACTCTGGCCTATGTGACCTACGGATGTTATTGCATCTCACCACATCAGCATACACGACCAAATACAACTTACTTGGTCCATAACTCTTGTCGCTCTAAACTTCGACCTTTACGAAGTATGGATGGTGATCACAACTCACAATTATGACATACGTGATCCACAACTCATACAACTTTCGACTTTGGCCTTTGCGGTCTATAGATGTCATCATAACTTTCCACTACAACATACGAGAAAAGCTACAGATTTTTGGTCCACAGCTCGTGCAGCTTCCAACCACGACCTCTTCAGCCTACAGACCTGATCTCAACTCACCACTACGACATACATGACTAATTACAACCTGTGGTCTACAACACGTACAACTCTAGACTCCAGTCTCTGCGACCTACAAAAAAACATCACAGCTCATCACTACGGCCTACACGACTAACTCCAACTTTCATGGTTTACAGTGCGGTTTAAGGACGACATGACAACTCACCATCATATACCACATATTCTACAGTTCGTGTTGCTACTAACTCTGGCCCTTGCAGCCTCCAGACATCATTACATTTAACCACTATAACCTATGTGGCCAACTATGTCATATGCGACTCACAATTCTTGTAGCTTCCTACAAAGGTCTGTGTAGCCAACCGATACTTCTAAAGCAATCATCTGCGATCCACAAGACCGACTATTATCATGACTTTCAACTATTATATATATATATATATATATAT
>JXCR01141955.1:86264-117126 GCA_002079205.1 Phalaenopsis hybrid cultivar
TTTTTTTATAGAATAATGATTTAAAGAAAGTCTAGTTAATTGAGGAGGGAGATGATTGCATCAGTGGGTGCTTTCATGGTGTTTTAGAGAGCTGATTGCCTACGATTTGCAGTGTGGGAGAATACGTATGTTTTTAATGCTGCAGAGATGATGGCATCAATTTTCCACCCTTTTTTATGCCTAGTTCTTCACTCGCCCCCTCTGGACCCGTCCGTCGGGTTTGATTTCTAGAACATTGTTTTAATTGATGATACTCTCATTATCTCTTTAACGTTATTCTTATACACTTTCATCCTTCTACATTCAACTTAATTTTTCCTCTCTTTTACATTTTTTTCTGACTACTTTATTGCATAACTATTTGAATAAAAATTAAAATCTTCATTTTATTCATTTACACTTAGCTGGGTTTTTATATTAATCCCTTATTTTTAATTTTATAAGTTATGCCCTCATTAGTTTCCCCAATAAATTGTATACCATATTATCATGCTTAAGGGTCCGTTTGGGGCAGCTTGTGTATTTCAGTACAAGCTGCTTATCCTGAAACGTGGCCCGCGGGCGACGACTAGTGGTCTGCATTTAGTGTAAAAACACAAACGCAGCTTCGGATAAACTGACTAAACGCGCGAACCAAACGGTACAACGGCGTTTTAAAAAAACTGCCCGCACTTATAAGTTGTCCCAAACGGACCCTAAATCTGCTTCACTTGGTTATCCTATAATATTGATTTATAATTTTCAAGTTCACATTTACTTAAATTACATAGGATATCTTTAATGTTTGTTTTGCTGATTCTAAATCTATTCTTTGTAAAGNTTTCTTAGGAAACCTAACTGGAATCTCTACAATAGCGAAGAAAGCCCCATAAGTAGTCTACAAGAAGGGAACAACACTGATATGTTCCTTCAGCATACAAGAAGTGGCATGGTAAGACCAAGGAAGAGTTTTTCAGGCTAAATACCCAAGTCATGATGGCATAGTTTTTTTTTTCTTTATCTCAGATATATGTTAAGTTAACTGAACTTGATTTTAGAGAAATTATATGACATTTTATATTTGGAAACTATACCTTAGCCAAGTTCATATTTATTGATGTGGTTGAAGATGGAATGAAGCATAACGTGGACTGATTTTTATACTTTTGAGTTTGCAGTCACTAGTATGTCAATTACAGTGCCCGTAAAGTTATACATCTTGATGTGTGACACTTTATCTTTGGCAATCCATACACCTTGAAGTTTGATAAAATATGATATATCTTATATTGTAATCTAAATTATTTCTTTTTTTTATCCTGATCTTGTCTCCCTCAATTAAGCATAATGTTTATTAGTGGCAATCTTGGTTTAATGTTTCTTCCCTTGGGTGACATGACAGTTAAGCCAGATAAGACTACTTTTTTTTTCATGCTTGATTGTTATCAAGGCAAGTAGATAACCAATTATTTTCTAAAACATACAAATTTCAGTACCCAAGAATGCTGTGGCGCATGAAATGTCATTGAATGATGGAGTTTCTGTGCTAAATCAACTAAGAAGTGAAATTTACCTTTTGATGTTTGTGTGAATGTGCGCGCTGGAGGCGGGTAGGCTGACGGGCGTGTGTGGGTATATGTTTTTGTATGTGTGTGTATGTTCATTACTAAACCAAAATGGGAGAGAAATTTCTCTTAAAAAACTTTAATGCGAGAAAAGAGATCCATTCCAATATAGAAGTTCTCAAATTTTAATTTTTTTTCAAAATTATTTAAGGAAAAATAAGAAAATATGATTTAGTACTAAGACAAATAAAATCTATCAATCTAGCTAAATTATATTTATATCTATATACCATCGATGAAACCATGAAAGGAGGAAATGCCTTTCACTTTTGAAACTTATTGCAAGAAGATAGTGCAGTATCAAAAAGGTTTTTTTTCACAATTTTTTAAAATAGTCTTTTAGTGGAAGAACAAAGATGTTTTTTAGTTGAATGCTTGAGCAATAACTTGAACTCTGGTTTAACTCAAAAGTAGGCGTTAGATTATTTTTGAGTTCAAGAGAGGAGCTCAAAATCACGTTGTTTTAAATTTTGCCAATTGAGAAAACACTTTTAACATTCTTATATCTAACTCTATGTTGGCCTATTTTGAATCCTATAATTTAAAATTAAATTTCAAGTAAACTCAACTTGATTTATAGTTGACTTAGCTCAATTTGAATTGATGCCATTTTGAGTAAGAGTCAAAATTTTAATGAGCCAAGCCAAACTAACTCGAGCTCGATTTGATATACATTGTACACGGTTGATTAATCCATTTTCTTCTTACTGGTAAGAGTTGAATTGAAAAAAAAAATCTTCTCTTTATATTTTTTTGTGAATTTTCTATTGTCCCATATATTGCATAGTGTTAGTTTCTTATGTGAGTCTCTTTCATAGGACTGCCACAGAGGCCATGAGTTTAATTGTCTATCCGTTATAGTAGATTATTTTAACAAGAATGTGTGCATAATATGTGGTGAGAGTACATGAACTTATTTTTCTAGCATATTCAGAAGCTTTTTGGGGTTGCTTTAATAAATTAATTTTGATAGGGACAATTGATTTCTATGGAATTACTAGAAGGCCCTTCAGAATTTGATGAACACCTAACTGAATCGGAGCTTCCTCTTTTATACACATATAGGCATAAATAAGTGGTGCATTAGACCATATTCTTAAAATTTCAATTTGAGGCATACAAAGCCTTAGAATGAAATCCTTTCATTTATGTAGTTTTTCTATACCTGAGGATATCATCATCCATGAATGCCCATGATAGATGAATTGCGTTGTGAATTTGAAGACCACTTTATTGTGAGATGGGCTAAAGAAGGCCTTTAAGATTGCGAAAAAGGGTTAAGACTCCCAAGCAAACCAAATGATTTTCAATGGAAGGAGGTTTTCTTACTCTCTTATTTAAAAGGTAGGCTGCTAACATCAAGAGAAGTTGAGTAGACTTTTGAACTTAGATGAAATGGTATCTCTCTGATTTAAGGAAGTTAGTTTAGAATTTCAAATTTTGAGGAGATGTTTTCTCCTTAAATCTTGCATTTTCTAAAGATTTTGATTCTTTCTGCTATATAAATAAATTTATTGAAATCAACGAAAAATCATTTTTTCTCAGCAATATCAAATCTAATAGCCTTAGTATCTCTTCAGACTCTCCAAATCTCAATAGTTTGTCTTCTGGACATGTCGCTTTTTGTTTTTGGATCTAAAANGTAACTTGAACTCTGGTTTAACTCAAAGTAGGCGTTAGATTATTTTTGAGTTCAAGAGAGGAGCTCAAAATCATGTTGTTTTAAATTTTTTCAATTAAGAAAACACTTTTAACATTCTTATATCTAACTCTATGTTTGGCCTATTTTGAATCCTATAGTTTAAAATTAAATTTCAAGTAAACTCAAATTGATTTATAGTTGACTTAGCTCAATTTGAATTGATGCCAATTTGAGTAAGAGTCAAAATTTTTAATGAGCCAAGCCAACTAACTCGAGCTCGATTTGATTTTAACTTTAATTCATATACATTGTACACTGTTGATTAATCTATTTTCCTTTAAGATTGCGAAAAAGTGTTAAGACTCCCAAGCAAACCAAATGATTTTCAATGGAAGAAGGTTTTTTTACTCTCTTATTTAAAAGGTAGGCAGAGAAGTTGAGTAGACTTTTGAACTTGGATGAAATGGTATCTCTCTGATTTAAGGAAGTTAGTTTAGAATTTCAAATTTTGAGGAGATGTTTTCTCCTTGAATCTTGCATTTTCTAAAGATTTTGATTCTTTCTGCTAATATAAATAAATTTATTCAAATCAACGAAAAATCATTTTTTCTCAGTAACATCAAATCTAACACCCTTAATATCTCTTCAGACTCTCCAAATCTCAATAGTTTGTCTTCTGGACATGTCGCTTTTTGTTTTTGGATCTTAAACGAGTGAATTCATACGAAATTTTTAATATAGAATTTTTTTCTTAATATATTTTTATTAATGCATGTTCTTTTGATCTTCATTCTTAAGCGTGATCAAAGCTTGCAATGCTTAGTTCATCTTACAAGTTGTTTCTTTTATTTTATATTATTTTTTGTACTTCGTTCATAATATAAATCATAAAAAGCTGTAGAACTGACTTTGCTTACTCTTTGCAAATTTTCTAACTTACAATTGTTTGCTTTTTGTAAAATTTATAATCTTTTTTATTTAATACAAGTTAATAGTTTTATCCCATCACATAAAAGTACTCCATTGCCATAATAATTTAATTCATTCTCCATCTTTTGCCTTATTATTATTATTATTATTATTATTATTATTATTATTATTATCATGATCATTATCATCATTTTTGTTATTATTATTATTATTATTATTATTATTATTATTATTATTATTATTNATTTTATTTTATATTATTATTTGTACTTTGTTCATAATATAAATCATAAAAAGCTGTAGATCTGACTTTGCTTACTCTTTGCAAATTTTCTAACTTACAATTGTTTGCTTTTTGTAAAATTTATAATCTTTTTTATTTAATACAAGTTAATAGTTTTATCCCATCACATAAAAGTACTCCATTGCCATAATAATTTACTTCATTTTCCATCTTTTACCTTATTATTATTATTATTATTATCATCAAGATCATTATCATCATTTTTGTTATTATTATTATTATTATTATTATTATCATTATTATTCTTATTCCATTAAAGATACTCCTTATTTATTGATGATCTATTTCTTGCTCACCCTAAAACCAGTGGCAATATTCATATTACAATCAACTATCCATCCAGTAAATTTTTTATTGAAATTTGAAGTTTTAATTACCTCTTTACTCATCTTGGGTGATTTATTATTTTTGCCTTTTAACTCTCACCAATCTTATTTTAAGACCACCGTTTCCTTTTATAATTTTCTTTGATAATTTATGATTTTATTATCTGTAATTATTATTTTATATTTTGTGGTTAGCATTCTCCATGTTTTGCCTTGGAATCTTTACAGAATAAATTTCTTTCTTTTAGCAAAAATAAATAGATTGTGATTTCATTTCTTTTTCTTTTGAAAGTATTTAGCTTTTCATCTTATTTCTCAAGGAATGAGCGCATTATCTCTAGATTATATGCTATTGGTAATCAAGTATTGATTCTTCCTTTATATTTCCATCTCTTATTTCTATTTAAGCCTGAAATCTCTTGAACTTGTCATTTTAGAGCCTACAATTCCATTGAATTCCCTCTCAATAGTTATTCTCTTTCTTTGGGCTAATGTCTTTGCATGCCATCCCTTTTTTCCTTGAAATGGGCTTTATAAATTATCTTTTAGAAGATTTACAGGCATACCACTCAATTCNAAGCCTACAATTCCATTGAATTCTCTCTCAATAGTTATTCTCTTTGTCTGGGCTAATGTCTTTGCAGCCCATCCCTTTTTTCCTTGAAATGGGCTTTATAAATTATCTTTTAGAAGATTTACAGGCATACCACTCAATTCTTATGTATTTACATATTTAACGCGAAAAGGTGCATCTCACCATTTAAAAGGTAAATATGGTAGTATTTTAGATGTGATACGAAAGATTTGGGTGTTGTAAATGTAAAAATCAAAGTTTAGGTGTAGATATGTAAGTACATAAGAATTGACTGGNTTTTAAAAGTTAAATATGGTAGTATTTTAGATGTGATATGAAAGATTTGGGTGATGTAAATGTAAAATTCAAAGTTTAGGTGTAGATATGTAAGTACATAAGAATTGACTGGTATGTCTTATCTTTTAATCCAATTTTACTGTGTAAGCACTAATTATATTTGTAACCCTTTATAATACTTACTAGTTATCACCAGACCAATAATTTTATTCATCTCAATTGTTTTATCTTTCTATTCTATCACGCATCAACTCTCGCTACCTACTCTTATTGTTAATCTTCTTAATATGTAATAACATGCAAAATTCAAAATTGAACTTTTTATAAAACATTGTTTAGTTTCTGGAATATGAATAACTTTAGTCTAACCAATATCAACTTAGACTTGTTCACGTTTAAAGCTGGATTATTGAGCTTGAAAATCATTTTGATTTCTTTTGAATTTATAATGTCTAAATCATAACTTGAGCTGAGCATAAAAATTAATTATATTTGCTATTTATTTAATCAACGGGAAAAAGTATGCTTATGTTTATAAGATGTTGGGTTCATGAGTTATGATCAACCAGACTCTTAACAGCTCTTGTTAAGGCTGATCTTTCTGAGATTACAGAACACAACTTACTTTTTTCAAAATTTGGCCAAATATTTACGTGGCTTAGGTTGGTTTAGCTGGTCACTAGCAAAACTTGTACGTGTTAGCTTCTCTCATTCTCTAACTCAAGCCAGTAAAGGTGTGCATTAATTGGTTTAAGTTGAAAAGCCAAACCGATTGATTTGGTTCTAATTAGATTATTTGGATTTCGGTTATTAGTTTGGTTTGGAAAAAAAACTCGGTTAAACTGAAAATCTAATTATATTACAGTTCATTTAAATCCATCAACTAATCAATCTAAATTGACTGAGTGCATAAATCTTCATTAGGATTTCAAAATTTGGTTAAACCAAAAGCCAATCGAATAAATTGAATTTTATTTAAGTTCGGTTTGGTTCTGTTCTTTATCTTATTTGATCGGTTTGGTTTTATTTGTATTTGCTTTGGTTTAATAAAATTTTCAATTAAGTTAACAGAACCAACAACCATTTGCACATCCCTACACTCTCTTATTTCATTGTGGAGCATTGGATTCATTGCATTCACAACTGTAATTCACTTCCCCCTCTTCTTCTTCTGATTTTACTTAAGATGACAGGAACCAGAGAAAGCCCATCTCTCTTCCCATCTCAGCCATTTTTATCCTCACTCTCCACCGTCCCCAGATCTCAACCCATATAACGAACTCAAGCAAGACCAAATGTCAGCATCTTCTGTTGATATGGATTGGAAGAGCGCAACCTGTGCTGTCTGCATGGAACCGCCACACAATGCGATCCTCCTCCTCTGCTCATCTCACGAAAAGGGCTGTCGTCCATACATGTGCGACACGAGCTACCAACATTCGAACTGCCTCGAATTATTCAAGAAGGCGTACATGTCATCCATCTCATCTAATCCAAAAACATTTTGTCCCCTTACTCCAGCTATATACGGTGAATCGAAGTCCCCGGAGCTCCCATGTCCTCAGTGTCCTCTCTGCCGCAGTCCGGTGAAAGGTAGATGAGCTTGTTGGCTAAATTATTGCATCTCTTTCACACAGGAAGCGTTGTGTTAAATTGTCGATTCATAGAGCAACATAGAGAAAAAAAATTAGGAAGAATTGCATTCATACCACTCAATTATTTTTTTTTTCACAAATCTAACACCTAAACTTCAACTACAGATATGTCATCTTAAATATGCATGAAACGATGGATTTCACCTTTTAAAAGTTAAATTAGTGCTATTTTGTATGTGTTATGAAAGTTTTGAGGGGTATAAANCTTTATATTTATTTAAATAACTCTCAAATTAATTACATGTGCACAAATAGTTTATTTATTTAACTATTACTGATCTTGTGTTTAATTTACCCATCATAATTAACTTGATCATTTAGTTTTAATAGCAAATTCACTCAATTATGAGTTTCCTAATGTTGAAATTTAGAATAATGTGTTTCATTGATATGAACGAGAGTATAAAAAACACTTACAAGAATCCTATAATAAGGAAAAATAATAAAAAATAAATGATATGAAAGGAAAAATATATCACATGATATCTCCAATAATCAATTCTTATTAATTATTAGGAGATATAGGAAATAACATAAAATAGGAAAACAATTAATTCATAATCTAAGGAAATAAATATAAAATATGAAAAGAAACATCTCATTATTCTAAGAAAATAATTTATTCCTCACAACTTCTTATAGGAATAAATTATTTACTTCTATAATTCTTAACACATTTGACTAATGAAGCTTAATTATGTTAATTATGCACTATTTTTTTTGTTTAGAATAAATAAGCATAATAATAATTTTATCTATTTTTAATATAATTTTTTTTATATTGCTAAGATTAGTTAAGTGTAGCTGAATCTTAAAACACACAAAAAGCTTACAAATCATTTCCACCACACTCTGAGAGTACGCTTGAAAGTCATGAATATTGAGATGTTTCAAATACAACAAGAAAGTCCTTAAAATTTCAAAGCTGGTTCCTCTCACCATTAAAAAATCCACCTAAATGTAATATAGGATTTGTTTGGAGTAAAATTATACTATTAAAAATAAATTCTTTGAAAATGTGGTGGGAATTATATATATCTATTTTTTTTTAAGAAATCAAACAATAAATTTCTTAGAACACACTTAAACATTACTAATAATAATAATAAAAAGTTTCCCATGACATAAATTTTTTGAAAACAATCAGAAAATAGTTCATCAAAAAAAGGTGTGATGCGATTTGAAGCGCAAAATAACAGAAAGTTATCCCAAAAAGACCAAATAATATTTAAGAATTTTAAAAACTACTCCCAAAGGACAGTGTTGGCATCGATTTTTATGTCACAAATATAGGGTGTTTACCTGCATGACGCAGAATTGTCTACACTTTATCTGTAGCATCCCACCCATCCGAGAACTTTTGGCACTTGTTCGGGGCAAGTAGCTAGGTTCGGTGGCGATTCAGCTCTACTCGGGAAATTTCCCTCCTGGAGGCCCATCTAATACATGAGGCATGGTTGGTGTCTAATTTGATAATTAAAAGTTAACACACGCCCGTATGGAGCCTCTTAGGGCCATGGGAAGTCACAGAGTCCACCTATGTGCGCTACGAGAAAATTAGGGTTTGAGACACACTACCCTAGCCGCGGTTTAGGACGATCATTGGCATCGATTTCTCCGATGAATGATTGACCAAAATACGTCATTTTGAAGTTATGAGACTATATTTCACTAGCATGAAGTCTCTCATAGCTTCCAGATCAAAAGAGATATGTGACATGGTGCAAGGTGACATAGGTCATGGACACACAAGATGCCATGTTAGCAGACACACAAAAGTATAATGCAAGTGTAAACCACCTGTGATGTGGTGCAAAGTGACATAAGGATACCATGAATCAAATAAACAGAGTAATGCACCCATGAAACACACAAATACTCTTCACGAGCATATGAAAGTGTATGCTCACAAGCACACTATAGAGTGCAAATAATCAAATCGGTGACGACAGATCGGTCGTATTGACAAAGATTGTTGATTGGGCCAGCATGGGCAACCAATTAACAAAGGAATGGTTGATTGATATGATCGGGGCGGCGACGACTGACCAATCAAGCAGCCCAAAGATGGTTGATCAAGCCGACTTGGGTGGCCGATCAACGGAGACTGATCAATTGATTTGATTGGGCTACTGACAGAGGTTCGATCAAGTAGATTGAAGATGGTCAATTAAACCGAAGTGGGCGGTTGATCGATGAATGATGGTCAATCGATATGATCAGGTTGACGGCGGCTGATCGATCAAGCAGACTGAAGGTGGTCGATTATGATGATTGAGCTAGTGTCGGCGGATTGACCGAGTTGACAGAAGTGGTCGATGGGGACGATCAGGCCTGTGGCGGTCGATCAACTAAGATGACAAGAATGTTCGATCAAGATGACCGGGCTGACGACGGGCAATCAATCGAGTCAACGAAAAAGAGAGTGTCGATCGAGCCGGTGGAGGCGCTCGATCACACCACATGCGAAAAGAGATGTTTTTAATGCATATTTTGAAATTCATGCAGTGCAAAAATTTGAAATGCAAACTCATGCGATATGAGACCCGATTGGATCCGGAAATGAATCGTGCTCATCCTAGCAAAGTCACAGGAGACCTAGGGTAAGTGATGGAGAGGTGTACCAATGTTATATTGCACAAGACAATATGACACCCACCTCTGTTTATAAGATACTAAGTGGGGATTCCCTTGCAAGGAGGACTCTTCGTGATTGGGAATAAGTTGAACAAAGGAACACCTTCGTCTTATTGGTCGATGGGTTTCAAACATCCATCCGGATGAAACCACCAAAGCAATCAATGAGAATAATACAAGCCCGACTTTCAAATTTTGGGCTAAAATGAAGAGGTATAGGTTTTACTCTTTGGATTTATAGGGCAAAACACAAAGCACCTAATCATATTTGCTTTCCTCCAAGAACACAAAAATCTTAACCTATATCCTCTAACATCTAGACCTAGGTTTCTAAGGATGCTAAACCACAAGAGTTCAAAAAATATAACCGACTAGGTGGTTGATGATGCATTTTCTTTGATTGTCTATGCTCCATGATGTTAGAAGGTAGTCGTTCCTTTTTCCGTCTCAAAGTGGTGAAGAAGCTCTCCTTACTGAAGAGAATGATGAGGTTGTCGGAGTTCTTCTTCCAAGCTAGGAAGAAGCTTTCCTGGGCTCAACTCACAAGGAGTCGCCAAAGAGGAGGAAGAAGAACATGTAAATGAAGAAAAAGGCAAAGAAGATGGAGGAAAATGGCTTCCCTTGGCTTATTCTTATGGAACATGAAAAATCTCCCTCAATAATTCTTTTTGAAGCTCCTCTCAAGCTATCTTCAAGGCTCTCTTTCCCCTCTACTCTCTTGATCCGAAAAATGACTGATCTCCCCCTCTTTTTCCACCGAGGGAATTCATATCCCTTACTCCAAAGCCAAGAATTGACCATTTACCTCATTATGCATGGGCCTAGGTTACTCCACATGCCTATATTGGGTAAAGAACCATATAGAGTGTACTATCCCGTGGTCATAGTGGCGTCGTCGGCGGACATCCCGGGATCATAGGCTAGAAATCGTGAAACAGGTTGAACCAGAGTGGCCACGTCAAACTCTGGCGTGGTCGAGCCACTGTAGCAAGCATCATGGATGATAGGTCAACGTGGTCACACCGAAAACTTAACATAATTACATCGCGTGTTCTGTTTGGTCAGTGTGGTCACGCCACCTTCGGGCGTAGTCACGCCTGTCCTCACATAAATCGAGCTTCCGGAAAAGACTCAGTTTTTTGAAGGGTTTCGAGCATCGTGGGACCTCAGGAAGGTCAGATATGAGCAAGACATGATCCTCAAAACCTATAGGAGTCATAAATACATCTATGAACCCCGAGAAGATGCTCCACATGCTTGTCGCCGAATAAAACATTACTGTATGAAATCCATCTGTTTAGACCTTAGGTTTAAGGTACAAACACATGCACGATAATTTCGTCGATATTCTGTCACATTAACTCATTTATCAACAAGACACAATCCCCATAATGCTGGAACGACATCAACACAGAGGACATCGAAAATGGTGTCAAGCTAGTGATGATCGGCTCAGAGCACGACTATGGTGGTGCATGCCCCAAATATCACACCTACAACATATATTTAAATATCCTATGGGCTCCTTGAGCCACATTAGGCCACATATGATCTCAAATACGATCCTGTGTAACTCAAAAATGGCGTTTCATATGTGTTGCATCAAAAATGAATGTCAACAAAAATTATTTGGTGCAACCCACCCTCTTCCCCTCACATATGCAATTCTGTCAGAGATATCCATTAATCCCCCTAAAAATCATCAAGAATCAATAAAGACAAGTCTCGACCTTCTCTCAGGATCTCTTTGTCTAAGAGTGACTACCTATCAAGTTACACTGATTCACTTTCTATGAGATAGCCTAGCTTTGCCCTCTCGACGAGATGAGAGAATTTTTCATCAGGGATCTATGTTCGACGACCACACTTGACTATTCTATCTGCAAGACTTAGCCGATCAAATCAATCCTGCCAACCTCTTGCCAATCAAAGATCAGCCCACTATCACCATCAAACCTAGCCGATCGACAACCCGGTGATCTTTGCTAGCTTAGCCAACTAGCAATATCGACAGAGTTTAGCCGATGGAGACCAAAGAGCGCACTTCCTCGCGTAGCCATTTGCAATATTCACAGAGCTTAGCCGCACCTATTTATTCATAAAAGAAGCGCTCAGAGGCCCATTAAATTGTTTATTCGTTCATGGGCCTTGCCCGACAAAAGCTCTAGCTTGTCGTACCACCCCCTGCAAAGTGCATTCTCGAAGTTCGGCGAGAATGTTAGAATGATTGTTAAGGAGCCGAGGCGTACGCCTATAAAACGCGGCGATTGGCGACCCGCTTGTCTGAAAGCGCCGCCACCTGCACCGCCGGCGAAACTATTTATCTTTTCGCCGATCGTTAGCTGATCCGAAGCAACAGAAGGCTGAATTTGTTAATCGCCGGTCGGCGCCGGATTCTTCACTCTTCCTGAGGTCGACAAATTTATGCTTATGATTAGCTAGGGTTGCAATTTTTTTCCGCAGTTTCTTCTATACATTTCACCATCGCTGTTTGTCGCCGTATGGAAAAAATTTCAATTTGGTTCCTTCGTTTTGCTTGATTTTTTTGGGTTCTAGGGTTCTGTAGGGGGCCCTAGTGTTTTATTATGTTTTGAGAATGACATTTATGCATGCACTTTTTAGGTATAGAGTGTCATTCATGGAGCCCACCGGGCTAGTTGGCTGCTTAATCGGTGCATGTTGATGTGGTGAAATGAGGAATAAAGGAACTCCATGTGAGTTGGTGAAACGTAGCTGGGAATGAGACGCCCCTCTTTAGTAGGAGTTTAGATAAAGCAAGTGGATGTGTGGAAAACAATTTTATTTTATGGTTTGCTGAGGCTTATGTTAATTTATATATAGCTGCTATTGTATTACTCAAAAGACTTGTCGACATCAAGGAGGATTTTCTTATAGAATAATGATTTAAAGAAAGTCTAGTTAATTGAGGAGGGAGATGATTGCATAAGTGGGTGCTTTCTTGGTGTTTTAGAGAGCTGATTGCCTACGATTTGCAGTGTGGGAGAATACGTATGTTTTTAATGCTGCAGAGATGATGACATCAATTTTCCACCCTGTAGTATACCTAGTTCCTCACTCTCCCCCTCTGGGCCCGTCCGCCGGGTTTGGTTTCTGGAACATTGTTTTAATTGATGATACTCTCATTATCTCTTTAACGTTATTGTTATCCACTTTCATCCTTCTATATTCAACTTAATTTTTCCTTTCTTTTACATTTTTTTCTGACTACTTTATCGCATAACTATTTGAATAAAGAATTAAAATCTTCATTTTATTCATTTACACTTAGCTGGGTTTTTATATTAATCCCTTATTTTTAATTTTATAAGTTATGCCCTCATTAGTTTCCCCGATAAATTGTATACCATATTGTCATGCTTAAATCTGCTTCACATGGTTATCCTATAATATTGATTTATAATTTTCAATATCACATTTACTTAAATTACATAGGATATCTTTAATGTTTGTTTTGCTGATTCTAAATCTATTCTTTGTAAAGCTTATGATGAATTTTCCAATTCTTTTATTTAGATTTCTAAGTTATTTGCACAAGATATACAACATATAATTTTTAAGGGACATATAATTCCTATTGTGATTTAAGTTTTTTTTTCAACTTTTAATATTTATCATTAATACACTAGTGCTCATATCTCGAATAACTTTACATTCCTTGGAGACGCATCTTTTTTTTAATAAAGATTGCTAAATTAATTTATATTTAACTCTCATATACCCTTTCATGATTGATTGGGACGATGCGGTTGTTTTTTTTTTGTTGGTTGATACTTTCTATTAAAATTTTTGCACTTAAATGTTCTGTTGTATCAAATTTTCATCATTTGTTTTTTTGTTTAATATTTGATAGCAATTTTATGATTTTTCATTTTATATTCATTCTTGTTTTGTGTTACATGAGGTATTAGATCTATTTTGTGCAAATTTTTCTTGACAACTTGTATCCACTTTATTATATATATTTTCTTTATAATCATTACACATTAATTCTATTAATCTATTATGCGGGTCCATCTACTCGCCTCTTCTTTGCATACTCAAATTACCTACTACCCCCTTAACTTAAAAATCACCACTCCTACCACTATTTAAATTTAATTATCTTACATACTTTCTTTCATAAATTTACTATACAGCCATCTTGTTATGCTCTCTTTTTTTGCCACACATAACATTATTATGAACGACCTATTTATTGTCAAACACACAACCCAAAGAGCAGTTACAATTTTATAAAATTTATTTACAAGTTTTAATTTATTTACAAGTGTTCATGATATAATGACATTCTACTATTGCATATACTCTCGAGCTATTTCTTTTAGCTATCTACCTTTAATTATTGTTATTATGACTCCATTGATATTTGCAATTTGTTCTGCAATTGAGTCCAATTTACTTAAATCTATCAAATATAAATATCATTTTTTGTTACAATAATGGTTCCTAATTATGCAATTTCATCCATAAGATTGTATATCTCGCAATCAATTTTTTATTTACTAATTCTAAGCCTCTTACAATCTAAAAAATCTTTTAGTTATCTATATTTTTCTCTTATATAATTCCGAACCACAACAAAGGCATCTCTCTCCACACTATATTCTTCTTGTTTTGAGAGGCACTATAGGCTTGAAAGGAAAAATGGTGAAGACAAGAACCAACCTCGCCATTGATCCCCGTCTCTTATACACATCNTGACAGCCCTAGGTCCATCTACTCGCCTCTTCTCTGCATACTCAAATTACCTACTACCCCCTTAACTTAAAAATCACCACTCCTACCACTATCTTAATTTAATTATTTTACGTACTTTCTTTCATAAATTTACCATACAGCCATCTTATTATCCTCCTTTTTTGCCACACATAACATTATTATGAATGACCTATTTATTGTCAAACACACAACCCAAANCAACTTTCATATACACTTTCACGATTGATTGGGACGATGCGGTTGTTTTTTTTTGTTGGTTGATACTTTCTATTAAAATCTTTGCGCTATTATCCTCCTTTTTTGCCACACATAACATTATTATGAATGACCTATTTATTGTCAAACACACAACCCAAAGAGCATTTACAATTTTATAAAATTTATTTACAAGTTTTCATGATATAATGACATTCTACTATTGCATATACTCTCGAGCTATTTCTTTTAGCCATCTAGCTTTCATTATTGTCATTATGGCTCCATCGATATCTGCAATTTGTTCTGCAATCGAGTTCAAATTACTTAAATCTATCAAACATAAATATCTTTTTTTGTTACAATAATGGTTCCTAATTATGCAATTTCATCCATAAGATTGTATATCTCGCAATCAATTTTTTATTTACTAATTCTAAGCCTCTTATAATCTAAAAAATATTTTAATTATCTATATTTTTCTCTTATATAATTCCAAACCACAACAAAGGCATCTCTCTCCACACTATCTTCTTCTTGTTTTGAGAAGCACTATAGGCTTGAAAGGAAAAATGGTGAAGACAAGAACCAACCTTGCCATTGATCCAGAGGAAAACATGAGTACAAACCAAGCACTCATTCCAATCTCCTCTCAAGCTAGGACGTTGACCATGAAAACTAAATATTGGAGGGCTTGATAGAGATTGGGGGCCCAAGATGGGATTTTCCATCATTTCATGTGATCACAACAATTAGGAACTATGACAACTTATAGTGATATGTTTACCTATGCGAGAAATTTTTGTACATGTGCTCTCAATCTAGATGTCAAAAATCTTAAAGATGGTTGAATTTGGTGGAAGAGGGGGTTTGCNCTTTTAGTTATCTATATTTTTCTCTTATATAATTCCAAACCACAACAAAGGTATCTCTCTCCACACTATCTTCTTCTTGTTTTGAGAAGCACTATAGGCTTGAAAGGAAAAATGGTGAAGACAAGAACCAACCTTGCCATTGATCCAGAGGAAAACATGAGTACAAACCAAGCACTCATTCCAATCTCCTCTCAAGCTTGGACATTGACCATGACAACTAAATATTGGAGGGCTTGATAGAGATTGGGGGCCCAAGAAGGGATTTTCCATCATTTCATGTGTTCACAACAATTAGGAACTATGACAACTTATAGTGATATGTTTACCTATGCGAGAAATTCTTGTACATGTGCTCTCAATCTAGATGTCAAAAATCTTAAAGATGGTTGAATTTGGTGGAAGAGGGGGTTTGCATGTTCGAGTCCTCTTAGGAAACCTAACTGGAACCTCTACAATAGCGAAGAAAGCCCCAGAAGTAGTCTACAAGAAGGGAACAACACTGATATGTTCCTTCAGCATACAAGAAGTAGCGTGGTAAGACCAAGGAAGAGTTTTTCAGGCTAAATACCCAAGTCATGATGGCATAGTTTTTTTTTTCTTTATCTTAGATATATGTTAAGTTAACTGAACATGATTTTAGAGAAATTATATGACATTTTATATTTGGAAACCATACCTTAGCCAAGTTCATATTTATTGATGTGGTTGAAGATGGAATGAAGCATAACGTGGACTGATTTTTATACTTCTGAGTTTGCAGTCACTAGTATGTCAATTACAGTGCCCGTAAGGTTATACATCTTGATGTGTGACACTTTATCTTTGGCAATCCATACACCTTGAAGTTTGCATTGATAAAATATGATATATCTTATATTGTAATCTAAATTATTATTATTTTTTTTAATCCTGATCTTGTCTCCCTCAATTAAGCATAATGTTTATTAGTGGCAATCTTGGTTTAATGTTTTTTCCCTTGGGTGAGATGAGAGTTGAACAGTTGAGCCAGATAAGACTACTTTTTTTTTCATGCTTGATTGTTATCAAGACAAGTAGATATCGGTCAACTTTTCGATAGATTTAAAAATATGAATATGAAAATAATTTTTGTTAATTTAAGTAGAAGAGGTATATAGTTTAGGTTTTAAAAATAATATGTTTTAATTTTTGAAAAATGAGACCAAATGGATCTCATTAGTCCAATAGTTTGCATAATTCGTTCTGATACCGCGAATACTACACCCTCCCGAAAGATAAGTGTAGATTTCGGGGATAGACCAAATCCTGCAAACGAAGAGAGTTGTGACATCCGTTTGGTCTGCGAACCTTTTATGTATGACCGACAAGTTCCCCAATCTAATATAAAAATTAAATAGAGTTTATTTTACATGGGTTTCAAGTTCTCTATAAAGACAAGCTCCTATAATTAATTACACCTCAAATGATTGGGGTCACTTGAGAAAACTCTTGATAATGATCAGAGGTATTATTCTCAGGTAGGGGATGTCATAGATCATGAGGAGAACCCTCAATGACTTCCCAAACTATCCTACTGTGTGGCTGCATTTTTAGAGATGATGTTATTCAATTGTTCAGTCCTGCCAATTTTATTATTTGAGACTTACATTTGCATAATACCCGATTATGCAAATAGCCCGCAGAGATAAGAGGGTTTACGTCGTGTCACACGACAATCTCGGAACCTAAGGCGGATTAGGACTTACGCTATACAACATGGTTGTACAGGAGCCTAAAAAGGGAGTGTGAGGATTTACGTCGCGCTAGGTGAGCTAGCTTGAAATCTTATGGGTTGTTATTATGCTAGGAAGAGATAATGCTGAAGAAGATCTTCTTATTGCTCGGTCTGAATTTATCGCCGTGCTGCCCACAAAGTTGGCTCCAAGCTCCTGTCATCGCGACGACTCCAGGGTTTAAGTGTTTGACATTGGTACTTTATGCTTCACAGTTTTGGTGTCAAAGTTTAGTTTTGTTTTATTTCGGTTTTGGTTTCAGTGCTGATTTTGCATGCAAAATAATCAAATTGCAGGTAAATAAAATGTACTTGAAAGATAAAATGCAGTAAAATAAAATATTGTAGATAAACTGTAAAAGCGTACCCGAGCATCTGTTACTATTATGTGATCAATATTGCAAGTGTAGCATGACTTACACCATATTAAAATAAACTCGTAAGAAAAGTAAACAAGGCGAGAAAATCTAACATGAAAGCCAAAAAAAAGAGTCTTAGAAATCACAAGCAAACGAAACACTTAGCCACGCATGAAAGACTAGGACTGAGTGTAAGACATTGGTAAAAGTGGAGGGGCTCAGAGCTGGGCTGTGTGCTTTCCGATCTTGAATAAGAGTTACCGGCCCGACAATCTACAGAAGACATTCCTTAACCTCAATCCAAGTGACTAGCCGTGAACCTTTATAAATTTTCATAGAAAGATTTTCATGCAAAAGTTATTATTTAAGTCTTTTTTTTATGCAGAGTTCTTTTAATCATGCAAAAGAAATTTTTATTTTATTTTTGCAAATATTTTGTAAAGTTGTACAGTCCACAGACTAGTCACTCTAATTGTGCTAGAACTACTGACAACCTAAGAGTGTCGGGGGCAACAATCCCACCAAAAATCGGCGAATAGTATCATAGGTCATTCACTCTCCCTTATTGAAGATCCTTGAGATAGGGGATACTATTCCAATAATCTAAGCTCGTATCCCTCGTTTAAGCACACATCAGCAATGTCGTCATCGCACTCGCCACCTAGACCCTAGACTTATCCTAGTCCGATGATCCATATGTGGCGTTAAGAAATTTTCCTAATTGCTAGGAGGATTTGAGTGTAATATTCAAGCTCAAATCCCGATGCATTTGGTTTTATTGTAGGTTAAGTCATTGAGGGAATTTCACTGTTGATTTAATTAAGGAAGCATGAACTACGCCTCGGTGCATCCTGGTGGCTAGTGTCTTGATCAGTTTGTGAATCAGGGTCAAGTGNTGTCTTCGTGTCTAGTGTCTTAATCAGTTTGTAAAACATAGTCAAGTGTCAAGTTTCATTATTTATTTAAAAATTAGGTGGATGGACTCACACCTAGGATGTGCTCCTAAAATCTAGGAAGATTATGCTGAGGATTAGGTGGATGTACTCTCACCTAGGGCGTGCTCCTAAAATCTATGAAGCCTATGCTGAGAATTAGGTGGATGGAATCCTCACCTAGGGTGTGCACCTAAAATCTAGGGAGCCTATGCTGAGAATTAGGTGGATGGACTCTCACATAGGGTGTGCTCCTAAAATCTAGGAAGTCTATGCTGGGAATTAGGTGGATGGAATCCTCACGTAGAGTGTGCTCCTAAAATCTAGGGAGCCTATGCTGAGAATTAGGTGGATGGGCTCTCACCTAGGGTGTGCTCCCAAAAATCTAGGAAGCCTATGTTTTAACTTGTGCTTAAAGTGATTCAAGGTATTTTCTTCAATTAAGTGTTTTCCAACTAATTTTTAAATATTTCTAAGTGTATTCCAAATAATTAAGTCAGAAAATCTCACTTTTCGACTTAACCATTTAAAAAAGAAGTAAAACAAAAGAAAGATGAAGCAAACCCACTTCCAAAACTAGTAAAGTCAAGGGGAAAACAACGAATGGATCGACCTAAAAGCATTTAAATAACAATGGGCAAAAAGGGGTCCGTAAAACCAATTCCAAACCGCATGTAAATCAGCACTTAAATGTTACATAAATCTCGCCGAAATAAGGCGTAGAATGCCTCAAAATTAGCCCACCAAAATGCCTCAAAACATTGATTAAAACAATCCCGTAGACGGTGGGTTTAATGCCTCTAAAACAGTAGACAAAGCTCTCAAAATCAGCCCCAAAACAATGGTTTTAAAATTCCCAAACAACACGTAAGCTTAAAACAATAATTTTAAATGTTACAAAATTAGCTAGGAAACCTAGCCCAAAACAGTGACAATACATTTAAAGCTCTGAAAGCTGCAACGAAACCAGTCTGAACCAGTCCCAAAATATCCCCAAATCATCACTTAAATTGCCTCAAATTGTCTTTTTTTTTTTAAATGGACCAAAACAACACTTGTTGAAACTCCAAAACAGTGATATCGAAGAGCCAAAACAGTGCTATTTAGTGCTTCCAATAAGCAACAATATGACTTTAGTACGTCAACTTTTAACTCTTCCCAACAGCAGAAATACATGACAAACAAAATAGCATTTTATTTTTCTAAGACCGCAAGTTTATAAAACTCAAAACATCATCTATGTCATTCCGAAACTTACAATTCAGCAAGTAGACATACAAATTCTGAAGCTTATGTGTATTGTAAAAAAAATAGGTAAATGCATTATCTTGTTGCAACATAAAATATTTGAGTGTTATGCATACTCATGTGAAAGTTTGAGCTAATAGAGACGTAAAAACACATGAATTAAGTGGATGTGTATGCAAATCTTCCTAACTCCTAGATGACATTGTATAAATAAAATGAACAGTATAGGAACAAAACAAGACTTCGCTACCCAGTTACTGCAATCACTGAGGTTCTGCACTCCAAAGCTTTTCAGAAGCTCTGAGGAGTTTTGTGTCGCTTCCTTTTCTGCCCCTGCGGCCACCGATTTGGGCGAGAGAGAAGATCGGCCTAGCAATCCTGGTCGAGAGGAAGAAAGGAGTCCAGCTAGAGGGAGGCGCTCAGTCGAGAGAGACGACGAGCCGAGTAGGTTCTGGTCACGAAGAAGAGAGCGTAGAGCGGCTAGGGCTGTGCGACGTGCGAGAGCGAGAGCGAGATGCAGAGGGGATGAGAGTCGAGCAGTGTTTCGGGGCGCACGAGAGGAGCGAGACCTGTCGCACAGGAGAGAGGCGCAAGCAGGGGTTCTGGTCGCGCGAGAGGAGTGGGGTTTCGGTGTAGGAAGCCGAGCAGTGGGCTTCGGATCGTAAACGGGGAAGAAGACGAGCGGGAGGTAGGAGCTCGGCTTCGTCCGTTCGGCGGCAGAGGAAGGAGGAGTCGAACGGGAGAGTCTTCGGTGGAGACCGTCTCAAGCGGACGAGCGGGATCGAGGGAGGCGAAGCGAACTGGGGGAGATGCGTTCGACTATGTTTGTTCGGCGTGGAGGGAGGAGGCGAACGACCTCTGTCAGATGAGGAAGAGGCGAAGCGGTTGTTCGGCGGAGAGGGGAGCGAGCTTCTTGTCGAGCGGAATCGAGCCGAGCAGGATCGAGCAAAAGCTTCGTTTTGGAGCGTGAGGCGAGCGGGGGCCGAGCGGTCGAGACTAGGTGCCGGGGAGGGAGCCGAATCTCGTCGTCAGAGGAAGATGCGTCCAAGAGCTCAGCGGGATCTTGTATTCGAGGAATTCAGAATCACTGTTATCCGATAATGGGCAGGTAATTGATGAATTTCCAACATGGGAGGAGTTTTATTTGGCTATAATAACTCTTAATTAAATTTCATTAAGGCTGATTATATGATTCATTTGAAATTTGAAATTTGAAATTTGAAATCGTTTAGCCTGTGTTAAGCCCGACTTCAGCCCGAATTGCACTTGTGCTGAGCTCGAACCCGTGGCACGTTAAATAAAAAAAAGTGCATCGATATCCGTGCTATTCGCTCACGCGCGAAACCATAACAATGCGGGTGTCCTTCCTAGCTAAAGTCGACGTTCCGTTTTGTCATCCGGGATCGTCCGGACGAGTTCACAGACGAGCAAGTCAAATCAAGTCAAAGTCGTGAGTGCGTGAATTGCGACGTTCGCGAGTAATCGGGTCACAAAGGGTTCACCTAAGGTTGTTTGATCCTATAGGAACTCATTTTCGGGTCCTCTACATGTTGGTTCTTAGCCCTTGCAACTAGAAGTTGAGTGCTTGAAACCACTCATGCGAGTTCTTCACAAAATTGAGTCAAGAAGTGACTTGAAGTTCTACGGGAGGTGGGCTCCATTGCTAGTCCGCTAGAATGGTCAATAAGAACTCCTAAAGCTAGATCCTAGGTTCTAAGAGTAGGAGACTAAGACCTCACTAAAAATGAGGTCAACAGTAGATAACCAATTATTTTCGAAAACATACAAAGTTCAGTACCCAAGGATGCTGTGGCGCATGAAATGTCATTGAATGATGGAGTTTCTGTGCTAAATCAACCATGAAGTGAAATTTACCTTTTGATGTTTGTGTGAATGTGCGCTGGAGGCGGGTAGGCTGACGGGCGCGTGTGGGTATATGTTTTTGTATATGTGTGTATGTTCATTACTAAACCAAAATGGGAGAGAAATTTCTCTTTAAAAACCTTAATGCGAGAAAAGAGATCCATTCCAAAATAGAAGTTTCTCAAATTTTAATTTCTTTTTAAAATTATGTAAGGAAAAATAAGAAAATATGATCTAGTACTAAGACAAATAAAATCTATCAATCTAGCTAAATTATATTTATGTCTATTTACCATCGATGAAACCATGAAAGGAGGAAATGCCTTTCACTTTTGAAACTTAATGCAAGATGATAGTGCAGTATCAAAAAGGTTTTTTTTTCACAATTTTTTAAAATATTCTTTTAGTGGAAGAACAAAGATGTTTTTTAGTTGAATGCTTGAGCAATAACTTGAACTCTGGTTTAACTCAAAGTAGGTGTTAGATTATTTTTGAGTTCAAGAGAGGAGCTCAAAATCATGTTGTTTTAAATTTTTCCAATTGAGAAAACACTTTTAACATTTTTATATCTAACTTTATGTTGGCCTATTTTGAATCCTATAATTTAAAATTAAATTTCAAGTAAACTCAAATTGATTTATAGTTGACTTAGCCCAATTTGAATTGATGCCAATTTGAGTAAGAGTCAAAATTTTAATGAGCCAAGCCAAACTAATTCGAGCTCGATTTGATTTTAACTTTAATTCATATACATTGTACACTGTTGATTAATCCATTTTCTTCTTACTGGAAAGAGTTGAATTGAAAAAAAAAAAAAATCTTCTCTTTATTTTTTTTTTTTTTGAATTTTCTATTGTCCCATATATTGCATAGTGTTAGTTTTTTATGTGAGTTTTTCATTGGACTTCCACAGAGGCCATGAGTTTAATTGCCTATCCGTTATAGTAGATTATTTTAACAAGAATGTGTGCATAATATGTGGTGAGAGTACATGAACTTATTTTTCTAGCATATTCAGAAGCTTTTTGGGGTTGCTTTAATAAATTAATTTTGATAGGGACAATAGATTTCTATGGAATTACTAGAAGGCCCTTCAGAATTTGATGAACACCTAACTGAATCGAAGCTTCCTCTTTTTTACACATATAGGCATAAATAAGTGGTGCATTAGACCATATTCTTAAAAAATTCAATTTGAGGCATACAATGGCTTAGAATGAAATTCTTCCGTTTATGTTGTTTTTCTATACCTGAGGATATCATCATCCATGAATGCCCATGATAGATGAATTGCGTTGTGAATTTGAAGACCACTTCAATGTGAGATGGGCTAAAGAAGGCCTTTAAGATTGCGAAAAAGGGTTAAGACTCCCAGCAAACCAAATGATTTTCAATGGAAGAAGGTTTTTTTACTCTCTTATTTAAAAGGTAGGCTGCTAACATCAAGAGAAGTTGAGTAGACTTTTGAACTTTGATGAAATGGTATCTCTCTGATTTAAGGAAGTTAGTTTAGAATTTCAAATTTGAGATGTTTTCTCCTTGAATCTTGCATTTTCTAAAGATTTTGATTCTTTCTGCTATATAAATAAATTTATTCAAATCAACGAAAAATCATTTTTGCTCAGTAACATCAAATCTAACAGCCTTAATATCTCTTCAGACTGTCCAAATCTCAATAGTTTGTCTTCTGGACATGTTGCTTTTTGTTTTTGGATCTTAAACGAGTGAATTCATATGAAATTTTTAATATAGAATTTTTTTCTTAATATATTTTTATTAATGCATGTTCTTTTGATCTTCATTCTTAAGCGTGATCAAAGCTTGCAAAGCTTAGTTCATCTTACAAGTTGTTTATTTTATTTTTTGTACTTTGTTCATAATATAAATCATAAAAAGCTGTAGATCTGACTTTGCTTACTCTTTGCAAATTTTCTAACTTACAATTGTTTGCTTTTTGTAAAATTTATAATCTTTTTTATTTAATACAAGTTAATAGTTTTATCCCATCACATAAAAGTACTCCATTGCCATAATAATTTACTTTATTTTCCATCTTTTGCCTTATTATTATTATTATTATTATCATCATGATCATTATCATCATTTTTGTTATTATTATTATTATTATTATTATTATTATTATTATTATTATTATTATTATTATTATTTTACATTATCATTATCATTATTACTCTTATTCCATTAAAGATACTCCTTATTTATTGATGATCTATTTCTTGCTCACCCTAAAACCAGTGGCAATATTCATATTACAATCAACCATCCATCCAGTAATTTTTTTATTGAAATTTGAACTTTTAATTACCCTTTACTCATCTTGGGTGATTACTTATTTTTGCCTTTTAACTCTCACCAATCTTATTTTAAGACCACCGTTACCTTTTATGATTTTCTTTGATAATTTATGATTTTATTATCTGTAATTATTATTATATATTTTGTGGTTAGCATTCTTCATGTATTGCCTTGGAATCTTTACAGAATAAATTCCTTCCTTATAGCAAAAATAAATAGATTGTGATTTCATTTTTTTTTCTTTTGAAAGTATGTAGCTGTTAATCTTATATCTCAAGGAATGCGCGCATTATCTCTAGATGATATGCTATTGGTAATCAAGTATTGATTCTTCCTTCATATTTCCATCTCTTATTTCTATTTAAGCCTGAAATCTCTTGAACTTGTCATTTTAGAACCTACAATTCCATTGAATTCTCTCTCAATAGTTGTTCTCTTTCTTTGGGCTAATGTCTTTGCAGCCCATCCCTTTTTTCCTTGAAATGGGCTTTATAAATTATATTTTAGAAGATTTACAGGCATACCACTCAATTCTTATGTATTTACATATTTAACGCGTAAACTTCAATATTTATTTGTGTGCCATGAAAAGGTGCATCTCACCATTTAAAAGTTAAAATAGTAGTATTTTAGATGTGATACTAAAGATTTGGGTGTTGTAAATGTAAAAATCAAAGTTTAGGTGTAGATATGTAAGTACATAAGAATTGACTGGTATGTCTTATCTTTTAATCCAATTTTACAGTGTAAGCACTAATTATATTTATAGCATCCTTTATAATACTTAATAGTTATCACCAGGCCAATAATTTTATTCATCTCAATTGTTTTATCTTTCTATTCTATCACGCATCAACTGTCGTTACCTACTCTTATTGTTAATCTTCTTAATATGTAATGACATGCAAAATTCAAAATTTAAAAATTTACATGCAAAATTGAACTTTTTAAAAATCATTGTTTAGTTTCTGGAATATGATAACTTTAGTCTAACCAATATCAACTTAGACTTGTTCACGTTTAAAGCGGGACTACTGAGCTTGAAAATCATTTTGATCTCTTTTGAATTTATATTGTCTAAATCATAACTTCTGCTGAGCATAAAAATATTTGCTATTTATTTAATCAACGGGCAAAAGTATTCTTATGTTTATAAGATGTTGGGTTCATGAGTTATGATCAACCACACCCTTAACAGCTCTTGTTAAGTCTGATCTTTCTGAGATTACAGAACACAACTTACTTTTTTCAAAATTTGCCCAAATATTTACATGGCTTAGGTTGGTTTAACTGGTCACTAGCAAAACTTGTACGTGTTAGCTTCTCTCATTCTCTAACTCAAGCCAGTAAAGGTGTGCATTAATTTGTTTAAGTTGAAAAGCCAAACCGATTGATTTGGTTCTAATTACGCTATTTGGATTTCGGTTATTAGTTTGGTTTGGAAAAAAACTCGGTTAAACTGAAAATCTAATTATATTACAGTTCATTTAAATCCATCAACCAATCAATCTAAATTGACTGAGTGCATAAATCTTCATTAGGATTTCAAAATTTGGGTAAACCAAAAGCCAATCGAATAAATTGAATTTTATTTTAGTTCGGTTTGGTTCTGTTCTATATCTTATTTGATCGGTTTGGTTCTGTTCTATATATTATTTGATCGGTTTGGTTTTATTTGTTATTTGCTTTGGTTTAATAAAATTTTCAATTGAGTTAACAGAACCAACAACCATTTGCACATCCCTACACTCTCTTATTTCATTGTGGAGCATTGGATTCAATGCATTCACAACTGTAATTCACTTCCCCTTCTTCTTCTTCTGACTTTACTTAAGATGCAGGAACCAGAGAAAGCCTATCTCTCTTCCCATCTCAGCCATTTTTATCCTCACTCTCCACCGTCCCCAGATCTCAAGCCATATAACGAACTCAAGCAAGACCAAATGTCAGCATCTTCTGTTGATATGGATTGGAAGAGCGCAACCTGTGCTGTCTGCATGGAACCGCCACACAATGCGATCCTCCTCCTCTGCTCATCTCACGAAAAGGGCTGTCGTCCATACATGTGCGACACGAGCTACCAACATTCGAACTGCCTCGAATTATTCAAGAAGGCGTACATGTCATCCATGTCATCTAATCCAAAAACATTTTGTCCCCTTACTCCAGCTATATACGGTGAATCGAAGTCCTCGGAGCTCCCATGTCCTCAGTGTCCTCTCTGCCGCAGTCCGGTGAAAGGTTGGACCGTGATAAGGCCTGCGCGGAAGTACCTGAACAACAAGAGGAGGAGCTGCATGCAGGTATTCTTTAAATAATCAGGGTATTTACATATATACAACAATTCCTATGTATCTACGTATCTCACATCTAAACTTTCATTTTTAGCCACGTAATACTAAAATATTTTATATGGCATAAAAAATAGGGCAATTACGACTTTTAAAAGTGGAATACAGCTTTTCATGCTTATGTTTAAAGCCCAATGTGCCGTGTATGTGAATATGAATCTTTAGGTGTGAGATATGTAAATACATAAGAATTGTGTGCTATGTATGTAAATTTTCCTAAATAATTTTGCTTGGGCTGTTATTCTGGCAGATGAGCTTGTTGGTTAAATTATTGCATCTCTTTCACACAGGAAGCGTTGTGTTAAATTGTCGATTCATAGNTTCATCTAATCCAAAAACATTTTGTCCCCTTACTCCAGCTATATACGGTGAATCGAAGTCCTTGGAGCTCCCATGTCCTCAGTGTCCTCTCTGCCGCAGTCCGGTGAAAGGTAGATGAGCTTGTTGGTTAAATTATTGCATCTCTTTCACACAGGAAGCGTTGTGTTAAATTGTCGATTCATAGAGCAGCATAGAGAAAAAAAAATTGGGAAGAATTGCATTCATACCACTCAATTATTTTTTTTTTACAAATCTAACACCTAAACTTCAATTACAGATATGTCATCTTAACCATGCATGAAAAGATGGATTTCACCTTTTAAAAGTTAAATTAGTGCTATTTTGTATGTGTTATGAAAGTTTTGAGGGGTATAAANGTTAATCATGCATGAAAAGATGGATTTCACCTTTTAAAAGTTAAATTAGCGCTATTTTGTATGTGTTATGAAAGTTTTGAGGGGTATAAATATAAAAGTAAAATTTAGGTGTTATGTATGTAAATACATTACAATTGGGTGGTATGTAGGTAAATGCTCCAAAAAATTAATATGGTTTCTCAATTATTGGTAGACGGTCAGCATAGTCTTAAACAATGTAAAAGTCTAATTGAGCAGTTAGACTAATTAAATAGTGAATAAACCCTAACCCCTACTCAGGTGGCCATTTTAGCGCTATTCTCTATAATCTCAGACTATTTTGGCCCATAATTTTTTATATAAGTGGGTTGGACTGATCACATAAAAGATTGTAAGGCATTAAAACATATTATAAATATATACTTATAAAGGAGTAGGAAGCGGTATTTCATATGGTTTCCTGCATCTTGCTTATTTACATTGCTGTATGGCAGGGAAATTGTTCATTTGTGGGGACATTCATGGAGCTACAGAAGCACGCAAGAGAAGGTCATCCATTTCCAAGTCCTCAGGAGGTCGATCTCGAGCTCGAGAAGAAGTGGAGAGAGTTCGAGCTTGAGAGAGACAGACAGGATGCCATCAGCTTCATCAATTCTTCGATGCCAAACTCTCTGATATTGGGAGATTATGTGATTGAAAGAGATGATCTCCATAACGACATCGATCGAGGTGTTTTTTACAGCGCCGAGGACCGGCTTAATCGAATTTTTAACGATCTTTTTTATGATGACGATGTTGATTTTCCTAGAGTGCATCGGCGCCGGCGACGACGCCAGAGGAGAATGCGAGGGAGTCGGGTGCTTGGATTTAGTCCTTTTTTAACTAGATGGAGATGGATGTATCAATAGGTTATCTTATGAGGCTTTATTTTGGGTGATGGCTTATTTATTGGGTGGTCATTTACATGCATGCCACATATTTCTTATGCATTTACATAGCCAACCCCTAAACTTTACTTTTTTTTTACATTTATGTCACTCAAATCTTTCATGTCATATAAAAAATATCAACATTTTAACTTAGAGAAATATTCTTTTTCATGCATGGCTAAGGTCGCATTATTTAAAAATTGAAGTTTTGCTGGTAGGATATTGAAGTACAAGGGAAATGGGTGGTATGCATGTGAATCTTTCTTTTTTTTCTTAATTTTATTGTTGCAGGGTATTTTCCTAATTACATTTTCCTCTATTCTGAATGGTTTAGCGTTGCTTTACTTGAAATTTCTATTTGTTTGTTTTTCTAGTGATAATATAACTAACATTGTTCTAATCACATATGTTTTAATTCAAATATATTTCTAATATATAAGTGACATTCTGGTGGTCGTTTGTACATGGAAAGTGGAGCTACAAGCTTAGTTGGTAGCACTTATAATGTGAAGTTAAAGGTGCATGGTAGTGTACATATATTATTCCTTGGTGTCAACTATGCATCAAATTTAAGTCTAATATCTTTATGTAATTTAGAGTTTCATGATATAAATTCTATAGTGATATTGACAACATTAAAGTGTACAAGGGTGTGTTAATTTTCTTAAAGGAGAAAAGGGTTAATGGACCATGTATTATGATGTGTAATTTATGTGCTGATGTATTGGACTCAACACTATGGTTGGTGGTAACTTATGAAAATAAGAATGATACTAAGTATATGATATTGAGTATTATTAAAATAGAAGCAGCTATGAAAACTATTGTTAATTATTATACATGAATTTATACAAAATAAATATTTTGATAAGGATTTAAAATAAAGAAGCAATGCAATATTGAGAGAGTTTGATGCCACTATGCTATTGATGACAAAAACAATCTTCTAAATTGATAGAAGATGTTGCATTAAAAAATAATTAGGTATGGTAACCATATGGATAGGGTTCTGTATTTAATTTTTAATGGTGATGACTGTCAACTTATAATCATTTATGCCTGGTTTTGTTGAAGGTGGATATGTTGGGATTTTTTCTTTAAGATTCCCAAATTAGTTAATGATGGGAATTAAATTTTGTTTCTTTAAAATTCCCCAAATTAATTAAAACTCTATTTTAGTTTCAATACCCTTTGGAATTCCCAAATTAATTTCAATACCCTGATATTCCCAAATTAATTTCAATACCCTTTGGAATTCCCAAATTAATTTCAATACCCATTGAAATTCCCAANATTTGTTGTGTGAGTTGTGAGTGTCGACTCTGTTCGTTTAAGTTATGGCTGGAGGTATGTATGATCCTATCTCGTTTCTGCTAATCGATGTAAAAATTAATTTTGTAAATCGAATATGATATTTAGAATCTTTTACATTTGGTATCAGAGCCTTGATTAACCTCTGCCTTACTTACTATGTTTCACTCTATNGTAAAAATTAATTTTGTAAATCGAATATGGTATTTAGAATCTTTTACAGGATACAGAACTCAAATCACACTTGATTTTTCGATTTCATAAGTATCAGACTTTAGCTTTATTTAATTAAAAGATGCATAAAAAAATGTCATTTCTTTCACTTGTTGCACTTAGTCATTTGCACATTTTCTATATCAGAAATGTGTTAGCATGAATCTCAAGGGAATCCAACCGTCTGAGAGACATAAGAGCATGGTTAGGTATGACCCACAGAAGGAAAACATCTAGTCACATCATTGGCAAATCAAAGACTTTATTGACAAAATACAGATCCTTGGAGTTGGGGTCTGAAGCATGCCAAATGAAATCTACCTTAGGCATAGACTAAGATCCATCGAGTAAAGAGAATGCATCAGCTCAACTATCGCTCCAGCATCACCAGCCTCCTCATAAGAGTCTCTGGGATTTATCATCAGGAGGTCGAAGATTCTCACCACAATAAAATATGGGAACATCTTAAAGAGATATTATGGCAAAGGGCAAGCTACCTGTTGGATTATGATTATTCTCCTTCTACTCGACAACTCATTCTCGACCTAACAACATTAGCTCCTCATATAGGGGTCAGTAGTAGATAACCAGACCAAAGTAGCCGACCGGTAGACTCTAGTTGACCAAACAAAGTTCAAACAATCAAAGATCAATCAAAGCTGATCCACAAACCCAAAGTAGCATAATCAGCTGAGCGAGCCTTGCCAACCCAATGATCACCATTTCAACCCACAAAGCGATAGGTTAGACGAGCCATAGGCTCATTTATATAAATACTTAAAATACCATTTAACTCGCTTTTTAAAGTATGGGTAAGCAGGCAATTTTTCACATATACCCCTCTTTTCAAAAAATGAACAACAATCTTTTTAAAGAAGTCGTTTGAGATCAATTTTTGGTTTTTATGTTTTATTTTTGAAAACAAAAAATAGGAAAACAAACAAAAAAACAGGGTTTGCTTATTCATTATTTGTTTTATTTATGTTTTATTTATTTTTTGAAGGAATACTTTTGTTTTTAAAATACTCAAAATACAAAAAAAATGTTTTTTTCTGTTTTTAAAACACTGAAAACAACGAGTCCAATCACTCGTCGTCGCCCAACTTGCCCGCCACTGCCATTGGCCCCCGATCT
>JXCR01141955.1:128945-142203 GCA_002079205.1 Phalaenopsis hybrid cultivar
ATAAAAATATAAATCAAATTTGTAGGCGTTGCTGGCCATTAATCACACTGATCAGAAACAACTCATCTGATGGCAGACGGCTATTAAATTCAATTGCCTCATAGGAGTTTAACCCAACTGTACACTCCTGAATGTCTGCAAGAATACTTTTCTACCAGACTTGACTCATCTTTTATGGAACAAATGCCTAGTTATTGAGTTCTGAGTTTGCTTAATAATAGTGATATCAATAAAACCATATTTAATCCACCTTACAAGTCCTTTAAATCTCCATCTCTATTTGTATAGAGACATTAAAGATTCCTCCCACACAAAATGTTGGACTAATCAAGCGGCCTCGTCATTGAATAGGATTGCATCTACAAAGAAATTTTGTTTGAGACCAACTTAATTTCTGGAATTATTCAATGGTTTTTTATAGAATATAAGACATTTCATAATCTGATGTTAGTTGACGTTTGCCGAGAAAGATCCCATCCTCCAATGGATCTGCCAAAAAAATTTAAGTCATAACCAAGCGTACTACTCTCATCCTTATCTTCTCAGGCAATTTTTTAATGGAATTAGAAGAAGCCGATAAAGAAATCCTTGTGTCGAAAGGTGAAGAGAGTTGGCTAAGGAGTTATTGAACTTTTCCAAGGATGTTGTTATACATGTGAGGAAGAATACTTAATCTTTTCAGTCAAAAGAGTAGGATATGCATATGAGGGATAGCTTGGGAAATAATTCATTGTAGTGGGAATCAGAAGAGAAGGGGGTTTTTTTGAAACTTCAAACTTGAAATCATATTTCGCACTAGAAGGGGGATTGCAAACTCCAAATTTGCTGATAGCCTATAAAAGGCCTCTCCTCAAATGGGAATAAAGGGAGGGTGGCACTTATAAATAAAGAGGGCGATANCGCGTTTCAGTGTTATATTGCTTAACATTCAGCCGCAATTGCAAGGTAGTCTGTTCTGTATTTGAAATAAACAATAAATAGATTTGTTTTGGATTGAATTTATAAAAATATAAATCAAATTTGTAGGCGTTGCTGGCCATTAATCACACTGATCAGAAACAACTCATCTGATGGCAGACGGCTATTAAATTCAATTGCCTCATAGGAGTTTAACCCAACTGAACACTCCTGAATGTCTGCAAGAATACTTTTCTACCAGACTTGACTCATCTTTTATGGAACAAATGCCTAGTTATTGAGTTCTGAGTTTGCTTAATAATAGTGATATCAATAAAATCATATTTAATCCACCTTACAAGTCCTTTAAATCTCCATCTCTATTTGCATAGAGACATTAAAGATTCCTCCCACACAAAATGTTGGACTAATCAAGCGGCCTCGTCATTGAATAGGATTGCATCTACAAAGAAATTTTGTTTGAGATTAACTTAATTTCTAGAATTATTCAATGGTTTTTTATAGAATATAAGACATTTCATAATCTGATGATAGTTGAGGTTTGCTGAGAAAGATCCCATCCTCCAACATTTCATAATCTGAAGTCATAACCAAGCGTACTACTCTCATCCTTATCTTCTCAGGCAATTTTTTTATGGAATTAGAAGAAGCCGNCGAGACTAACTTGATTTCTAGAATTATTCAATCGTTTTTTATAGAATATAAGACATTTCATAATCTGATGTTAGTTGACGTTTGCCGAGAAAGATCCCATCCTCCAATGGATCTGCCAAAAAATTTAAGTCATAACCAAGCGTACTACTCTCATCCTTATCTTCTCAGGCAATTTTTTTATGGAATTAGAAGAAGCCGATAAAGAAATCCTTGTGTCGAAAGGTGAAGAGAGTTGGCTAAGGAGTTATTGAACTTTTCCAAGGATGTTGTTATACAGGTGAGGAAGAATACTTAATCTTTTCGGTCAAAAGAGTAGGATATGCATATGAGGGATAGCTTGGGAAATAATTCATTGTAGTGAGAATCAGAAGAGAAGGGGGTTTTTTTGGAACTTCAAACTTGAAATCTTATTTCGCACTAGAAGGGGGATTGCAAACTCCAAATTTGCCGATAGCCTATAAAAGGCCTCTCCTCAAATGGGAATAAAGGGAGGGTGGCACTTATAAATAAAGAGGGCGATANCGTGAGGAAGAATACTTAATCTTTTCAGTGAAAAGAGTAGGATATGCATATGAGGGATAGCTTGGGAAATAATTCATTGTAGTGGGAATTAGAAGAGAAGGGGGTTTTTTTGTAACTTCAAACTTGAAATCTTATTTCGCACTAGAAGGGGGATTTCAAACTCCAAATTTGCTGATAGCCTATAAGGCCTCTCCTCATATGGGAATAAAGGGAGGGTGGCACTTATAAATAAAGAGGGCGATAACTAGATGAAGGAACTCCCTTCACTAAAGATGCATGGATGCCTTAATAAGAAGATAACGATGCTTCACATTAAAGCATGCATGAATGTCACTTCATCAAAGGAGAGTGGAAATGCCAAAGGTTATATGGTGAATTATGTAGGTCTTCTGACTTCATGCTGATGTTGTTAGCTATTTTACCGCCTTAACTAGATGTAGTAATCTTTTTTTTTCAAGCTTCATGTCTCTGTCCAATTCTTGTTCTTCTCCCAAATCTAAGCAAAACTTTTTTTGGCTTATTATCAAGCTAAGAAAATTCCAATGATCTGAGATTCTCAACATTCAATACAACATTGATCTCCATATAAGCAGGAAGGTCCAATTTATATTCATCATAATGTATCATTTGATAATGCATCATATTGAATTTGTTTGTTTTTGTGCTCTTCTCCCAAACAATACTTCCTTCATATTTTCTTCAAGCTAATGGCGATCACACTGATATTTATAGCTTTGCAATGATTTGCAAAGTTGCTATCAACCTCTGCATGCATTTCTCGGATTCCAAAACTTGCAAAGGAGTGTTGGGTTGTTATTTCCAATTGGAGGGTTATGAAGTGCAACGAAGAGCACAATATTTAATGTATTTAGCCTCATAAAGATGCATAAGTAACCAATACTCGTAATGCTACAAGTTTAGAAGAGTTTTTGAAACACACAAATGTATGATTATTTTTCATGTATGTGTTTATTTTATGACTTCAATTGGTTGCCACCTTTCAAAACACATAGTTGTCCCTTTTTTGAAGTGATCTTTTAGAGTAAATCCTTTATTTTGGCTTCTTTTAAGATAATTTTGAAGTTCTCGCCATTATTGTATAAACTAATGTATTCACCAAGAAAGTTTTTTTCTTAAAAAAACTCGTTCACTTATTTGTATGCTAAACCTTGAACTCATGATCTTGTAGTTAGAGACAAAGTATTCAATCACTTGACTAAGTGGGTTGCAAAAGCAAGATTGTTATATCATCATAGTGAAAGAAGTAAAATTAGCAATTGGTAGAGCTTATGCCATTTTGTTTTGGACGTATTTCTTATATTTTTGACAAGGCTGAATTGTTGCAGGTAAGTGAAACGAGTCTTCCACAGAAATTAGGGCAAACACTTACTTTATTGCAAGACCATCAAACATTCAATACGGATAAAAAGATAAGCACCTACAATTCGAAAGCTGGGCGATCTCTCTCAATTCCTACAATTCAAGTGATAGGAAATCTCACCCGAACCATAAACCTAAGACTCACAATAATAATCTCATGCATAACCTTAACTTTAAACATATTAGCCCTTTCTATGTTAAACCATAATAAATGACAAGTCTAAATTGTCTGTAGGCTAATAAAAGTCATTTTGCCTTAGGTGCCGACCTAACATTACTCCATCCCAAAAAGACACATTCTCCTCAAGATTGAAAACAAATATTGTTGGATCAGGTTGTATGACTCCCACGTGACATTATTATCTAATAATAATTTTCATTTAACAACAAACTCGTGCTGACCTTCACTGCCTCGAAATTCCATTTTACACATTCTACGAATGTATCTGAATTCGATAATGCTTTGAATTACAGTCAAAATTTTAGAGAATATCATAGCTCCAAACAACTCATCTAGTAGATCATCAATTACTGAAATCTCTGTCAACTTCACACATGTTTTTCTTTCATGCTATGACACTTGATCAAGAATCCCAACACTTCATTCTACCCTCATCACAGTCTTCAATGTCATAAATCTCTTGCACAAATTAGGGTTATTGTGAAGCATCACCATCTTATCCACTTCTGAATTCTTTGCAGTGTCCAAATCAATCTCTTACAAACTCCCTCTTTCTCCATCTGTCATGTTCTCATCATTACTTATGAACTGCCTTCCGCCTAAAAGTTTTTTATAGCAAAATACACAGGCGCAGTTGGAAGCTACCCTCCGTCAGGGCCCACACACTATGGTTCCCTATCTCATGTAGGGGAGTGCAGTATTTAGTTTATTAAGAAAACCAAACCAAACCGAATCTATTTAATAATTCAGTTCAATTTTGAATTAAAAGTTTGGATTTTGGTTTTTAAAAGGCCAATATTTGGTTTTCGGATTCCGGTTCGGTTTTAAGAAATTTTCAACCGAACCAACCGAGAACCGAAATTTACTTAGCGATATTCTTGGGCAGCCTAGAGATTATGTTTGACCAGTTTGGTTTTTAAAAAGAATGAATAGTTTTTGGGACATTGTTTTTTATTTTTTATATATCAAATATATATATTTTGGTTTATGTAAAACAGATAGTTCGATTTCTGGATTAGGTTCAAATCGATTTGCCAAATTTTAAAGGTGATTCACTCGAACTGATTGAATGCACACCTTTAATCTCATGTCAAAATTTTTTAAAGCGATCTTCTCCAGCTTTGAATCATGCTGCCCCATTTTGATTGTTGTTGCTCATTCCAAACCTCATGATCTCATGCAATTCCCTCCAGAGGCTGCTGCTTAAACCCTTCCCGACTTCTTTGTTCGATCATGCTTGTTTTCGTTTGTTCGATTCGTCCAACGCTTGTTATTTTTTCCAAGTGTTGGTGATCGAGTCCACTCCTGATTCTTTCATTAAACACTGCAATTCCCAGCCCGACATTGTTCTCATGTAGCTCGAATCCTTCTGGTTGTTGCCGCTCGCGTTTGTTCCTGGCACCGTCACTCGATCTCACGGCGACCGGGAGTGGTTTTGTGTAAAACTTCATGATCTTCTTCATTATTTCTTTCAGAGCCGTGAATCTCTGCTTAATCTCCCCTTCGTGGACGAGAAATGCTTGTCTGTTTCATTTTTAATGTGACTCAACTGTCTCTTTAATTTTTCCTCTACGAACGAGAAATGTTTGTTTATTTCAGATTTGATTTGGCTCAACACTCTCTTTAATTTTTCCTCAAAGGCATCTATTTTCTTAGCCAATATTATTTTGAGGAAAATTTTCGATCACAAAGGCAAAATTTATATACTCTGAAATCTCTTCATCACTTTCCAGTAGCTGCAATCTTGATTGTATCATGAGATTCAGTCACATGACGATTGATCTTAGTCGCAATCCCATCTCAGATTTCCTAAATAACACGACTCGCATTTGTTTTCACGTGTTTCAGTTAGTCACACATAGTGTTGTACGTCGCAATCCCTTCTATCGTGTATGTTTCGTGAAGATTTGTTACACATTTATGTGAGCCGTGATCATTTCGTTGCCTCTTAGATGGCTTGATCGCTATTGTATTGAGCCTATAGGTATGTCGTGCTCCAGACATTATGTTTTCCTGCTAACCCAATTTCTGCAATCTTTCAATAGCCGTGAAACTTCTGTAGCTAGCTTGGTCATGCTTATATCGTGAGGACTGAGCGGGAGTAGGTGAAAGATGAGAGTTTTGGGTCTTCTATATGTCGCAATCTCATGAACCTTCGTCGATCGTATCGCTACTAATAATTTGATATGAATTTGATTAAGTGATACTATCGCTCAGACAATGGGTAGAACCAACCTCTTTTTTGAGGGAGGGGCAAATTGTCCCTCCATACCTAACGTAGGAGGTGCTAGGGCAACGAATGACAAAGTGATATTTCAGGAGGGACAAACAACTAAATTGTTCTCTCATATAAGTTAAAATCTGAATTTGGAGAGGGGGGGGGGATTTCCACTTGCACCTTACCTGGGTTTGCCTCTGGCTCTGTCGTTGCTGCGATTCGTCTAGTTGCTTGATGAAACCGATTGCTTTGATACCATTTGATAGGATTCTTCCACTTAAATTAGGGAAAACATCTATTTAAAAAAACGCTTGGGGCGCGCCTCGGGGCGTGGTGTAAGGCCTTTCGCTCCTAGCCCATTAGGGGGGGGGGTGTAAATTGCGCGGGGCTTATGCACAGAAAGATCCGAAGCGCAATACAAGTCTCATGGGCGTACCCCCCGCCTGGGGTTCGAGCTTCTTTTGCACATAGTCATCCCGCACAGGCTCGTAGACTTTGTCTCGCACGCAGGCTCTCACATGAAACCTTGGATCAGGCTCGTCTGTGTCGAGCTTCTCCCGCACTCACATCGTCTTCGCCTTTTCACGCAGGCTCTCACATCGTCTTCTTCTGCGCCGTCTTTGTATGTGTCATCTTCTCCTGCACCCGCTTCGTCTTATTATTCTTACACAGGCTCTCCCATCGTCTTCTCCCGCACTTGTCATCTTCTTCTGCGTCGTCTTCTCCCGTAACTTAGCAGATACAATGAATTGTTTTGCGATTATTTATGCTTTTATGAGTCTTTAATTTTATGATTTCACTATAGCCGCGGTGAGGTTACTGTAGCTACAATAATTTCACTGTAGTGAACCACAAAATTTTTATTTCCTTTCATGTTAAATATTTACATAAATAGTTTTTATTTTTTTTATATTTATATTCCTAATTTTTTTTATATTGTCGGGCTTATGGGGGTTACGCCTCCTCCATAACATCTCAAACGCCTCGCCAACGCCCTCGCATTTTAAGACAGCGGGGAAAATACATATTTTATTGCAAGAACATCAAATTTTCAGCACGAATGCAAAGATAAACATCTATAATTTGAGAGGTAGGCGCTCTCTCCCAATTCCTTCAATTCGAGCTACAACAAATCTCTCACAAACCCTAAACCTAAGGGTCACAACAATAATATCATGTACAACCTTAACCCTAAACATATTTTCCCTATTTAAAGAGTAAATTGCCCGTAGGCTAATGAAAGACAAATTTGTCCTTAAGCGTAGATCTAATAGTAAGCTGCTAACTTTGTGTGGCGTGCTCATAGAAACTTTGATAGAGTTTATTTTTTCGAGGTATTGAGGAGGCTTGTGTTGATATGGTCCAAGGTTTATTTTTTAAATAGTTAAGGTTACTAATGCATTAGCTCTTAATGAAGTGCAAACAAATTTGTCGTATGCAATATAGCTTTTGTGCGCAATTATAATTTCTGAGTAATAAGCTACAAGCTGCCTCGATAATATACCGTGATGTATTAGCTTAAATCTTAAGAAATTTTTATATATTTGGTAAGGCTAATATAAACACGTCGCTTATTCTCCTTTCCAATTAGAGGAATGTGTCATCATATTTATGCTCCCACTCAGACTTCTGATTTACCTATGTGGAGTGGAGAAGTGAAGTAAGAAAGAAGTTGTAGATGATCCTTCTCACATATTGGCATTCTCCCATGAAACTGTGAACCTCTAACATTTAATGGACGAGAATAGTCTTCTTGATTGCCTCCACCTTGTGCAAAGCCATTTTTAATTATCATGTTGTCAGCCCGAGCCACATGTAGAGTAGGCTTTTTCTTACCAAAATCACACTTGTGATTAAGGTATAGTTTATTTTGTTGGAGGCCAAACACTTTATTTACAATCTCATGATTTTTTTGCCATGGTTTGGCTATATATGATAATATATAAGATTAGGGATAACAGCATGCACGTCACTTGAAAAATTGCTATTTACAAAACTAGCACCCAAGTGATTTTTTAAATTATCAAATCGATGCATTTATGTGTGCCACGATCGAACCATTAAGAGTTTGATAAAAATGAAAAATATGGATTGAGGTTTTGTATTTGAGTGAGAATTTGAAAAAGAATGGATGAAAGTGGGTTTTGGATTTGTAAATGGCAATGTTTTGTGTGCTTTGTATGTAATGGCTCCTAAATATTAACATCCACAAACTTCATTTATCCTTCATTTATGGCCTCAAGATCACATTACAAAGGCTGAATGATATGATCAGTTATTTGAAGCGCGTTCATCTTGTCTTGTTGTCTTCCATATATCCTATTCCATGACTGAGATTTGATGGTAAACTGATCTTGATAACAGGCTTGGAGAAGATTGTAGCATGCCCGAGTTGGTTGAGAAGATCATATGAGGAAGGGGATATCAGTTTTAGTGGTAATTATCATGATTACGTGATAATCTACCCATTTAACGTTAACAATCGTATTTGTTTGACCCATGACCATAGGAGAATGACCTGTAGGATATGAAAAGAAAGAAGTACAGTCATTTGNTGATGAGAGTTTTGGGTCTTCTATATGTCGCAATCTTGCGATCCCTCGTCGATCGTATTGCTAGTAACAATTTGATAAGAATTTGATTAAGTGATACTATCGCTCTGACAATGGGCATAACCAACCTCTTTTTTGAGGGAGGGGCAAATTGCCCCTCCATACCTAACGTAGGAGGTGCTAGGGCAACGAATGACAAAGTGATATTTCAGGAGGGACAAACAACTAAATTGTCCTCTCATATAAGTAAAAATATGAATTTGGGGGGAGGGGGGATTTCCACCTGCACCTTACCTAGGTCAGCCCATGGCTTCGTCGTTGCTTGATAGAACCGATTGCTCTGATACTATTTGATAGGATTCTTCCACTTAAATTAGGGAAAATATCTATTTAAAAAAGCGCTCGCGGTGTGCCTCGGGGCGTGGCGTAAGGCCTTCCGCTCCGAGCCCATTAGGGGGGGGGGGGGGGGGGGAAAANGTTAACAATCGTATTTGTTTGACCCATGACCATAGGAGAATGACCTGTAGGATATGAAAAGAAAGAAGTACAGTCATTTGCATGTTGCTGTTAATATTTTTTCGTTGCCTAAAATATGAGGGACACCCTTGCTGTTTGTTTACTTTTTCTGGACAAAGAGAAACTTGAAGCTTTGCCAACTGCTGTTTCCTCTTTTTACTTGTCCTATTATCTTTGTATCAATTTATTAAAACAAAAATCAATTGACTGTAAATCTTCATTTTTGTTCAAGTTATATCATATAATGCTTTATTAAACTTATTTATTTTGCTCTCATTCTAATTATATGACATTATGATCCCATAAATATGGTTTTTCAAATATGATCTGATAAGTAGCTAATGGGAGCATTTCGTAGACCACCATTTGATGTACTCTGGAGTGATGGCGAATTATGGATGGTGGTGTCATTAATCCACATCTTTTGACAAGAATGGACTCCTAATGGAGAAGATATTAATGATACTGTGTAGCCCTCTCCAACCCAGGCCTCCTGAAAATACTAGAGGTGATCTAATTCTTTTGACTCCAGGGGTTATCAATCAGGAGTAAATGAAATCAGACAGAATAAAAAGTTTCCTTCTTCACAATGCTGCAAAGAAGAAATTATTATATTTGCATGAATTCTTTCCTTTTAGCTGAATATTTAGATTATGAATATGTATTAATTAAGTTATCTAAAATAGATTATATAGAATATTATATACCTAAAATAGATTGTACAAACTATTATTTATTGGAATGAAAGCAAAAGAAAAGACATTCAGCCAAGTTGCTCAAAATATTGACATGGTATCAGAGCTTGAATTGGTCTGAATCCTTGGTACTTGGTATTCTTTAGCTTTTGTTATCGTTGGCCGACATCTTCGACCACTTCCAAGGTCCTACCCGGGAGCACTCGTTCTTGTCCTTGTTTGAGTTATGCGGCATCTTCGTCCGCCTTCATTAGAGTCCAAGGAAACCCGCTGCTCCTCTGCCTAGCCGGATCCGCTCAACTTCGATCGCGACAGCCGCAATCTTCTCATCTGCCTGCGACAGCTGCTGCGATCTTCCTGCCAGTCGTGATCTTCTCACCTTGTTCGATCGCGACAGTTGCGATCTTCCCGCCTTATTCAATCGCGACAACCACTGCTCCTCTGCCTTGTTTGATTTTTTTTGGATCTCTTGGTTTTTCCTTGGCTTTAGACTCCTCTCTCGCGACAGTCGCGATCTTCCCGCGTTATTCAATCGCAACAACCGCTGCTCCTCTGCCTCGTTTGATTTTCTTTGATTTTTTTTGGTTCTCTTGGTTTTTCCTTGGCTTCGGACTCCTCTCCTAATTTAAGGCAGTAGTCGATTTTTTTAGGTTGATTTAAATCAACGATTTGAATTTTTGGATATCTTGGCTTTCTTTGATTTCTGGTTGATTTCGACCAACTATAATTCTATTTAGAATGTCTTCTGAAACCTTAGCTATCAGATTTATGGGAAAAAATTACGTCGCATGAGAATTTCAACTCAGAATGTTCTTAAAAAGGAAGGAGTTTTGGGGCCATATTGATGGGTCTTTTACAGCTCCTACTGAGGCAAAAAATCTTGGTCAATGGGAAGCAAAGGATGCTCAAATTGTTCTCTGGATTTTGGGATCTATTGAGGCTCATACGGTGAACAATTTATGATTCTTTGACACAACTAAAGAAATGAGGGAATACTTTATGCTCATTTACAATCAAGATAATTCTGCGAAACACTTTCAATTGGAACTTGACATGAGTAATTATAGTCAGGGTAATCTTTCAATTGAACAATATTATTTTGGCTTTCTAAATTTATGGAGTGAATATACTGACATTATCTATGCTAAGGTGACAAATAAGAACTTAGCTAATCTTCAGGCAATTCATGAAGAAAGTCACCGTGATCAGTTTAGCTCAGAACTGAATTTGAAACTGCTCGGGCTGGGTTGCTGAGCAGAGATCCAGTTCTTTGTTTGGATATCTGTTTTGGTGAATTAGTGTGTGAAGAACAAATATTGATGACACAAACTGTTATTAATACAACATGTGGATCATCAGAAATAATTAATCTGACATATGCTGCTCAGACTAAAGGAAATGGATCAGTGCAGTGCGACAACCACAAGAAATTTGGCCATATAGCACGAAATTGTAAAAGTGTTGTAATTATTGCAAGCAAAATGAACATATTTTTACAGAGTCCCAACACTACCCGAGAACTGCAAACCACAAGCACTTCATGCCACGGTATCCGACGCTCACAATCCTGGCTCGACATCCACAGTTGCTGGCAATAATTAATCAGTTGTCACACCAGATATGGTTTAACAATTGATTCTCTCTGCCTTTTATGCTCCCGATCTTCAAGGAAAAGATAAAATTATTACTAGTGTTCCTTCTCCTTTGTTGTTGATTCAGGCGCCACAAATCATATGACTGACACAGCTGATTATTGTATAACCAACGACTGTACAATGATACTCAACATATTCAGGTTCCTGATGGAAATAATATTCCAATTACGACAGTTGGTGATATTAACTCCTCTTTCAGACATGTTTTAGATTCTCCTAAATTATCTACTAACTTACTTTCTTTTGGTCAAATTATGGATAATAACTGTAACGTATATTTTTCTCGTGATTGTTGTATTGTGCAGGATTATGTGTTAGAGAAGGTGATAGCAAAATAACATAAAGTGAGTAGACAGTTTTCATTACAATTTACTATTCCTCAGAATACGTTGATATTCAGTTGTTGAGAATAAAACGAGCATCTGACATAAAATACTAGGTCATCTAAATGATATGGTGTTGAAACATTTATTTAAAAGTGGTGTTTTTCATTCTACAGATAAGAGTTTTGTATTTGACTGTTCTGTTTGTAAATTTGGAAAAAGTAAGACATTATCTTTTCCTATTTTGGACAGTCGTGCCAATAAATGTTTTGACATTATTCATAGTGATGTTTGGAGAATTACACAAGTTATTTCAAATGCTGAATATAGACATTTTGTGACATTTATTGAGTATTACAGTCTATTTACTTGAATCTATTTTTTGCATTTCAAAGCAGAAGTATTTACTGTATTTCAAACATTTTTAGCATATGTTGAAACTCAATTCTTTGCTTGCATAAAAACCTTACGGTCTGATGGTGAATACATGTCTCATAAATTTCAAGCATTTGTCCATAACAAATTTATTGTTTCACAACGTTCATGTACCTATACACCGCAGCAAAATGGAGTTCTGAACGAAAAAATCGACATCTATTGGATACTGTGCACACATTACTGATACAATCTTCTATTCCAGCTAAATTTTGGACTGAAGTTTTATCTACTACAGTTTATCTCATTAATTGTTTACCATCTCAACAATTGAAGGATGATTCTCTCTTTTATTGGTTTTTTGGCAAACATCCTAATTATCATATGCTACATACTTTCGGATGTGTTTGCTTTGTTCATCTATCTGCTCATGAACGTCATAAGTTGGCAGCTCAGTCAGTACGATGTGCTTTTATGAGGTACTGTTCTAATTATAAAGCTTTTGTGTGTTATGGTTCGATTAATAGTCACATATTTCTCGGAATGTGATTTTCTTTGAACATGAATATTACTTTCAACATCAGGTGTCGACACTAGATACAATTATACTTCCACAATTTGATAATTTTTTCTGCTGATAAACAATTCAAGCCGGACATTGTCTACGCACGACGCCTGCCCCATTCGCCTTCAATCCTCAAACTTGATCCAGAAATTGCTCCAATAAGTCTTCGACGATCAAATTGTTGTATATGTTCTCTAGATAGATATGAGTATTCTTCAATTTTAACTAATACCACTGTTCTTACCTTTTACTTTCAGGCTGCTGAAAAATTTTGGTGGGTCAAAGCCATGCAAGAGGAACTTCAGACACTTCAAGACAATCACACGGGAGATTGTCTCATGTCCTACAGATGTTAAACCTATTGGTTGTAAATGAGTTTACTCTCTTAAACTCTGATATGATGGCTTTCTTTACAAATATAAAACAAGATTTAAGCTCTAAACAATCGACATGAATACAAAATTGATTATTAAGAAACATTTGCACCTGTGCCTAAGATGACAACTGTCTGACTGTGTTATCTATTACTGCATCTAAAAACCGATTTTTAAAACAGATAGATGCTAAGAATGCATTCTTACATGGGAATCTCAAAAAAGATGTCTATATGACTGTTGACCTCATTTTTAGTGAGGTCTTAGTCTTCTACTCTTAGAACCTAGGATCTAGCTTTAGGAGTTCTTATTGACCATCCTAGCGGACTA
>JXCR01141955.1:149048-161824 GCA_002079205.1 Phalaenopsis hybrid cultivar
CAAAATTGGTAAAAATCTCAATAACCCTAGCACACTAGCAAGAATTTTCTCTGTCGTGGCAACTAGAATAGTAAAGAAGCAAAGCCTAGGGGCAGTGGATGCTCTGAGATGATACCTTTAATCATAGGCTTTTATATTATGTTGCCGCACATTCCTGAAGGAATTTTCTAGTATTGAGAACTCCTACGTGCTGTCCTTTTTTACCCCCTTTCTATCTAAAACTCCTTAAGTCCAGTGAATCCTACGTTTGTTCATGCACGCCATTCAGTTGTCGAAGGTTTTGGTTCTTGAGAGATTGCTTTCTTTGTTCTGTCAGGTTTGGACCAAAAGGTTTGATTTCATAGCTGTTAGCCTTTTAGGCTCTGTGAATTGACACTTGAAACCGTTTTGGCTGGCAAAGGACAAAAAAGCCTATTTATGTTTAGGATTTTGGGTAAAACGTCTGTTTGATAAATTTTGTTATTTACATGGGACTCCTATGATTTTATGTGGAAGTTGATTTTTTTGTTATTTTAAGTTGAAAGTCTTTGCTTTATGTATCCTTCTGGTATATTTGAGCTGGCAATGAATTATGTACCTGCTATTGTAATAATGTCCTCTAGTTTGCATGGTTTGAATGTCGATTCCCAGTTCTCAGTTTAGCTGCACATTCAAGATGCATTTTTATGCCAACTTCTAATCATTTTCTACGGGCTTTATGGCCCAGTACATTTTTTAGGAACAAAGTTTTTTTTTTAATGAGAAAATTATGTTACTTTTTGTTTCTTTGATCATTTATTATTTATTATTTCAATATAGAATAAGCGATTTGTATTTACTTGCAGTGCACACATGCCTATAAAAAAAATTGATTTTTCACCATTTGGTAATTCATGGGTAACATCTAAATTGTCATATCTCACACATTCAGATTTTAAAATGGGTGTTGCTGCAGATTTAAGAANGGCGTACCCCCCGCCTGAGGTTCGAGCTTCTTTTGCACATAGTCATCCCGCGCAGGCTCGTAGACTTTGTCTCGCACTCAGGCTCTCACATGAAACCTTGGATCATGCTCGTCTGTGTCGAGCTTCTCCCGCACTCACATCGTCTTCGCCTTCTCACGCAGGCTCTCGCATCGTCTTCTTCTGCGCCGTTTTTGTATGCGTCATCTACTCCTGCACCCGCATCGTCTTATTATTCTTACACAGGCTCTCCCATCGTCTTCTCCCGCACTTGTCGCCTTCTTCTGCGTCGTCTTCTCCCGTAACTTAGCAGATACAATGAATTGTTTTGCGATTATTTATGCTTTTATAAGTCTTTAATGTTATGATTTCACTATAGCCGCGGTGAGGTTATTGTAGCTATAATAATTTCACTGTAGTGAACCACAAAATTTTTTTTTTTCTTTCATGTTAAATATTTACATGAACAGTTTCTATTTTTTTTTATATTTATATTCCTAATTTTTTTTTATACTGTCGGGCTTATGGGGTTTACTCCTCACTCAATAACATCTAAAACGCCCCGCCAACGCCCTCTCATTTTAAGACAATGGGGAAAATACATATTTTCTTGCAAAAACATCAAATTTTCAGCACGAATACAAAGATAATCACCTATAAGGCTCTTGCATCGTCTTCTTCTGCGCCGTCTTTGTATGCGTCATCTTCTCCTGCACCCGCATCGTCTTATTATTCTTACACAGGCTCTCCCATCGTCTTCTCCCGCACTTGTCGCCTTCTTCTGCGTCGTCTTCTCCCGTAACTTAGCAGATACAATAAATTGTTTTGCGATTATTTATGCTTTTATAAGTCTTTAATGTTATGATTTCACTATGATCGCGGTGAAGTTATTGTAGCTATAATAATTTCACTGTAGTGAACCACAAAATTTTTTTTCTTTCATGTTAAATATTTACATAAACAGTTTCTATTTTTTTTATATTTATATTCCTAATTTTTTTTTATACTGTCGGGCTTATGGGGTTTACCCCTCACTCAATAACATCTAAAACGCCCCGCCAACGCCCTCGCATTTTAAGACAGTGGGTAAAATACATATTTTATTGCAAAAACATCAAATTTTCAGCACGAACAAAGATAATCACCTATAATTTGAGAGGTAGACGATCTCTCCCAATTCCTTCAATTCGAGCTACAGTAAATCTCTCACAAACCCTAAACCTAAGGGTCACAAAAATAATATCATGTATAACCTTAACCCTAAACATATTTTCCCTGTCTAAAGAGTAAATTGCCCGTAGGCTAATGAAAGACAAATTTGTCCTTAAGCGTAGATCTAAGAGTAAGCTGCTAACTTTGTGTGGCGTGCTCATATAAACTTTGATAGAGTTTATTTTTTCGAGGTATTGAGGAGGCTTGTGTTGATATGGTCCAAGGTTTATTTTTTAAATAGTTAAGGTTACTAATGCATTAGTTCTTAATAAAGTGCAAACAACTTTGTCGTATGCAATATAGCTATTGTGTGCAATTATAATTTCTGAGTAATAAGCTACAAGCTACCTCGATAATATACCGTGATGTATTAGCTTAAATCTTAAGAGATTTTTATATATTTGGTAAGGCTAATATAAACACGTCGCTTATTCTCCTTTCCAATTAGAGGAATGTGTCATCATATTTATGCTCCCACTCAGACTTCTGATTTACCCATGTGGAGTGGAGAAGTGAAGTAAGAAAGAAGTTGTAGATGATCCTTCTCACATATTGGCATTCTCCCATGAAACTCTGAACCTCCAACCTTTTATGGACGAGAATAGTCTTTTTGATTGCCTCCACCTTGTGCAAAGCCATTTTTAATTATCATGTTGTCAGCCCGAGCCCCATGTAGAGTAGGCTTTTTTTTACCAAAATCACACTTGTGATTAAGGTATAGTTTATTTTGTTGGCGGCCAAACACTTTATTTACAATCTCATGATTTTTTTGCCATGGTTTGGCTATATATGATAATATATAAGACTAGGGATAGCTGCATGCACGCCACTTGAAAAATTGCTATTTACAAAACTAGCACCCAATTGATTTTTTAAACTATCAAATCTATGCATTTGTGTGCCACGATCAAACCATTAAGAGTTTGATAAAAATGAAAAATATGGATTGAGGTTTTGTATTTGAGTGAGAATTTGAAAAAAATGGATGAAAGTGGGTTTTAGATTTGTAAATGGCAATGTTTTGTGTGCTTTGTATGTAATGGCTCCTAAATATTAACATCCACAAACTTCATTTATCCTTCATTTATGGCCTCAAGATCACATTACAAAGGCTGAATGATATGATCAGTTATTTGAAGCGCGTTCATCTTGTCTTGTTGTTGTCTTCCATACATCCTATTCCATGACTGAGATTTGATGGTAAACTGATCTTGATAACAGGCTTGGAGAAGATTGTAGCATGCCCGAGTTGGTTGAGAAGATCATCAATATGAGGAAGGGGATATCTAGTTTTAGTGGTAATTATCATGATTACGTGATAATCTACCCATTTAACGTTAACAATCGTATTAGTTTGACCCATGACCATAGGAGAATGACCTGTAGGATATGAAAAGAAAGAAGTGCAGTCATTTGCATGTTGCTGTAAATATTTTTTCGTTGCCTAAACCATGAGGGACACCCTTGCTGTTTGTTTACTTTTTCTGGACAAAGGACACTTGAAGCTTTGCCAACTGCTGTTTCCTCTTTTTACTTGTCCTATTATCTTTGTATCAATTTATTAAAACAAAAATCAATTGACTGTAAATCTTCATTTTTGTTCAAGGTATATCATATAATGCTTTGTTAAACTTATTTATTTTGTTCTCATTCTAATTATATGACATTATGATCCCATAAATATGGTTTTTCAAATATGATTTGATAAATAGCAAAAGGGAGCATTTCGTAGACCACCATTTGATGTACTCTGGAGCGATGGCGAATTATGGATGGTGGTGTCATTAATGCACATCTTTTGACAAGAATGGACTCCTAATCGAGAATATATGAATGATACTGTGTAGCCCTCTCCAACCCAGGCCTCCTGAAAATACTAGAGGTGATCAAATTCTTTTGACTCCAGGGGTTTATCAATCAGGAGTAAATGAAATCAGACAGAATAAAGAGTTTCCTTTTTCACAATGCTGCAAAGAAAAAATTATTATATTTGCATGAATTCTTTCCTTTTAGCTGAATATTTAGATTATGAATATGCATTAATTAAGTTACCTAAAATAGATTATACAAAATATTATGTACCTAAAATAGATTGTACAAACTATTATATATTGGAATGAAAGCAAAGGAAAAGACATTCAGCCTATTTGCTCAAAATATTGACGTGATATCAGAGCTTGAATTGGTTTGAATCCTTGGTACTTGGTTTTCTTTAGCTTTTGTTATCGTTGGCCGACATCTTCGACTACTTCCAAGGTCCTCCCCGGGAGAACTAGTTCTTGTCCTTGTTTGAGTTATGCGGCATCTTCGTCCGCCTTCGTCAGAGTCCAAGGAAACCCGCTGCTCCTCTGCCTAGCCGGATCCGCTCTGCTTCGATTGCGACAGTCACAATCTTCTCATTTGCCCGCGATAGCTGCTGCGATTTTCCTGCCAGCCGTGACCTTCCCGTCTTGTTCAATCGCGACAGCCGCTGCGATATTCCCGCCTTGTTCGATCGCGACAACCGCGATCTTCCCGCCTTATTCAATCGCAACAACCGCTGCTCTGTCTTGTTTGATTTTCTTTGATTTTTTTTTTGGATCTCTTGGTTTTTCCTTGGCTTCGAACTCTCTCGCGACAGCCGCAATCTTCTCGCCTTATTCAATCGCGACAACAGCTTCTCCTCCGTCTTGTTTGGTTTTCTTTGATTTTTTTTGGATGCCTTGTTTGATTTTTTTTGGATCTCTTGGTTTTTCTTTGGCTTCGGACTCCTCTCCTAATTTAAGGTAGTAGACGATTTTTTTAGGTTGATTTAAATCATTGATTTGAATTTTTGGATATCGTGGCTTTCTTTGATTTCTAGTTGATTTCGACCAACAATAATTCTATTTAGAATGTCTTGTGAAACTTTAGCTATCAGATTTATGGGAAAAAATTTCTGGGAAAAAAATATATCGCATGAGAATTTCAACTCAGATTGTTCTTAAAAAGGAAGGAGCTTTGGGGTCATATTGATGGGTCTTCTCCAACTCCTACTGAGGCAAAAAGTCTTGGTCAATGGGAAGCAAAAGATGCTCAAATTGTTTTCTGGATTTTGGGATTTATTGAGGCTCATACGGTGAACAATTTACGATCCTTTGACACAACTAAAGAAATGAGGGAATACTTGATGCTCATTTACAATCAAGATAATTCTGCGAAACACTTTCAATTGGAACTTGACATGAGTAATTATAGTCAGAGTAATCTTTCAATTGAACAATATTATTTTGGCTATCTAAATTTATGGAGCGAATATTGACATTATCTATGCTAAGGTGACAAATGAGAACTTAGCTAATCTTCAGGCAATTCATGAAGGAAATCGTCGTGATCAGTTTAGCACAGACCTGAATTTGAAACTGCTCGGGCTGGGTTGCTGAACAGAGATCCAGTTCCTTGTTTGTATATCTGTTTTGGTGAATTACTGCATGAAGAACAAAGATTGACGACACAAACTGCTATTAATACAACATATGAATCATCAGAAATAATTAATATAACATATGTTGCTCAGACTAAAGGAAATGGATCAGTGCAGTACAACAACTGCAAGAAATTTGGCCATATAACACGTAATTGTAAAAGTGTTGTAATTATTGCAAGCAAAATGAACATATTATTACGGAGTGCCCTACACGACCCAGGAACTCCAAACCACAAGCACTTCATGCCACGGTATTCGACGCTCACAATCCTGACTTGACATCCACAGTTGCTGGCAATAATCAATCAGTTGTCACACCAGATATGGTTCAAAAGTTGATTCTCTCTGTCTTTTATGCTCTCGACCTTCAAGGGAAAGATAAAACTATTACTCCCGTTCCTTTTCCTTTGTTTGTTGATTAAGGCGCCACAAATCATATGACTGACACAGCTGATTATTGCATAACCAACGACTGTACACTGATACTCAACATATTCAGGTTGCTGATGGAAATAATATTTCAATTACGACAGTCGGTGATATTAACTCCTCTTTCAGACATATTTTGGTTTCTACTAAATTATCTACTAACTTACTTTCTTTTGGTCAAATTGTGGATAATAACTGTAACGTACATTTTTCTCGTGATTGTTGTATTGTGCAGGATCAGGTGTCAGGGAGGGTGATAGCGAAAAGGCCTAAAGTCGGTAGGCTGTTTTCATTACAATTTACTGTTCCTCAGAATACGTTGATAGCTTCTTCAGTTGTTGAGAATAAGACGGACATCTGATATAAAATACTAGGTTATCTAAATGATATGGTGTTGAAACATTTATTTAAAAGTGATATTTTTCATTCTATAGATAAAAGTTTAGTATTTGACTGTTCTGTATGTAAATTTGAAAAAGTAAGACATTACATTTTTATATTTCAGACAGTCGTGCCAATAAATGTTTTGACATTATTCATAGTGATGTTTGGAGAATTACACCAGTTATTTCACATGCTCAATACAGACATTTTGTGACATTTATTGAGGATTACAGTCGATTTATCTGACCTATTTTTTGCGTTCCAAAGCAGAAATATTTACTGTATTTCAAACCTTTTTAGCATATGTTAAAACTCAATTCTCTGCTTGCATAAAAACCTTACGGTCTGACAGTGAATACATATCTCATGAGTTTCAAGCATTTCTCCATAACAAAGGTATTGTTTCACAACGTTCATGTCCCTATACACCCAACAAAATTGAGTTGCTGAACGAAAAAATCGACATCTATTGAATACTGTGCGCACATTACTGATAAAATCTTCTGTCCCAACTAAATTTTGGATTGAAGTTTATTCTACTGTAGTTTATCTCATTAATCGTTTACCATCTCAACAATTGAAGTATGATTCTCCCTACTATCTATTATTTGGTAAACATTCTAATTATCATATGCTATATACTTTCGGATGTGTTTGCTTTGTTCATCTATCTGCTCATGAACGTCATAAGTTGACAACTCAGTTAATACGATGTGCCTTTATGGGGTACTGTTCTAATCATAAAGCTTTTGTGTGTCATGGTTCGATTAATAGTCGCTGACATATTTCTTGGAATGTGATTTTCTTTGAACATAAATATTACTTTTAATATCATGTATCGACACTAGATACAGTTATACTTCCACAATTTGATAATTCTTCTGCTGATAAACAGTTCAAGCCGGACATTGTCTACGCACGACGTCTGCCCCCTTCACCTTCAATCCTCCCCGAACTTGATCCAGAAATTGCTCCAATAAGTTTTCGACGATCAACTTGTTGTATATGTTCTCCAGATAGATATGAGTATTCTGCAATTTTAACTAATACCATTATTCTTACCTCTTACTTTCAGGCTGCGAAAAAAATTTGCTGGGTCAAAGCCATGCAAGAGGAACTTCAAACACTTCAAGACAATCACACGGGATATTGTTTCATGTCCTACAGATGTTAAACTCATTGGTTGTAAATGAGTTTACTCTCTTAAACTCCGATCTGATGGCTCTCTTTACAGATATAAGACAAGATTTGTAGATCTTAACAATCGACGGGAATACAAAATTGATTATTAAGAAACATTTGCACTTGTGCCTAAGATGACAACTGTCCGACTGTGTTATCTATTATTGCATCTAAAGGCTGATTCTTAAAACAGATAGATGTTAAGAATGCATTCTTACATGGGAATCTCAAAAAAGATGTCTATATGACTCCTCATCCAGGCTTGTTTTCTTCACATTTACATGATGTTTGTAAGCTCAAACGATCCCTATACGGTTTGAAACAGGCTCTACGAGCATAGTTTGAAAAGTTTCACAATACTCTTCTTAACTTCTCTTTTATTCAAATTCAGTATGATTCATCATTATTTCTTTGCAAAACTTACAAGATAATTGTTTTGTTATTAGTCTATGTTGATGATATTGTCATCACAAGATCTGACAATCAATTGATGTATCAGCTACAAAAGCGTCTTCAGGGTTCTTTTTATATGAAGGATTTGAGATCATTAACTTATTTCTTAGGACTTGAGGTTTATTATTTTCTCGCTGTTATTTTTTTTCATCAACACAACTATACGAAGGGACTTATTGCTATGGCTGGTCTTCAAGATGGTCGCTCTGCTAATACTCCTTTGGAAGTAAATGTCAAATATCAACAGAATGATGGTGACTTTCTATCTGAACCATCTCTATATCGATAATTTGTTGAGAGTCTCAATTATCTGACTATTACACATCCTGATATTTCATTTGGTGTGCAAAAAATTAGTCAATTTATGCAAGCACCTATACATCTTCATTTAGCTACAGTTCTACGTATTGTTCGGTATTTGAAATGTACTTCTCATTGTGGTATGTTCTTTTCTGCGGAGTATTCTATCACCTTAACAATCTACAGTGATGCTGATTGGACCGGTTGTTCTGATACACGCCGATTTATTACTGAATGGTGCATATTTCTCGGCAACTCTTTAATCTTTTGGAAGAGCAAGAAACAAGATCGAATGTATAAGTCATATACTGAATCAGAATATCGCGTTATGTCCTCCGCTTGTTCCGAGATCATTTGGCTTCTGGGTGTGCTGGCTGAGCTTGGTTTTTCTCAGCTTGAGTCTATTTCTCTTCATGCAGCTAATACTAGTGCTATCCAAATTGCTGCTATTCCTGTCTTTCATGAGTGCACGAAACACATTGAAGTGAACCGTCATTCCATTCGAGAAGCCTATGAGGATGGTGTTGCATCTCTTCCTCATATCACCTCTGATCTTCAAACGACTGATATATTTACTAAGGCTATTTCTCGACAGCGTCATCAATTTCTTGTTGACAAATTGATGTTTCTTGATCAACCAACGTCAATTTTAGGGAGATATCAATGAGGAGTAAATGAAATCAGACAAAATAAAAAAGTTTCTTTCTTCGCAATGCTGCAAAGAATGAAATATTATATTTGCATGGATTCTTTCCTTTTAGCTGAATATTTAGATTATGAATATGTATTAATTAAGTTACCTAAAATAGATTATACAAAATATTATGTACCCAAAATAGATTGTACTAACTATTATTTATTGGAATGAAAGTAAAGGAAAAGACATTCAGCCTATTTGCTTAAAATATTGACAGGGTTGATGATAGCGCTGCAATCTCATCTTAACTTTAATGCATTTGGTGAAAAGTTCCTCTTGTGTGTAGGAATGATGGTGGGCGCTTTTCTATCTCTTGACTTAGCCATTAAGGATTGAATTGAGTCTGGTTGTTGAATTTTGGTGTTTGACCTGAGGGAGGTCGCCCACTTTCTTTTCCTTGTTGTCTTTCCTAAACTTATATGTGCAGTGTTTTGAATGAAGCTCCCAATATTTCTCCTTGTTTTAGTCATTGATCTTGCAACTGTCAAGAAAGAACTTTGACCGAGGAGTCGATGTCTTGGTATTAATTTTTAAAATCTTGTCATCTTTTTTGTATTCTTGTTATCATGGGTTTTGAAACCTTCTCCGTTTGAGACTTGCTCTTTCTTTAAGCAGGCATTCCAGAGCAACTGGCTTTGTTGATGTCTTTGATAGAAATTGATTAAATTTATTGAAGATATTGAATGTACTTAATAATAATGGACTTCTGGAGCTCGATGTCAAGAAACATGACCTACCTCTTGAACTTAGTGGGAAGGATTACAAAACAATAAATTGCATTGGATGATAAAAGCCAACTCTTTGCAAATGCCCGGATAATATTTCATACATAAACTTTTTTTTATAATCAGTAGGAGCCTCATGCACTTAGTGCATCCTTTATTATTTATTTGTGTAAAATGAAATGAATTTACTACTTAAGAGTGTACATATAATACATTATTTTTTTCGAGAAGAAACCATTTTTTCTGGTTCTTACCAAGAAAGCGCTATATCATTCAAAATTGGTAAAAATCTCAATAACCCTAGCACACTAGCAAGAATTTTCTCTGTCGTGGCAACTAGAATAGTAAAGAAGCAAAGCCTAGGGGCAGTGGATGCTCTGAGATGATACCTTTAATCATAGGCTTTTATATTATGTTGCCGCACATTCCTGAAGGAATTTTCTAGTATTGAGAACTCCTACGTGCTGTCCTTTTTTACCCCCTTTCTATCTAAAACTCCTTAAGTCCAGTGAATCCTACGTTTGTTCATGCACGCCATTCAGTTGTCGAAGGTTTTGGTTCTTGAGAGATTGCTTTCTTTNTTTTTCGATAAGAAACCATTTTTTTCTGGTTCTTACAAAATTGGTAAAAATCTCAATAACCCTAGCACACTAGCAAGAATTTTCTCTGTCGTGGCAACTAGAATAGTAAAGAAGCAAAGCCTAGGGGCAGTGGATGCTCTGAGATGATACCTTTAGTCATAGGCTTTTATATTATGTTGCCGCACATTCCTGAAGGAATTTTCTAGTATTGAGAACTCCTACTTGCTGTCCTTTTTTACCCCCTTTCTATCTAAAACTCCTAAAGTCCAGTGAATCTTACGTTTGTTCATGCACGCCATTCAGTTGTCGAAGGTTTTGGTTCTTGAGAGATTGCTTTCTTTGTTCTGTCNGTTGTACATATAATACATTATTTTTTTCGATAAGAAACCATTTTTTCTGGTTCTTACCAAGAAAGCGCTATTATCATTCAAAATTGGTAAAAATCTCAATAACCCTAGCACACTAGCATGAATTTTCTCTGTCGTGGCAATTAGAATAGTAAAGAAGCAAACCCTAGGGGCAGTGGATGCTCTGAGATGATACCTTTAGTCATAAGCTTTTAGATTATGTTGCCGCACATTCCTGAAGGAATTTTCTAGTATTGAGAGCTCCTACTTGCTGTCCTTTTTTACCCCCTTTCTATCTAAAACTCCTAAAGTCCAGAGAATCCTACGTTTGTTCATGCACGCCATTCAGTTGTCGAAGGTTTTGGTTCTTAAGAGATTGCTTTCTTTGTTCTGTCATCTTTGGACCAAAAGGTTTGATTTCATAGCTGTTAGCCTTTTAGGCTCTGTGAATTGACACTTGAAACCGTTTTGGCTGGCAAAGGACAAAAAAAGCCTATTTATGTTTAGGATTTTGGGTAAAACGTCAGTTTGATAATTTTGTTATTTACATTGGACTCCTATGATTTTATGTGGAAGTTGATTTTTTTGTTATTTTAAGTTGAAAGTCTTTGCTTTATGTATCTNGATGGGACTACTATGATTTTATGTGGAAGTTGATTTTTTTGTTATTTTGAGTTGAAAGTTTTTGCTTTATGTATCTTTCTGGTATATTTGAGCTGGCAATGAATTATGTACCTGCTATTGTAAGAATGTCATCTAGTTTGCATGGTTTGAATGTCGATTCCCAGTTCTCTGTTTAGCTGCACATTCAAGATGCATTTTTATGCCAACTTCTAATCATTTTCTACGGGCTTTATGGCCCAGTANTAATGTCATCTAGTTTGCATGTCGATTCCCAGTTCTCAGTTTAGTTGCACATTCAAGATGCATTTTTATGCCAACTTCTAATCATTTTCTACGGGCTTTATGGCCCAGTACATTTTTTTAGGAACAAAGTTTTTTTTTAATGAAGAAAAATATGTTACTTTTTGTTTCTTTGATCATTTATTAATTCATCATTTCAATATAGAATAAGCGATTTGTATTTACTTGCAGTGCACACATACCTATAAAAAATTTGATNTAATGAAGAAAAATATGTTACTTTTTGTTTCTTTGATCATTTATTATTCATCATTTCAATATAGAATAAGCGATTTGTATTTACTTGCAGTGCACACATACCTATAAAAAAATTTGAGTTTTCACCATTTGGTAATGCATGGGTAACATCTAAATTGTCATATCTCACACATTCAGATTTTAAAATGGATGTTGCTGCAGATTTAAGAATATCACATTCTTTAGGACAAATGAAGCCGCGGAACAGCATTCAAGCATGGAGCACAGTACAGGGTTGATCCAAGCTATAATATTTGAAGCTGCTGATCGGGATAATATTGGTGGATCTGCTTATGGTGGCCAAAGGTCCATATGTTGTACTCCTGACCTTGCCAAGCTTGAGGGTTGCAAACAAGGGGAGGTTCTGAGGAGACCCTCTTCCGTAAATCCTGAATGGCCTGTTGTAATAAACACACATTTCAGTGCAAATTTATTATTTGCACCAATGGATAATCGAGATGTTTACATAACAAAGACAGGAATGTACAACTTGTTCTTCATCTCCTGTGATCCTAAGCTGAGAGGTCTTACCCTGGCGGGTATGACATATTGGAAAAATCCTGACGGTTATTTGCCAGGAAGGATGGCTCCATTGATGAACTTCTATGTATTCATGTCAGTTGCTTATCTCCTACTTGGCATCGTCTGGTTTTCTCAGTATCTGAGGTTTTGGAAGGATATATTGCCACTGCAGAACTGGATAACCCTGGTTATTGCTCTTGGTTTGTTTGAAATGACCCTTTGGTACTTTGAGTTTTTGAACTTCAATAGCACGGGTGCAAGGCCTGTAGGTATCACAACATGGGTGGTCACTGTTGGAGCTGTGAGGAAAACAGTATCACGTTTGCTTTTATTGTCTGTGTCAATGGGATATGGGGTTGTTCGGCCGACACTTGGCGGTCTTACTTCGAAGGTGCTT
>JXCR01141955.1:168412-206282 GCA_002079205.1 Phalaenopsis hybrid cultivar
ATCGAGAGTTTTCTCAAGTGACTCCCGTCATTTGGGATGTAATTAACTATAGGGGCTTGCCTCTATAGGGAACTTGGAACCCAGGTAAAATAAACCCTATTTAATCTTTGTATTAAGTAGGGGAATTTGTCGGTCACACATAAAAGTTCGCAGACCAAACGGATGTCACAAATCTCTTAGTTTGCAGAATTGGGCCTATTATCGGGGTCTACACTTTTCTCTTGAAATGTGTAGTATTCAGGGTGTCAGGCACGATTATGCAAACTATTGGACGAATGAGATCTATTTGGTCTTATTTTAAAACATGCTATTTTCAAAACCTAAACTATATATCTATTATATTAAATTAAATTTCAAAAAAATTATTTTCATATTTTCATATTTTCAAATCAATCTCTATCGAAAAAGTTGACCGACAGTGCATCGATATTTGTGTTAGTCGCTCGCGCGCGAAACCATAACAATACGGGTGTCCTCCTAGCTAAAGTCAACATCCCGGACGCATCCGTGTGGTCCGTTTCGTCATCTGGGGCCGTCCGGACGAGTTCTCCGACCGGCGTGCCAATTTAAGTCAAAATCATACGGGGTGCGATGAGTGCGCAAAATGTGGCATTCTCGAGCGTTCGGGTCGCAAAGGAGTTCCCTAGGGGCTGCTTCTATTAATGTTGGAACTCGACTCAAGTCTCATGTGTCGGTTCTCATCAACTCAACGAAATGTCGAGGATTCGGGACCGCCCATACGAAACTCGAAGAATTTACGAGGTGGCTCGAATTTTCTAAAGGGTGTGAGTTCCTAACTAGTCCTCTAGGAGGGTCAAACAAGGGAAGCCTAAAGCTAGACCCTATGCTCTAAGGAGAGAGGTGAAGACCTCATCCAAAAATGAGGTCAACAAATGGACCCAAGGTGAGGCACAAATAATAAAAAAACTTTCGAGTTCTATGTTCCCAACCACTATGCTAAGGTGGGTTGCATAACAAAAAAATTTTACAAAAATAAAATTAAAGTTGCTTAAAAGAAGTCAAAATAAAATTAAAATAATAATAATAATAAATAATAATAACAAAATAAATAAAAGATAAAAATTAAAATTAAAAATAAAAAATCTGTCAGAAACTTGACCCTATATCACCAAATCAGTGTAAATTCTAAACCTAAATGATTAAATCCTAAATATACTTAAAAAGTGTTTTTTCAAAAAATATTAAATTAAGATGCTTAACTCATGTGCCTCAAGGTGTTCTCGAATGAAAAAAAGCATAAGCTTCACTAAAGCCAAAATATCATAAACCTAAAGGCACTTACTGGCTGCCTTGAAACAAAAGTCACAAAATCCTTTTAAATAATATCATGCACTGTTTGATATTAAAGTCGCACATCTTAACCCGATGATCATACTTTGCTTGTACCCTAATATTAAACAGTGAATCATCCTAACTACAATCCATCATGATCCATGTTCCAGCTAGCCACTCACCACCAGCTTAGAATCTTGTCGTCTGTATCCCGTGTGCATGCTCGTGGATCACTTACAGATCAACATGCATTTTCACAAGCCAAATGCTCTTGCTAGCTTATTTATCTACTCACTTGCACGAAGGCCAGTCACACCACTCCACTCAGCCGGCCAACAACTACATCATTTCTTGTGTGGCATCCATCCAAGCACAACCTTCACCGCCTTTTTCCCTTTACAGTTGTTTCATTCCACTGCATCTATCTCCCAATTGTTGATGTCTCATCACAGCAATAAGCATCTCGATAACAAAAGCCTTGCCATTCTCAATCATAAACCTCATAGCTTATGCACCCAGCTTCCCAATCCTAGCTGCCTACAAAGCTTCTTTTATGATCCGAACTCCCATAGCCCAACAAATCGAAGCACCAAAACAAAAAAGGATTTTTCCAAGCAACCCTAAACTACACAAAGTTTTCATCTTCCCCAATTCATCCTCAAATCTTATATATCAAAAGGAAGAAGTTTTACAATAATCTACCATAATATCCTGAACTCTTGTTTCAAGCTTTATGGATTTCTTCATATGTAAACATGCAACGAACACCCAAGGAAATTGGCATTTCAATAGTGCATAATTATATCTAGAAGATACTGTACAAGCACAAATATTTGCCTATGGTTTTGCAAACTATCAACATTTACTTCTGAATTAACATTATTATTTAAGTGGCATGTTTCATTGAGGTCATAATCCTTTATTTAAAGACTATTGTTTTGGTATTTTGGATACGATTCATATATAGCAAAGATTAATTGGACAAAATATTTCATAAAGGTTAACTCTTCAATATTTGCACGGACGGAGCTCCCGCCTGATATCTCCCTAGATAGGCTCGGGCATGTATCTCCGATGTGGCATGGCTAGGGTATAGGAATAGCAAGGACAAATTTGGCGGACATAGGGTTTGGGGAAATCGGAAGAGGTGGTTTAGGGTGTGAATGAAAAATTTTGGTGGAAGGATAAGGTGGATGCTAGGACCTAGGATAGGACTAGGGTTAGGCTAGCGTGATACCAAATATTATCGGACTGAGTAAGAAAAACAGTGGGAGCACACAACACAAACAAAACACTTCTAAGATGTATCCCGATGGGTAGTGGAGGTCGACTAGAGGGATAGGGATGATTGGAAGGAATGATGACAGCCAAGGGATGTTGGTGACAGCGAGGGAGGGTGCACAACTGTAGGGACAGCAAGTAGGAAGGGCTATAGGTGGTCAGCAGTGGCTAGTGGGGTGGTTGGGAAGAGTTGGGAAGAAGGTAAGAAGGCGGGACAGCAAGGTATGGCAGCAGGTAATGGGCAGCCAAGTGTTGGGATGAAGGGGGAGGGTTGGACAACATGAATAACATATAGAAGATTTTTCAGTTGAGGAATAGCAAGGACAAATTTGCTGGACAGCAAGGTTGGATGTTAGGGTGACGGAAGGGGGAGGTTGGCAGTTGAGGAAAGGAGAGAAGAAGATTCGTGGAAGGTAAAAGGGAAGGATACAACACCAAATTGAAGTAGGATACAGTCAGAGCACCACGATCTCCTCGGATACAACAAGGACTCCACAGAGAAATCTGACAATAAACATAACCAAAAAAATTAACCCTAAACTCGGAAACAATGAAGAAATATCTCCCACAGTAAGGAGAAGCAGAAAAGGAAGGAGGAGAGGGGCGGGCGGTAGTCCCAGCCGCTTAGCCTGGATTAACCTTGGACCTGCCTCAATTTGGCCAACCGGTTCAATAGCAGGAACTCCCACTGCGAGAGACCACGCTCCCGTGTCAAGGAGTCCACTCCCACGTCTATCGATGTTCAAATTTAAAATTTTTTCATTTATATGACCAGCTTTATAAACTCTTTTATCTAAATAAAAAACATAAAGAAGCCTTATATGAACTGAAATAAAGTTATTAATCAAGTATACTAGTACACTTACAACTCTAATCTCACTAACTTCTGCTTGTAGACCTAGGCCTAAGAATGAGGACAATCAAGAGTATTAAGATTTTTATTTTTTTTTTTAAATGAGCATGAAGATTATTTGAGAATGAGTAGAAGGCGAAACTTGAGCAAGAAATTTTGCTAAAGGAACTATTATTTAAGAAAATTTAAGGAGTCATCAGTCACTACATGTGCTCCCCAACCACTATAGACGAAGATATAGATTGCGCCCCAACTTCCTATACTGCAGCTCGCTTCATCATAGGTTGACTTCCTTTGTCCATATTTACCAATGTTAGATTATTGCATAATGTCATAGTGTTTAGTATTAATTTATAGCACTGCCATGCAATAATGAGATCGTATGTGAGATTAGTTTAAAAACAATGCCAAAGTGTCTAAATTCTTCTTTCTACGCCCTAACCTACAAATAAAAGATGTTAGTGAAGTGAGTCATCCATAATGCATGCAAGCACAAGGCTTTTGTGTAAACACTTCGAAAGAAGACTTATTGGGATCAATTGATGCAACAAACAAATTAGATTTAAATTAAGTTCAATAATTTCAATTAAATTAGGATTTTTAATTCTATTTGATTAACTAACATTAATCGTCATTTGGAATAATATGAAACTAGGCAGTATGCTCACTTTAAAAAGCCTTTTGTATTCATTACGGAGAGGACGTGCCTCTAAAAAATCCTAGCATGTGTCTAACATGCTGAGAAAATTTTATGAATTAGTTTTTATTCCAAATTTAAAGCCAAACATAGTCGGAATCTAACATAGTCAAGGCTCGCCTAGAAATGGAAAAAACAAGCATTGGAACAGAACAACACAAACAAGTTGTTCCTGGTTCAACAATTTTAGTTCAAGTTGGACAGGCAAATGTTTATTTGTTATACCAGTTTGATCTAACTAGTGATGCATCAACATGTTCATATTTTAGGTAATTATTATAAAGATTAAATAATCCATTTTGGGTTATGGGTATATTATGTAGTCAGCAAAAGCATAAAGGCATGCTTAATAATTAATGTTAATGTTGATGCGGCGTTTGGAATGAAGTTTACTTGATGAAATATTGAAATATAATTATAAGTACACCATGTTAGTTTTTCTTTTAATGGCCCTTAATCTTCTACATGATACATACAATCTTATAGTTTATTGTGTGATAATTTTTTTTATAAAAAACTTGCATCACGTGTTCTAGCTATGCATTTTATAATAATAACTTCTAAAAACAATATTATATCATGGTGTGTCATGTTCTACCTTATAAGTTTATTTCATGTCCTCATATCTATGTCTCATGTTGATGTTCATGCTTCCGAGACATTAGGGCATTTTTTAAAAGATAGAAATCCATCCCAAGTATTTTATTGATTCAGAGTATGACAAAAAAACAATAATAAATAAGTAGGCCGGTATAAAGCTACTTAAAAATTAAGAGGGCATAAANTTATAAACCCCGGGAGGCAATTTTGTGGAAAGATCAGACATTTTTTTTTTTTGCGGAATTTATATGGATTTGTGTATAAACCCGGGGGCAACCTTCTGGAAAGATCAGATAATTTTGCTGAATTTTTATGGATTTGTGGATAAACCCGGGGGACAACTTTGTGGAAAGATCAGATAATTTTAGGGAGTCTTTATGGATTTGTAGATAAACCCGGGGGGACAACTTGGTGGAAAGATCAAATAATTTTGTGAAATCNCGACATGAGAAACTTATAGATTCATATGTATTTCCGAGAGGAAACTTGTCGTTTCATGAGTGACAAGAAGAAATTTATGGATTTAGGGAAGATTGAGGTGGCAAATTTATGGATTTGTGGAATATCCCGGGGGACAACTTTGTGGAAAGTTTATGGATTTGCGTATAAACCCCGGGACGCAACTTAGTGGAAAGATCAGACAATTTTTTTTTGCGGAATATATTTGGATTTGTGTATAAACCCGGGGGCAACCTTGTGGAAAGATCAGATAATTTTGTTGAATCTTTATGGATTTGTGGATAAACCCGGGGGACAACTTTGTGGAAAGATCAGATAATTTTAAGGAGTCTTTATGGATTTGTAGATAAACCCGGGGGGACAACTTGGTGGAAAGATCAAATAATTTTGTGAAATCTTTATGGATTTGTGGATAAACCTGGGGGGACAAATTTGCGGAATTTATGGATTTGTGGATAAACCCCCGGGGGACAACTTTGTGGAAAGATCCGATAATTTTGCGGAATCTTTATGGATTTGTGGACATACCCGGGGGGGCAAATATTCAGAATCTTTATGAATTTGTGGAACAACTTTGTGAAAAATTTATGGATTTGCCGAGTTGTAAAAGAGATGCGGTTCTGTAAGTTAGAACCTGCAAAACCTCCTTCATACGGCAAGAGAGACTACCCAGAGGCTGGCGATAATCACTAGGCTGAGGAATCTAACCTGGTATTATGCCAAAAGGAAAGAAAGACAAGTTTGTTTAACCCGACTCCCCCTTTGTCGTTCAATTTCTGTGAATATCATTTGCTGTTATCATTTTTATTTTCATCATTTTTTTTGGTTTTTTGTTTGTTTTTTTTGTTGTTTTTGTTTTTTTTCTTTTGTTTGTATCGTTCTTTGTTCGTCAATTCCCCCTCTGGGTCGAGGTAGACTCGAAATCTATGGCATTCGTAATTGATTGCACCAAACAGGGAATATGACAATTGAAAGCAGTCATAATAAATCAATTTCCAATTTTCTGTCGGGCAACATCATGCAATCCCGCATAAAATATCATAGCAACAATAAAATGATTGAGCAATTAACCTAAAAATCAAACTCTATAGTTGTGGGTAACTATCATCAGAAACCATTTACTAAGCTTTTTCATTCATAGTACGCTCAAAAGTTATTCAATTATGATTAGCAAAAGCTCAACCAATTCCAAAGAAGTCAACAAATTCCAAATTAATCATTTGGTATCCTTAGATTTAATTGTAGAATTATGATTAGAATTTGAGTTTGAATTAGCTAAGCATGTCTANAGGCATACATCATGCAATCCCGCATAAAATATTATTGCAACAATAATATGATTGAGCAATTAACCTAAAAATCAAACTCTATAGTTGTGGGTAACTATCATCAGAAACCATTTACTAAGCTTTTTCATTCATAGTACGCTCAAAAGTTATTGAATTATGATTAGCAAAAGCTCAACCAATTCCAAAGAAGTCAACAAATTCCAAATTAATCATTCCTCTCATTTGGTATCCTTAGATTTAATTGTAGAATTGTGATTAGAATTTGAGTTTGAATTAGCTAAGCATGTCTATAATAATTTAAAAATGGGGGATTTACATAAATAGCACTCAAAACTCCTGTTATTACAAATTTCACTGCCAAAATAGCACCTGTTAATGGAGTTCTCCAAATGAACGCCAAAGAGCCTTTTCTTTCCTTCTTGGCGACGTCTTTGAAGTTCCTCTTTCCTAGATCTGGTGAAACCATTGACGAGATCTAAATCTAATATGAATCGCTTTGCCTTGACTAAACTGGCCTATGGATAACATGAATAACATGAAATAAAAAGGATAAATTTGAAGTATTCAGGCAAGGATTGGTCGCAGGTGGTTTTGATGGGCTTCACTGACGGATTGATTGCTGGTGTTCTCCCTTTGGCATTGACAATATCATAATTGAGGGTGGTGATATCCTCTGCAGTTGTCAGCTGCGGATTGCGGCGTTTTAGCACTGTGATACCCACAGCAGTTTTCGGTGGCTTGTTGCGGCATTATGACTTGGTGAGATCCATTGCAGCAGCCATCTATGGATTGTGGCGACCAGGCAACGGTCAATTAGAGCTGAGAAGTTTCGTCTGCGTCTTGCGATTCTCCTGCAATGGTGAACTATAGATAGGGGCAGCTGCCATCTATGGCTCTTCTGTGATGGACTTAATGGAGGGTTGTTTTGTGCGTGAAATTTGCAAATAGTATAATTTAGATGTGATATTGTAATATCTGTAGCTTTGAGTGCGATGTATGTAAATCATATATTTAGATATCCTATATTTATTTCATTAATACTGCATTCATTCAAGCCTCTTTTCCTTTCCTCTTCCCTACAGTTAGAGATCCTTAGCTCAACGTCACTGCTTATACCTCTCCTGCCAATAACTTCTTTATTGGTCAATGCCCGCTATACCCACCATATGTAGCAACTCCAAGAAACTAGAGAATGTATCTTCTTTTGTTGACCCCACCGGATATTGATCCTCAACCTTCTTAGCATCCTTATTGCCTATTTCAAAACATGAGCTTGAAATTCTATTTTTATTGTGATACCACCTTATTCTTTAGTAGCTCTCACTGGTACTTCATCCCAAATTATTACTTTTAAATTCATTAGCATCTGTTAGCAATAATCATCGAATGAAATGAAAGTATTTGTGTATAGGTTGATCACAAGTGTGCTTGATTTTGTTTGTATCTAACATTTTTAGTTCCTTGGGCATGTGCTTATACACCATCCTTAAATATCCCTTGAAACTTGGTCTATTCACTTGTGGGGGTTTCTCATCTTGCATGGCTTGACCTGGCCTTAATGTTCGTTCTTTCAATTTAATCATCCCAAAAGTTATAGACAGGATTAGCGGCTCTTTATCCATGAAGTAACACATGAAAAGTTGCATATGCACATAATAAGGGCAATTAAAAACTTATAAAGTATGAAGGTTTTCTCTCTTTTTTTTTTTTAAATCCACATTACTCCAGGTAGCTTATAAGCCAAATGAATATTTTGTCCTTTGTTGATTGGNGATAAGGGCAAATAAAAACTTATAAAGTATGAAGGTTTTCTCTCTTTTTTTTTTAAATCCACCTTACTCCAGGTAGCTTAGAAGCCAAATGAATATTTTGTCCTTTGTTGATTGGATAAATTAGATAACACAAATCAATTGTATTAGTCTTGAGTAATTCTTCATGTGACCTACAAATTGTTCTTTTATTCAGAGATTGTGCATGTGCTAAACCTTTTTTTTTTATTACATTGGTGTTCCTGGACATGTCCTCTTCATACCTGTTTCTCTGACTAGTCTTTTACTACTTTCGTAAAATTGTTTTTAAAGAAATTAAAATCTAAAGAATTTAGATTGGAAAGCTTAACCTTTCAATGTAGTCACGTTTCATTTTTTTTTTCTCTTATATGTCCTAGACTTCTATGTAATTTATGTTACTCTNCTTAAAATTGTTTTTAAAGAAATTAAAATCTAAAGAATTTAGATTGGAAAGCTTAACTTTTCAATGTAGTNAACATCATGTTGTCGACACTAGATATAGTTATACTTCCACAATTTAATAATTATTCTGTTGATAAACAATTCAAGCCGGATATTGTCTACGCACGACGCCTGCCCCCTTCACCTTCAATCCTCCTCGAACTTGATCTAGAAATTGCTCCAATAAGTCTTCGACGATCAACTTGTTGTATATGTTCTCCAGATAGATACGAATATTCTTCAATTTTAACTAATAGCACTGTTCTTACCTCTTACTTTCAGGCTGCTAAAAAAATTTGCTGAGTCAAAGCCATACAAGAGGAACTTCAGACACTTCAAGACAATCACACGGGATATTGTTTCATGCCCTACAGATGTTAAACCCATTAGTTGTAAATGAGTTTACTCTCTTAAACTCCGATCTGATGGCTCTCTTTACAGATATAAAACAAGATTTAAGCTCTTAACAATCAACATGAATACAAAATTGATTATTAAGAAACATTTGCACCTGCGCCTAAGATGACAACTGTTCGATTGTGTTATCTATTACTGTTTCTAAATATTGATTCTTAAAACAGATAGATGTTAAGAATGCATTCTTACATGAAAATCTAAAAAAAGATGTCTATATGACTCCTCATCAGACTTGTTTTCTACACATTTACATGATGTTTGTAAGCTCAAACGATCCCTATACTGTTTGAAACAGACTCTACGGGCATGGTTTGAAAAGTTTTACAATACTCTTCTTAGCTTCTTTTTTATTCAAATTCAGTATGATTCATCATTATTTCTTTGCAAAACTGACAAGATAATTGTTTTGTTATTAGTCTATGTTGATGATATTGTCATCACAGGAACTGACAATTAAATGATGTATCAGCTACATAAGCATCTTCAAGGTTCTTTTTATTTGAAAGATTTGGAATCATTAACTTATTTCTTAGGACTTGAGGTTCACTTCTCTCCCGTTGTTATTTTTTTCTATCAACACAACTATACAAAGGGACTTATTGCTTTGGCTAGTCTTCATGATGGTCACTCTGCTAATACTCCTTTGGAAGTAAATGTCAAATATCAACAGAATGATGGTGACTTTGTATCTGAACCATCTCTATATCGGCAACTTGTTGGGAGTCTCAATTATCCGACTATTACGCATCCTGATTTTCATTTGTTGTGCAACAAATTAGTCAATTTATGCAAGCACCTATACATCTTTATTTAGCTACAGTTCCACGTATTGTTCGGTATTTGAAAGATGATTCTCATTGTGGTTTGTTCTTTTCTGCGGAGTCTCCTATCACCTTAACAATCTACAGTGATGTTGATTGGGCTTGTTGTTCTGATACACGTCGATTTATTACTGGATAATGCATGTTTCTCGGCAACTCTTTAATCTTTTGGAAGAGCAAGAAACAATATTGAGTGTCTAATTCATCTACTGAATTAGAATATTGCGCTGTGCTCTGCTTGTTCCGAGATCATTTGGCTTCAGGGTGTGCTGGCCGAGCTTGGTTTTCTTCAGCTTGAGTCTATTTCTCTTCATGCAGCTAATACTAGAGCTATCCAGATTGTTGCTAATCCTGTCTTTCATGAGCGCACGAAACACATTGAAGTGGATAGTCATTCCATTCGAGAAGCCTATGAGGATGGTGTTACATCTCTTCCTCATATCACCTTTGATCTTCAAACAACTTATATATTTACTAAAGCTCTTTCTCGACAGCATCATCTATTTCTTGTTGAAAAATTGATGTTTCTTGATCAGCCAACATCAATTTTATGGGGGATATCAATAAGGAGTAAATGAAATCAAACAGAATAAAAAATTTCATTCTTCACAATACTGCAAAGAAGGAAATATTATATTTGCATGGATTCTTTCATTTTAGCTGAATATTTAGATTATGAATATGTATTAATTAAGTTACCTAAAATAGACTAAACAAAATATTATGTACTTAAAATAGATTGTACAAACTATTATTTATTGGAATGAAAGTAAAGGAAAAGACATTCAGCCTATTTGCTCAAAATATTGACAGGGTTGATGATAGCACTGCAATCTCATTCTTAACTTTAATGCATTTGGTGAAAAGTTCCTCGTGTGTAGGAACGATGGTGGGCGCTTTTCTATCGCTTGACATAGCCATTAAGGATTGAATTGAGTCTGGTTGTTGAATTAGCTTGGTGTTTGACCTGAGGGAGGTCGCCCACTTTCTTTTCCTTGTTGTCTTTCTTAAACTTATATGTGCAGTGTTTTGAATGAAGCTCCCAACATTTCTCCTTGTTTTAGTAATTGATCTTGCAACGGTCAAGAAAGAACTTTGACTGAGGAGTCGATGTCTTGGTATTAATTTTTGAAATCTTGTCATCTTTTTTGTGTTCTTGTTATCATGGGTTTTGAAACCTTCTCCGTATGAGACTTGCTCTTTCATTAAGCAGGCATTCCAAAGCAACTGGCTTTGTTGATGTCTTTGATAGAAATTGATTAAATTTATTGAAGATATTGAATGTACTTAATAATAATGGACTTCTGGAGCTCGATGTCAAGAAACATGACCTACCTCTTGAACTTAGTGGGAAGGATTACAAAACAATAAATTGCATTGGATGATAAAAGCCAACTCTTTGCAAATGCCCGGATAATGTTTCATACATAAACTTTTTTTTATAATCAGTGGGAGCCTCATGCACTTAGTGCATACTTTATTATTTATTTGTGTAAAATGAAATGAATTTACTACTTAAGAGTGTACATATAATACATTATTTTTTTCGATAAGAAACCATTTTTTTCTGGTTCTTACAAAATTGGTAAAAATCTCAATAACCCTAGCACACTAGCAAGAATTTTCTCTGTCGTGGCAACTAGAATAGTAAAGAAGCAAAGCCTAGGGGCAGTGGATGCTCTGAGATGATACCTTTAGTCATAGGCTTTTATATTATGTTGCCGCACATTCCTGAAGGAATTTTCTAGTATTGAGAACTCCTACTTGCTGTCCTTTTTTACCCCCTTTCTATCTAAAACTCCTAAAGTCCAGTGAATCTTACGTTTGTTCATGCACGCCATTCAGTTGTCGAAGGTTTTGGTTCTTGAGAGATTGCTTTCTTTGTTCTGTCAGGTTTGGACCAAAAGGTTTGATTTCATAGCTGTTAGCCTTTTAGGCTCTGTGAATTGACGCTTGAAACCGTTTTGGCTGGCAAAGGACAAAAAAAGCCTATTTATGTTTAGGATTTTGGGTAAAACGTCAGTTTGATAATTTTGTTATTTACATTGGACTCCTATGATTTTATGTGGAAGTTGATTTTTTTGTTATTTTAAGTTGAAAGTCTTTGCTTTATGTATCTTTCTGGTATATTTGAGCTGGCAATGAATTATGTACCTGCTATTGTAATAATGTCATCTAGTTTGCATGTCGATTCCCAGTTCTCAGTTTAGTTGCACATTCAAGATGCATTTTTATGCCAACTTCTAATCATTTTCTACGGGCTTTATGGCCCAGTACATTTTTTTAGGAACAAAGTTTTTTTTTAATGAAGAAAAATATGTTACTTTTTGTTTCTTTGATCATTTATTAATTCATCATTTCAATATAGAATAAGCGATTTGTATTTACTTGCAGTGCACACATACCTATAAAAAATTTGATTTTTCACCATTTGGTAATGCATGGGTAACATCTAAATTGTCATATCTCACACATTCAGATTTTAAAATGGGTGTTGCTGCAGATTTAAGAATATCACATTCTTTAGGACAAATGAAGCTGCAGAACAGCATTCAAGCATGGAGCACAGTACAGGGTTGATCCAAGCTATAATATTTGAAGCTGCTGATCGGGATAATATTGGTGGATCTGCTTATGGTGGCCAAAGGTCCATATGTTGTACTCCTGACCTTGCCAAGCTTGAGGGTTGCAAACAAGGGGAGGTTCTGAGGAGACCCTCTTCCGTAAATCCTGAATGGCCTGTTGTAATAAACACACATTTCAGTGCAAATTTATTATTTGCACCAATGGATAATCGAGATGTTTACATAACAAAGACAGGAATGTACAACTTGTTCTTCATCTCCTGTGATCCTAAGCTGAGAGGTCTTACCCTGGCGGGTATGACATATTGGAAAAATCCTGACGGTTATTTGCCAGGAAGGATGGCTCCATTGATGAACTTCTATGTATTCATGTCAGTTGCTTATCTCCTACTTGGCATCGTCTGGTTTTCTCAGTATCTGAGGTTTTGGAAGGATATATTGCCACTGCAGAACTGGATAACCCTGGTTATTGCTCTTGGTTTGTTTGAAATGACCCTTTGGTACTTTGAGTTTTTGAACTTCAATAGCACGGGTGCAAGGCCTGTAGGTATCACAACATGGGTGGTCACTGTTGGAGCTGTGAGGAAAACAGTATCACGTTTGCTTTTATTGTCTGTGTCAATGGGATATGGGGTTGTTCGGCCGACACTTGGCGGTCTTACTTCGAAGGTGCTTCTACTTGGTGTTACATACTTTTTAGCATCTGAGTTGCTGGATATTACCGAAAACGTTGGAACAATCAATGACATTTCAGGCAAAACAAGGCTTTTTCTAGTACTTCCCGATGCATTTTTGGATGCTTTTTTAATTCTGTGGATTTTCACATCGCTATCTCGAACATTGGAAAAATTACAGGTAAATGTGAAAGGTTTCAGTTATTTTTAATTGGACACAATATGGCTTTGCTTTATAATTATGTTTTGGCTTCCTCTGGCTTTTTAGGCAAGGAGGAGTTCCGTGAAGTTGGAAATATATCGAAAATTTACAAATGCATTGGCTGTTTGTGTAATTGCTTCTGTCGCTTGGATAGGATATGAGGTAAGAGTTCTTCACTCTTTCATATTTCTCTGAAGCTGTGTTATAATTCATGCAATTATTGATGCAGTTCTTTGAATTGCTTTTTTTTTTTCCTTATAATTTTGATTCTTGAAAATCCATTAATAATAATAAAATGTTTCTTTTTTATTGCCGCATTAGTAAAAAAAAAAGTTGAGACTTTACAGAAAACTAAGGGTGAACTAAGGTAAGATCTGATAATATCCCAATTGAAATTTGGAAATATTAAGGAGATAGTTTATTGGCTTACTAAACTCTTTAATATTATTTTTAAAACTAAAAATATGCCTGATGAGTAATGAAAGAGTACTTTGGTCTCCATTTTTAAGAATAAAGGGGATGCACAAGAGAGTACAAATTGTAGAGGAATTAAGTTTATGTGTCATATTTTAAAACTATGGGAGAGGGTAATTGAAAATAGGTTAAAACGTATTACAAAAATTTCTCATTATCATTTTGGATTTATGTTGGGCAAGTCTATTCTGGAAGCTATACATTTTTTTAGAAGTTTGACAAAGAAGTATAGAGAGAATAAGGAAGATCTACATATGATTTTTATTGATTTAGAAAGAGCTTACGATAAGTTTTTAAGAGATATGTAGAGTTCTAGAGAAGAAATGTGTTGATATGACTTATATTAAAGTCATTAAAAATATGTATACTAGAGTTGTTACTTGTGTTATAACATTACTTGTGTTATAACAGGAGGATTAACCAAATATTTTCCTATTTCAGTTGGATTACAACAGGGATTGACTTTAAGCCTATATCTCTTTTGCTTTAGTTATGGATGTTCTTACTAGACATTTAGAAGAGGATGTACCTTGGTGTATGCTTTTCGTTGTTGATATCCTTCTTGTGGATGAGACTAGAGAAATAATGTTGACCTCATTTTTGATGATGTCTAGCTAATTCCTCCTTAGAAGCCTAGGATATAGTCATAAAACTTTTCTATCAACTATCTTTGAGTACTAATGACGGGACCCAGACCATTTAGAAGCTCAAACCATCTCTTAACTCTTTTGTGGGGCCTCACATGGGTGGTCCCAAGCCATCCCCATTTGTCGAGTGGTTATGATTTCGAGTTGTCACCACCTGGTTGAGTGACTAAGATCATGTACCACCACCGTTGGGTTGAGTAGTTAGGACCAGCACGTGGAGGCCCAAAGAGAGTCCACATAGGATTTAAAGGCCTTAGGGAAACCTCTTATGACTTGCACATTCACATCACCCCATAAATCTATCCTGCAACTTACATTACGAACACCACAATATATACATTCACTTTACATAAACATCGTAATTTGCACATTACACACATTAATACCATAATTTGTGTCATCTACACCTGAAAGGCATCACTATTAATTAAACCTTAAATTAATTTTCGAAACGATCGATCATTAATTAAAATTTTAAGAAAAATTGAATTTGATACATTTTTTGATCCTCGTTGACAAAGTTGTTCGAACTTTCCCGGATGACGAAACAAACCTCGTGAGTGTGTCCAGAACGTCGAATTTATCTGGAGGGACATCCATTTTGATACGGCTCGTGCACGGGCGAATAGTACGCGAATTGTGGAATTTTAAATATTAAACATTATAAAAAAATGAATTTTCTTTTCCTCAAATCCCTAACTCATGCACGCTACCTGGATCCTATTCCCTTCTCCTCTTCAATCACATGCGAGGCCTAACCAGACCGAGCTCCCCTCTCCTCTTCTTCGCGATGCTTCGGCTCGAGGCCCCCACTGAAGCTTTCTGCCCTGCCTCCACGCCCGCTGCTCACCACTTCTCCCCCTGCTTTGTTCGCCACTTCTCCTCCTGCTTTGTTCGCCACTTCTTCTGCCATATGCCCGTCATTTTCCCTTGTAGTTGGAGGCAATAACATAAAGTAACGCCCATAGAGATGATAACATGAAGTAACGCCATATAGAGATGACAACATAAAGTAACGCCGCATGATAACAAATCGAGAAGAAGATCAAAGTACAACGTCAACTTTCATTCCATCCATAACTAGATGCGAAAGTATGCCCAAAACTTACTTTCCAGTCAAATCAACATGTTTTTTTAAATTTTTTCATCAAACTTCAATGTCAACAACGTTTTATACAAGTCCTTTATGAACAAAGAAAGATATAACTTGTTATAGCCTGTGAAGACAATATGAAAATACTTATAATAATGTGCAATATAATAACAAATAGTTTCATACGTGAATACAAAACGTGCATGAGCTGATGACATCCTTTTGTCGAGTTTTCCAATTATTTAATATATTGAAAAGAGAAAAAGGACTATATAGCAAATCTGTTTGCTTAAATATATTTTGATGAACACAAGTGATATTGGTTCTGTAACAACAAACTTCTAATACAACACCAATCAAATTTTAAAATTGAACAATTTGATATGAGAATAAATAAGGATTTATCAATATATTAAAATTAACAATGTAATAATGTTTGTATGATTGATCTCAATTAAGCTTAAACATTATATATATATTGGAAATGCCAAAAAATATTTCGCCTTTATGAGAGTATGAAGTTTGCATTATTTTGCTGTTTCATAAAAAAATACTACTTATGAAGTAATGTGACTGGGCATGGGAGGAATGGGAGGCTCGGCTTTTTTATGAAAACGCCTGAGACTTGGTTTTGAAATTCCTTAATTCAGGAATATTATTTCTTTTAGAAACAAAAAAAAAGGAAGATTTACATGCCGCACGATTCCTATGTATTTATACATCCATCACCAAAACTTTGACTTTTACATCTATGCTATTTTACCTTTGCTTAAAAAGATGTCCTCTGTTTCAAAGTAAGTAATAGCGGTATCTTTTTTAAGTGATATCACCAAAATTTTGAAGTTTATGTTGGATATGTATATACATGAGAAGCCTGTGGTATCTATGTAAATGCAAAAAAAATGCCATTACTTCCTACTTTGTTGTTGTATGTATGATCAATATTCAATAATTAACTGTTCTTAAGAAGAGTTTGCATAGATCTTTTTAGATAAACAATCATGAAGATATTAATATTATGCACTATGTAACTAATAACATATAGACTAAAAGATAAACTAGTTGATAATATCGCAGCAACAATTGTGATTTTGTTTTTTTTATTGTATATTGCATGTTAATGGATTCAGAGACTAAAATGTTGAATATATGATTTTCTTCTCAATCTTACTTGGAAGAATATGATGGATTAAACTAATGATTGGCATTGCTCAAATTATTTTGTAATTTATCATAGGGGCATTTACACAGATACCATCCAATTCCTATATATTTACATATCAAACGCCTAAACTTTATTTTTAACATTTATACCACCAAAAACTATCATATAACATAAAAAATATCACTACTGTAACTTTTAAAAAGTAAAATACACCTTTTCATGCAGAGGTTGCTGTGGTATATATGTAAATACATAGAAATTGATTGGTACGTATGTAACAATTTTGAAGATTGGCATATGATAATTTAGTTAGTCACACGCTACCTGCACCGTCACATTGCAGCTTGATTTATGCAAACTTTTATTTTTCAATTATAATCTTACAATGTGTGATATATTTACATATCTAACACCTGAATTTTAATATTTACATTTTGGTGTTATTTTATTCCATAGGTCTATTTTAAAGCTACAGATCCATTCAGTGAACGGTGGCAGAGTGCATGGATTATCACCGCCTTTTGGGACGTCCTTGCCTTTGCTCTCCTCTGCGTACTGTGCTATCTCTGGGGACCATCTCAAAGCTCTCAAAGGTAAATTCCTCTTCCTAAATATATCATCGAATTATATTTCAGTTTGGTTTTGGATCGGCTAAATTGTTCGGATAGGTCATGTAGATTTTGGATTTTGGTCTTACTTGATTTAACAAATTTGCAAACCCAATCATGGAGAAAAGCAAATATTATATAAAAGCCCCATCTTAAATCAATCTGCTGTCTGTTCTGGGACAGATATGCATACTCAGGCGAAGCCGAGGCTGATGATGAGGAATCCCAGTCATTAACAAAAGGACCGGGGGATGGAAATATTGGGCTGACTAAATTAGAAAAGAAAGAAAGAAATAATAATAATAATAATGACGACGACGACAATGATGATGATGTTTATGATATTGAAGGCGAAGTTGAAGTGGACAAGAGAGAGTAATCAATGCTGCTGCTTCTATCTGGAATGGGTAACTGCAGTTATGTTTAGATATATAGCAGCTTCTTTCTTTCTATTCTTTGCGCTCTTATTTTTGGCCCCCCTTTTTTGTGTTTATTTGCATTTGGAAGGCATTATAATGAGAAGGATGTTAGTTGAAATTACATTTTTCTTGTTCTGTATATAAGAATGTTGTTTGTTAAAGGGTATAATTGTGGCTTTGCTGATTATGGTCAGAGGTGATGGATACATTTATAATTATTTTGGTGATATAAAAGTAATAATAATTATTAAGTTAATTTAATTATATGAATAATGTCACTACAATAAAATTTTATATTACATTAATAGATTTAAATACATCAGTCAATTCAATTTTTGCATACGTGCCACCTCAATGCATAGATATATTTCACTTTTAAAAGTTAAAATGCTTGTATTTCTATTAAGATATTTGAGATTTAGGTGGTATAAAAGTGAAAATACATCTTTCAGATGGTGGCATGTAGGTAAAATTTGAAGCTTAGGTGATAGGATGTATAAATTTGCAAAACCCCTAAATTTAATTTAATGATCTTCATATTCAATATATATATATATTTAAAATGTTATATACATCAAATGATATTTGTACCACGTTAAAACATTCGGGCTTGAAATTTTACATTACTGTTTAGTAATACACTGCTACCTCATCAATCATTAAATAAATAAAGAATGGATGGAAGCAACAACTTAGAAGTTGTATTTAAAAGTTGGCATGGTATTGACTTTGAGACCCCCTAAATAAGACTACATTACACAAACCAAGCCAGTCTGCGAGCAAGCTTCACTTAACAAATGGCACTTAGCCGAAGCTCAATGAGCTAAACTCAAGTTAACTTTACTCATGAGCTTAAAAGAAAATTCATTTAAAAAAAAATATATATATATATATATCAATATTAAATTTACTCAAAATTTATTACAATCCAAGAATATATTTTTGAAGTATTTAAAAGTTAAATTTGATATTTTACATCAAACATGTTTTTGTTATGTATCTCCACATTTGCTAATTTTATTTACTCATTTTATTTATCATTCCATTATAACATTAATTTCAATNTAAAAAAATATATATTAATATTAAATTTACTCAAATTTATTACAATTCATGAATATATTTTTGAAGTATTTAAAAGTTATATTTGATATTTTACATCAAACATATTTTTATTATATATCTCCACATTGCTAATTTTATTTACTCATTTTATTTATCATTCCATTATAACAATAATTTCAATTACTATCATTTTATTTATTTTATAATAAACAAATCAGCTCGTGAGTTGGCTCAAACTCTTAGAATTAAACTCGAGTTCAAACTCAACTAATTACTTAAGCTCAAGTTCAACTTAAGGGTAGCTCGAACTCGACTCAACTAATTAGGCTACGTAGAAAACCAAATAACTCCTAAATACAACAACATGGATGCTATCTTCTAATGTGGTCTTTTTCATGACCTTAATTCATTATATTCATAAAAATAAAAATACATAAATCAGTCATCATTATTCATAAAAAAAAAGAGAGAAGAGAGAGAAGAGAGAGAAGAGAGAGAGCAAAGGAATAGCACAGATGGCATCACTAAATAAATAATAAGGCCTACATACATGCTACATACCACTCAATTCCTCATATGTGCATATCTAGCATTTAAATTTTACCGACAATTAACCAGAGATCTCTAGAGGAAGAGGGAGAGACCAGACCTGTCGATGACTTCGGTCTTGACGGCGAGCCATGACAGAAGGTTAGGGTAGGCATTACTTTATTTTAATTTTGATATTCTGAGTGCTATAGATATAAATAGAGAAATTTAGCTGTGNAATACATTAATAATAATAAAATGTTTCATTTTTACTGTCGCATTAATAAAAAAAAAGTTGAGGAGACTTTAAAGAAAACCAAGGGTGAAAAGGCTATAAGATCTGATAATATCCCAATTGAAATGTGGAAATATTAAGGAGATATGAGAGTTTATTGGCTTGCTAAACTCTTTAATATTATTTTAAAAACTAAAAACATGCCTGAGGAGTAATGAAAGAGTACTTTGGTTTTCATTTTTAAGAATAAAGAGGATGCATAAGAGAGTGCAAATTGTAGAGGAATTAAGTTTATGTGTCATATTTTAAAACTATGGGAGAGGGTAATTGAAAATAGGTTAAAACGTATTACAAAAATTTCTCATTATCATTTTGGATTTATGTCGGGCAAGTCTATTCTGGAAGCTATACACTTTTTTAGAGGTTTGACAAAGAAGTATAGAGAGAATAAGGAGGATCTACATATGATTTTTATTGATTTAGAAAGAGCTTACGATAAGTTTCTAAGAGACATGCAGAGTTCTAGAGAAGAAATGTGTTTATGACTTACATTAAAGTCATTAGAAATATGTATACTAGAGTTGTTACTTGTGTTATAACAGGAGGATTGACAAAATATTTTCTCATTTCAGTTGGATTACATCAAGGATCGGCTGTAAGCCCATATCTCTTTTGCTTTAGTTATGGATGTTCTTACTGGACATTTAGAAGAGGATGTACCTTGGCGTATGTTTTTCGTTGTTGATATCCTTCTTGTGGATGAGACTAGAGAAATAGTGTTGACCTCATTTTTTATGATGTCTAGCTAATTCCTCCTTAGAATCTAAAGATCTAGTCATAAAATTTTTCTATCAACTATCTTAGAGGACTAGTGACGGGACCCAGACCATTTAGAAGCTCAAACCATCTCTTAACTCTTTTGTGGGGCCTCACATGGGTGGTCCCAAGTCATCCCCATTTGGTCGAGTGGTTATGGTTTCGAGCTGTCACCACCTGGTTGAGTGACTAAGATCATGTACCATCACCGTTGGGTTGAGTAGTTAGGACCAACACGTGGAGGCCCAAAGAGAGTCCACATAGGATTTAAAAGCCTTAGGGGACATCAATTCTCATTCCATTTCACGGGAATTAGCTAATAAGAAATAGACGGCTAATTTCACTATAGTAAGCTATTTTTTTAGTATTGAGTAGATGTTCAAGAAAGAGTCAATGCAAAATGAGTTCTTATCTTTATTATTATATTAGTTGTCATCGATTGAATGACCAATCTCCTGAAAGCGAAGACGTTAACTAGTAGCCGGAACAACACCACTAAAATAAAGAGGGCTTTCTCTTCTTTGAGTTAAAATTACATGACTGACGCATCCTACTTCATTGGCATGCGCAGTCAATCCCCTTATGACTTGCACATTCACATCACCCCATAAATCTATCCTGCAACTTATATTACGAATACCACAATTTATACATTCACTTTACATAAACATCATAATTTGCACATTACACACATTAATACCATAATTTGCGTCATCTACACCTGAAAGGCTTCACTATTAATTAAACCTTAAATCAATTTTCGAAACGATCGATCATTAGCTAAAATTGAATTTGATACATTTTTTGACCCGATTGTTGACAAAGTTGTTTGAACGATCCCAAATGACGAAACAGACCTCGTGAGTGTGTCCAGAACGTCGAAGTTACCTGGGAGGGACACCCATTTTGACATGGCTCGTGCACGGGCGAATGGTACGCGAATTGTGGAATTTTAAATATTAAACATTATAAAAAAAAAGAATTTTTTTTTCCCTCAAATCTCTAACTCAAGCACACTACCCGGACCCTATTCCCTTCTCGTCGATCACATGCAAGGCCTAATCAGACCGAGCTCCCGTCTCCTCTTCTTCACGATGCTTCGGCTCGAGGTCACCATTGAAGCTTTCTGCCCTGCCTCCACTGCTTCTCTTCTGCGCCCGCTGTTCACCACTTCTCCCCCTGCTTTGCTCGCCACTTCTTCTGCCATATGCCGGCCATTTTCCCTTGTAGTTGGAGACAATAACATAAAGTAACGCCGCATGATAACAAATCGAGAAGAAGATCAAAGTACAACGTCAACTTTCATTCCATCCATAACTAGATGCGAAAGTATGCCCAAAACTTACTTTCCAATCAAGTCAACATGTTTTTTTAAATATTTTCATGAAACTTCAATGTCAACAACGTTTTATACAAAGTCCCTTATGAACAAAGAAAGATAAAACTTGTTATAGCCTGTGAAGACAATATGAAAATACTATGATAATGTGCAATATAATAACAAATAGTTTCATACGTGAATACAAAACGTGCATAAGCTGATGACATCCTTTTGTCGAGTTTTCCAATTATTTAATATATTGAAAAGAGAAAAAGGACTATATAGCANGTATGATGCTGAAAAAAAAGAAGCCAAAGACTCTAAATACATTAAAAAAATCACAACTTTCCAACAATTCTTTAAAGTGGTTTGATATTCATCAAAGCATTAATTCAAGATGACAACTGAGCCTTTTTAACTCTTTGTAGGATTTANTTTTTAAAAAAAAAAATCATTAAAAATTTTAATCATTCTTACTTGCAATATATGCATTTGTAGGCCACTAAATCCAAGGACACACATAAATTAGATAGGGGTAAAAAAAAAAAAGTATGATGCTGAAGAAGAAGAAGCCAAAGACTCTAAATACATTAAAAAAATCATAACTTTCCAACAATTCTTTAAAGAGGTTTGATCTTCATCAAAGCATTAATTCAAGATGACAACTCAGCCTTTTTAACTCTTTGCAGGATTTATGGTGAAAGATATTGAAAATTGTTTGATGAGAAAGGGACATTTGGGAGGGTGGCATTTGGATTTCTGACTAATGATACATAAAAAAAATAAAACACCAAACTATACTTCATGCATTGAATGTCNAGACATTTGGGAGGGGGGCATTTGGATTTCTGACTAATGATACATAAAAAAAATAAAACACCAAACTATACTTCATGCATTGAATGTCAAAGTTTTAGCTTAGACATCAAATTGATGAAATGTGGGGGGTGGGGTGGAGGGGGACAACACCTTGATGAGCTTAATTCATACTTTTATTCTTATAGTTATGTTCGAATTCATCACTGGCCTTATGAATTTATTTCCAAAATTCATGTGTCTAATTGCCTTGCATCCCTNGTGGGGTGGAGGTGGACAACACCTTGATGAGCTTAATTCATACTTTTATTCTTATAGTTATGTTCGAATTCATCATCGGCCTTCTGAATTTATTTCCAAAATTCATGTGTCTAATTGCCTTGCATCCCTTTCTCAAGTGTGGCAACCTGTTTGTCGGTCTCATGTGCACGGCCAGCCACAAATGATTAACGTAATAATTTTTTAATGTTAAATCATTACATTAATTTATTCATTTTGATTAATTACATGACAATTATGGCATGTTTGGTTACAAAATAATAGTTTGGTGCATCATGACATGCATATTAGCTTATAACATTTCACTTATATCAATATTTTGTTGCCACTCAGTATCAACCATATGGTAATTTTTGAGTGAATATGAAGATTGCTGTTTTAATATAATAATTTCACGGTAAAGTACGACTCTAAAATGTAATTATTTTCGTATAGTTATCCTTCATCAAATATTGTACGCAGCCCCATGTCTCATATAATGTTTATGCTGCTTTCATTATGTTCTAGAAGTTATATGCTTGAATCATGAAAGTAACATGGCTTCCTGTACTGGAGTATATACCTTCAGTCCTATTTTCATCTTAATGTTTTTCTTTCGGACATTTACATACATACCACCCAGTTCCTATGTATTTGCATGTCTAACACCTAAACTTTACCTTCTATATTTATCTCGTCCAACCCCCCACTATTTTAACTTTTAGAAAGCTAAATACAATTTTCATGCATAGGTAAGGCGGCTTATATGTAAAAGTTAAATTTTGGTGTTAGGTACGTAAAACATAAGAATTAAGCGGTACATGTGTAAATCTTCCTTTTCTTTTTGCTCTGTGATGTTCTATATTTTGACAGTAAGGAGTGTTGAAATTACAATTGTATGATGATTGTCCATCCCATCAATTTGTGTGCTTTGATATATCAATTATTATATGATCAACCATGTAGATAGTTCCTTCATACTCGTGCTTTTTTGGGTGTTTTTAAATACAGACACCTAATTCTTATGTATTTACATATCTAACACCTAATCTTTCCTTTTTTTACATTTCTACCCTGCAAATATGTTATATTGCATAAAAAATATCACTATTACAACTGATAAAAAGTGAAATACACCTTTTCATGCATAGGTAAGGCAGCATACATGTAAAAATTGAACTTTGGATGTTAACTTTGTAAATGCATGGCAATTGAGTGGTATCTATGTAAATGTTCCTTTTTGTTAATATCATTTGTTATGAATTAATTTGTTTCTTAATCTCTTACTTTTGTCAACACATTTTTGTCTTGCAGTTCTTTATCTAATTTCAGTTTGCGGGTTACAAAACTGCAATTATGTTCATATTATGCTTGAAAGTGGTGTTGCTGAGCTGCTAATCTCAGTGAGTCTAATCTGATTGCATCTGTATTACTTCTGTGGGGAAATGATTTTCTAGGATTTTTGTATGATTATTAGAATAATTTATACTAAAATCTTATTATCAGTGACTTGTTTAATAATGTATTTTCATAAATTGCTACGCATCTTTCTCTAAAGAAGAAAAAAAAAAAGATTTTTTGTTCTAATGAATTTCTGGTCAACCGCAATGAGTGATTGCAATTTTCTATATTTTTTTGTGCAATTTTGCCAATTTATATGTAAGCATCCCTGTTTAAGAGTTGCAGTATGGCAAAGAGATTTGTGGTTGTAGTGCTGTTCTTTGTTGTGATATGTAAGGATTTGAGTGCTATGTATGTAAATATGAAAGTTTAGGTGTGAGATATGTAAGTACACAAGTAAAAAATGCTTTTTTGTTTGTGCTGGATAACTTAGTTTAATTTAGAATATTTGCAAATTTGATGCTTATTAGAGATGCTCTGAAGCAGTGATTGTTTGTCAAATGATTTTTAGTAGGAATTTTTATAGGGATGTGTTTTTGAAATGATGGGTTGAATGCATTAATGTTTTTGGAAGATTTACATGAATACTATTTAATTCCTATGTATTTTCATATTTGACATCTAGACTTCAATTTTTACATATATTGCCACTCACTGTAGTGGTAGGATTATTTGTGATTGGGCAGTTGGCCTTGGATCTTGGCTAGGTTTCTTAGCAAGTGCTAGAGGCTTCGTCTAAGAATTGCATCAAGAGTAGCTCCTTGGATGGTATAATTTCTTCTCGAGTGCCAGGGGTTGTGAATGAACCAATGCACTCGATGAACAACCTGAATTCAGTTCGATTAAGATTCAATCATATTTGTTCAAATTAATAAATAAACAAACTTTTTTAATTTGTAGCTTTTACTAGTTTCATTCACAATGTTTTGGATATGCAATATTCTTTCATGTCATGATTATAGTCACAGTGATATGTACAATATTTTCTTTTGGTCGTGCAAGTGACCACTGGCCCTCAAGGGCTCTGATTTTGTCAAGCACTCTTTATTTTGAATAGCTTTACCTAGTTCGGCCATGAAACATCACAAAAGGACTCGTAGGTGGGAGCGAGAGAGTTGGAGGTGGCGATCTCACTTATTGAGGCTCATCATGTCGGGCATCCGCATGACGTATATGTCTCTCAAAAGGGCCTGATCCCTTTCATCAGATAAGTAATTTGTTGATCTACTCTGGTAGATTGTCTTCCTCGCTCCTTGAAGGATTGATGAATCTCTTCTAATTTGAATTCGCTGACATCATGGTTGTACTACTTTATGATGTCGTGAGTCTTGTAAGATCCAACAACTCACCCATGTCTCTTAGTTGTTTTAGATCGAGAGCATTCCTAAAGGGACCTTCTTAGAGCACCGAGTGAAAGCTACTTGAGCAATAACTAGACCAAAATCTTTTGACTTCTGGCTTCTTTCACTAGAAGAAGGTGACAATTCCTCATAGAGCTCCTATCACATCTTTAATAGTGCTTGTAAGTTTTTTAGTGACTTTGGGTTCTCACAAACTGTTTTGGAACTCCACTTGAAATCAAAGAAGAATGTGATCACCTCTAAGGAAAGGTGAGTGAACCATCTAAGAGTAAACTCTTTTAGAGCATAATGAATAAGCAACACTTGCATCGTTCATGTTAAGCAATGAGATTGCCACTTCAAATGATGCGATGTAATCTAAAGAATTCGTCTTCCCCCTATACAATTGAGAAAATCTTGAACTGTGTGTTAGGCTTCACTTTATTTATGTCTTTGGAGAAAGCTCTTTTTAGCTTAGGATCTATGTCTATCTTTGTCCTTTTGCCCTCTGCATTGGTATGAGGTCGAGGTCTCCTCCGGATGGTAAGGCTCATCGTCATCATCTCCTTCTGCTAGAATAGAAGGCAACACCTTAAGGAGTATAGATTGCTCCCTCTTCAATACAGAGTTAGAGGATCTAATGGGTAACTCCACTTGAGGGGATACCCTAAAAGATGCTCCATTACTTCTCTGGCTAGCCACTGTAAGAAAATGAGTTTTTAGTTAAAGCTCGCGAGTTGGTTTCTACCACTACGAGCTGAGCTTGAGCTTGTAATTCGAGCTCAAGCAACACTTGAGCTCAAAATTTGGTAAACGAGTCGAGCTCAATAAGGGCATGGCTTGAGGGCGACTCGGCTCCTTTATACCCCTAATCACATGGCAAATTCTTGGTTCTACCTTTGGACGATCTTACAAGAAGTTTTCGTCAGCTTGGTCCCATGTTGGATAGTTGCAAATAAGGTTTGTGTTATTTATTAAGTAAAATCTTGATCTTGTCATCCATTAATTTAGGAGCAATCATGGACCCGAGGTGAGCTAATGAGTTGCCAAAGCCACTTCTCAGCTCGTGTTAAATTGGTGACTAGTTGGAGACAATTCAACTCATTGGTTGGTTTGATCTGAATTAACCCATAAACTTCCCTTATGGGTTGGTGGGTCTAGGTTAATTTTTCACGATATATATATATATATATATCATATTAGAATATTCTTGAGACAAAAAATCTTTTAGATCAAAATTTCTCAACGTACACATGGATAGATATGAAAGTGTCAATCATATTAACCTGACTTAGTCAATGTAATCCACTGAGAAATTAAAAGTATGAGTTCACTCTTTTCCTACATTTGGGAAAATTTTATTACGAAAATCGTTAATCATGGCTATATTTCAGTAGGTTAGCTATACCAGTCATAATTGGGTTACAACAATTGTTTTTGGTGGCTACAATATTCTTTATTGGTTACAAAAATCATAATTAATTGCAACAATTGTTAGGTGGTCGACAATGATTGTTGGTCGTTCACCTTGACATGCGATAAATTTACATTAGCTTTCAGCTTGAAATACTATGTTTTCTTCCACATTTATCATGATTCATGCTTGTGAAATGTGATTTTTGGTTGTTTTGTGCATGTTACAAGGGTTGAACAAGCGTTGCGAAGCCAAAACACGAAGCGAGAAAAATTGTTGCATTGATGTAATTATGACTTTGTGGCGTAATTACACTAGGCTTTCTGTGCATCTGACATAATTACACAAGGACCAGGTGTAGCTCTGTCGGCTTGTGACGTAGTTACGCTGGGCACGAATGTAGCTATGTTGACGACATTCGAAGGCTCATTTTGGCAAGATTTTTCATGCCAATTTTGGCAAGAGCTATACAAGGAGATGCATTGGGATGTTGCAAAGGAACTTGACAGCGCCATGGAGGCTTCTTCTACTTCAAACTCTTAAGGCCACTTTTCCATTAAGTGCTGAGAGGTTGTGTATGAGAAGCGCTTAAGGGCTGTTGTGTGAGGGGGATCGTGGAAAGATTTTTATTGTACGACGAGGAATTGATTTATTGTAAAAACTGTTTTTGGGGGTAACATTTAATAATTCATAGAATTATTTTGCTTCACTGTTCGGTTCTTATTCATTATTTTACACACTCCCAACAAAATGAGTCTTGCTCGGAACAATAATCATTTCCTCATACATGTCATAAATGTGAACAATTGGAGGGGCATAATTTGATGAGACTCTCGCACGACCATACTGAACATTTGGTTCAAATTCACCATGTGAAGTCCAATACCAATAATGAGGTTGAAATCACCTACGGTATAGGTTCAAATTTACTTCATTAGGTGTGAGGTATACTTGATTCTTGTGCTTCACACAGGGGCATAAGAACCTACTTTCTGAAATGTAAACGAGCAACTGCGATGCCGCATGCACGAACTCTTCAACACCACCAATAAACTCGTCAGTTAATTCTTTTCTTCATGGATATAATTTGTTATATATTCATGATTTAACGCTTCAGATATTCATTTGTACCATCAATGTAGCTCTATAGATTAGCGAACCTACACATTACACAACCTATTTGAAACCCTATGCCACCTACAAATCAGACATAAAACATATAGCTCACAAATTCAGATAATCAACCAATTAACCCATTAACACTCAAACTAACCCATCAACCCGCTATTAGAGTATTAAATTACTACACCGTTATCTTACCCTTAATCAAACAAAAGTCAACACTAGCATAACTTCACCCAAAACTTTCATATTACGAATTTCTTTTGTATTTACATATCACACCTAAATTTTCATATTTACGTACATGGCACAAATTGCACAAATTTCTTATGTATTTACCTATCTCATATCTAAATTTTCATATTTACATACATAACACAAATTTCTTATGTATTTACATATTTCACACCTAGAATTTCATATTTACATGGCATAAATTTCTTATGTATTTACACATCTCACTCCTAAATTTTTATGTTTACTTACATAGTAGAAATTTTTTTTTTATTTACATATCTCACACCTAAATTTCATATTTACATACATAGCCCAAATTTTTTATGCATTTACATATCTCACACCTAAATTTCAAATTTATATAAACATACAGCATAAATTTCTTATGGTTTTACATCTCACACCTAAATTTTCATATTTACATATGTAGCATAATTTTTTTATGTATTTACATATCTCACACCTAGATTTTCTTATTTACATATATAGCAAAAATTTCTTATGCATTCACATATCTCACACCTAAATTTCATATTTACGCACATACCATAATTTGCTTTTGCATTTACATATCTCACACCAAAATTTTCATAAATAGCACAAAATTTTTTGTATTTATATATCTAACACCAAAACTTAGGGAATACCATGGAATCCATATGCATTGTATACCTAACAATGGAATACGAAAAAAACTTGAGCAAAACTTATATATTTTGGGATCTAACACGTAAGGGGAAAAAAAAAGATGAAAACTTATGCTAAACCAAAGTTTAGAAGTGTGGAAGAAGATTTCTCACCTTGGACGGGGTTAGAGCACTGAATCGGAGTTGGACGTGCTAGAGAAGCTATGGAGGTGTTGAAAAAAAGCTGAAGGATAAGAGGACACGAGATAGAGTTGTTGTTTGCGTGAGCCCTATTGTAGGGTTCTTGCGTTATAAAATTAGCGTCGGCACATGGCCGATGCTATAGTGTCGTCTTAGCGACTTTTGCTAGATGCAACTCGCATGTGTTGTTTCTTTTAGAAGAAGAACTGCGGGGCAACACTAATAGGTTGCTAATTTTGCGTCGGAAATAATTCTGATGGTAATTCTGATGCTAATTTACAGTTTCCTGTAGTGCTAGGCATAGGCTAAGGAAGATTTTATCCATACTTGTTAGCTATCACCTAGAAAAACTCAAAGGAAAAACATTGATAGAACACTATACTTGTCTCATAGGAGCACGAGCCTCATCAATTCTGAAGGACTCAAAGTTGCACTATGTTTTTTCTGCTACTGCCAATTTTGTTTACGGTATTTCTATTTATTGCTCTTTTTAGGATTATTAAAATTTCCATTCATCACTCTGATCACTTCAAATTAGATTAAGCAGTTTAGTGCTACCATAGTAAGAAATATTTTGATGACTATCATCGCGGGATGCATATGCAGACTCTTTATCTATGTATTACTTGATTGATATGTGATTGTCTGATTGCTTCACATCGATATATTCCCTGACAACGACGCCAAATACTTGATACTCAAGTTACAGTGAAACAATCAGTCAAGAGTATTCATGTCGACCAACTAATATATAAATAAAGAGTGTGTGTATCAATCCTCTAATGATATTTGTAAAAATATTTTTAATTGGGAAAGTTTTAATATACTAAACTGTTGAATCTTATTTGAAGTGATCAAAGTGAACTAGGGCCAAAATTCTCCTCAGCTTAGGTTTATGTCATGTTACAGTTAAGAGGGACTTAACCATGTAGCGTTTCCCAAGGTTCCTCTATCTCATTTCTAGTTTGCATTTTCCTAATGATAATATGTCTATTCCACCAGATTATCTAGAGTTGTGAATTTAACTCGAAGATCGTTAATCACTCAAAAGTTGATTCTAATTTTGGCTCGAATTGAGATCAGACTTAAATATATTAGCCGATCTATGAACTAAAATTTTGGATCAAATTTTTTTTCAAGCCGACCCCAGCTTGGCTTGAAATCAGATTGTTAATAGCCCTATCAATGTTAGGACTATGAATTTAGTTAATTTAGCTCAAAGATCATTAGTTGCTTGAAAATTGGTTCAAATTTTGGCTTCTTGCCAACAGTTAGAAGTCCTAGCTCATGAGAGATTTTAACTTCTTAACTGATCAAATCAGGAGTAAACGATGATTGAAAGGTTAACACATCAACTCATGAAAATCGAGGGCATGAAATATATTTTCTGGGAAAACCCATGATGAAAATAAAAAGAAAAATCCCACCTTTACATCACAAGAAGCATGAAAGAAGATTTGCTATGAGACATGAGATAGAAAAATATGAAAGATATCATTGAAAACATCGAAGATACATGTGTAAGAAAGTACAAAAATTTACAGCCAATCCAAATGCTCTTTTCAATAAACCAAGTCTTCGCCATACATTGAAAAGCTCTCCACGATCTCCCTCACACAATAGCTCTAAGTTTCTTTCTCTCATACACAACCTCTCAACACTCAAAAGGAAAAGTGGCCCTAGGGGCTTCTCCCCCCTAAAGGAAGGAAGAAATCTTTAGGTTTTGGAGTAGAAACCCTAAGTCTCGTTGGAAGAAGCCTCCAAAGTGCTATAAAGCTCCTCTAGGGTGTTTCAATGCATCTCCTTATATAACACTTGTGGAAATCACTATGAAAAAATTTGTCAAAATGAGCCTTCAACTTAGTTGTGCCCGTGTTTGACGTAACAATGCATAACTATGCATGGTTTTGACATAATTACTCCAGGCATGGAGAAACTGGTATAATTATGTCGTATCGTGGCGTAATCACGTCAATCCAATAATTTCACTTGCTTCGTGTTTTGGCTCCACAACTTGGAAAACAACGTAAATTCACCTCTTGTCACACCCGTTCTCATCATCACAAGTAATGTCTTAGTTGCTAGCTTACTCTTCTTTTATTCTCTCCCCTTCATGTGTGAAAACNTCTCAGCTTACACATGGATAAATATGAAAGTGTCGATCATATTGACCTAACTTAGTCAATATAATCCACCGAGAAATTAAAAGTATGAGTCCACTCTTTTCCTACATTTGGGAAAATTTTATTACGAAAATCGTTAATCATGACTATATTTCAGCAGGTTAGCTACACCAGTTATAATTGGGTTACAACAATTGTTTTTGGTGGCTACAATATTCTTTATTGGTTACAAAAATCATAATTGGTGGATATAATAGTCATAGTTAATTGCAACAATTGTTAGGTGGTCGACAATGACTGTTGGTCGTTCACCTTGACATGCTATAAATTTACATTAGTTTTCAGCTTGAAATACTATGTTTTCTTTCCCATTTATCATGATTCATGCTTGTGAAATGTGACTTTTGGTTGTTTTGTGCATGTTACAAGGGTTGAATAAGCGTTGCGAAGCCAAAACACGAAGCGAGAAAAATTGTTGCATTGATGTAATTATGACTTTGTGGCGTAATTACACTAGGCTTTCTATGCATCTGACATAATTACACAAGGACCAATTGCAGCTCTGTCGGCTTGTGACATAGTTACGCTGGGCACGAATGTAGCTATGTTGACGACATTCGAAGGCTCATTTTGGCAAGATTTTTCATGCCAATTTTGGTAAGAGCTATACAAGGAGATGCATTGGGATGTTGCAGAGGAACTTGATAGCGCTATGGGGGCTTCTTCTAGCAATACATAGAATTTCTACTTCAAACTCTGGATTTCTTCCTTCTATTGTGGGGATAAACTCTTAAGGCCACTTTTCCATTAAGTGCTGAGAGGTTGTGTATGAGAAGCGCTTGAGGGCTGTCGGGTGAGGGAGATCGTGGAAAGATTTTTATTGTACGATGAGGAATTGGTTTATTGTAAAAACTTTTTTTCGGGCAACATTTAATAATTCATAGAATTATTTTGCTTCACTGTTTGGTTCCTATTCATTATTAGACACACTCCCAACAAAATGAGCGTTGCTCGGAACAATAATTATTTCCTCATACATGCAAGAAATGTGAACAATTGGAGGGGCATAATTTGATGAGACTCTCGCACGACTGTACTGAACATTTGGTTCAAATTCACCATGTGAAGTCCGATACCAATAATGCGATTTAAACCACCTACGGTATAGGTTCAAATTTACTTCATTTAGGTGTGAGGTATACTTGATTCTTGTGCTTCACACAGGGGCATAAGAACCTACTTTCTGAAATGTAAACGAGCAACTGCGATGCCACATGCACGAACTCTTCAACACCACCAATAAACTGAACGAACTCTTCAACAACAGCAATAAACTCGTCAGTTAATTCTTTTCTTCATGGATATAATTTGTTATATATTCAGGATTTAACGCTTCAAATATTCATTTGTACCATCAATGTAGCTCTATAGATTAGCGCAACTACACATTACACAACCTATTTGAAACCCTATGCCACCTACAAATCAGACAAAACATATGGCTCACAAATTCAGCTAATCAACCAATTAACCCATTAACACTCAAACTAACCCATCAACCCGCTATTAGAGTATTAAATTACTACACCGTTATCTTACCCTTAATCAAACAAAAATCAACACTAGGATAACTTCACCCAAAACTTTCATATTACAAATTTATTTTGTATTTACATATCACACCTAAATTTTCATATTTACGTACATAGCACAAATTGCACAAATTTCTTATATATTTACATATCTCATATCTAAATTTTCATATTTACATACATAACACAAATTTCTTATGTATTTACATATTTCACACCTAGAATTTCATATTTACATGGCATAAATTTCTTATGTATTTACACATCTCACTCCTAAATTTTTATGTTTACTTACATAGTAGAATTTTTTTTTTTGATTTACATATCTCACACCTAAATTTCATATTTACATAAATAGCACAGATTTCTTATGCATTTACATATCTCACGCCTAAATTTCATATTTATATAAATATATGGCATAAATTTCTTATGGTTTTTCATCTCACACCTAAAATTTCATATTTACATATGTAGCATAATTTTTTTACGTATTTACATATCTCACACCTAGATTTTCTTATTTACATATATAGCAAAAATTTCTTATGCATTCACATATGTTGTACCTAAATTTCATATTTACATACATACCATAATTTTCTTATGCATTTACATATCTCACACCAAAATTTTCATACATAGCACAAAATTTTTTGTATTTATATATCTTACACCTAAACTTAGGGAAAACCATGGAATCCATATGCATTGTATACCTAACAATGGAATACGAAAAAAACTTGAGCATAACTTATATATTTTGGGATCTAACACGTAAGGGGAAAAAAAAGATGAAAACTTATGCTAAACCAAAGTTTAGAAGTGTGGAAGAAGATTTCTTACCTTGGACGGGGTTGGAGCAGTGAATCAGAGCTGGACTTGCCGGAGAAGCTATGGAGGTGTTGAAAAAAAGCTGAAGAATAAGAAGATGCGAGACAGAGTTGATGTTCGAGTGTAGGGCTCTTGCGTTATAAAATTAGGACGCTAATAAGTAAGATTAGCGTCAGCTATAGCCGGCGCTAGCAACTTTTGCTAGACACAGTTCGCATGTGTTGTTTCTTTTAGAAGCAGAACTGCGGGACAACGCTAATAGGTCACTAATTTTGCGTTGGAAATAATTCTGACGGTAATTCTGATGCTAATTAACAATTTTCCTGTAGTGCTAAGCATAGGCTAAGGAGGATTTTATCCATACTTGTTAGCTATCACCTAGAAAAACTCGAAGGAAAAATATTGGTAGAACACTATACTCGTGTCATAGGAGCACGAGCCTAATCACTGATGAAGGACTCAAAGTTGCACTATGCTTTTTCTCCTACTGCCACTTTTGTTTACGGTTATTTCTATTTATTACTCTTTTTTAGGATTATTAAGATTTTCATTCGTCACTCTGATCACTTCAAATATCACTTCAAATTAGATTAAGCAGTTTAGTACTACCATAGTAAGAAACATTTTGATGACTATCATCGTGGGAGGATATACAGACTCTTTATCTATGTATTACTTGATTGATATGTGATTGTTCGATTGCTTCACATCGATACATTCCCTGACAACGACGCCAAAAACTTGATGCCCAAAATTACAGTGAAACAATCAGTCAATCTTAAGAGTATACTTGTCGACCAACTAATATATAAATAAATAGTGTGTGTATCAATCCCCTAATGATATTTGTAAAAAAATTTTTAATAGGGGAGGTTTTAATGTAATAAATTGCTAAATCTTGTTTGAAGTGATCAAAGTGAACTAGGGCCAAAATTCTCCTTAGCTTAGGTTTATGTCATATTACAGTTAAGAGGGGCTTAACCATGTAGTGTTTCCCAAGGTTCCTCTATCTCATTTCTAGTTTGCATTTTCCTAATGATAATATGTCTATTCCACCAGATTATCTAGAGTTGTGAATTTAACTTGAAGATCGTCAATCACTCAAAAGTTGATTCTAATTTTGGCTTGAATTGAGATTAGATTGAAATATATGAGCCGATCTACGAACCAAAATTTTGGATTGAATTTCTTTCAAGCTGACCCTAGTTTGACTCGAAATCAGATTGTTAATAGCCCTATCAATGTTAGGACTATGAATTTAGTTAATTTAGCTCAAAGATCATTAGCTGCTTGAAAATTGGTCCAAATTTTGGCTTCTTGCCAACAGTTAGAAGTCCTAGATCATGAGAGATTTTAACTTCTTAATTGATCAAATTAGGAGTAAACGATGATTGAAAGGTTAACACATCAACTCATGAAAATCGAGGGCACGAAATATATTTTATGGGAAAACCCATGATGAAAATAAAAAGAAAAATCCCACCTTTACATCACAAGAAGCATGAAAGAAGATTAGCTATGAGACATGAGATAGAAAAATATGAAAGATATCATTGAAAACATCAAAGATACATGTGTAAGATAGTACAAAAATTTACAACCAAGCCAAATGCTCTTTTCAATTAACCAAGTCTTCGCCATACATTGAAAATCTCTCCACGATCTCCCTCACACAATAGCTCTAAGTCTCTCTCTCATACACAACCTCTCAACACTCAAAAGGAAAAGTGGCCCTAGGGGCTTCTCCCCCCTAAAGGAAGGAAGAAATCCTTAGGTTTTGGAGTAGAAACCCTAAGTCTCGTTGGAAGAAGTCTCCAAAGTGCTGTCAAACTTCTCTAGGGTGTTCCAATGCATCTCCTTATATAACACTCGTGGAAATCACTATGAAAAAATTTGTCAAAATGAGCCTTCAACTTAGTTGTGCCCGTGTTTGACGTAACAATGCATAACTATGCATGGTCTTGACATAATTACTCCAGGCACAGAGAGACTGATATAATTATGTCGTATCGTGGCGTAATCACGCCAGCCCAACAATTTCACCTGCTTCATGTTTTGGCTCCACAACTTGGAAAACAACGTAAATTCACCTCTTGTCACACTCGTCCTCATCATCACAAGTAATGTCTTAGTTGCTAGCTTACTCTTCTTTTATTCTCTCCCCTTCATGTGAAGAATGAAAACTTATTTATAGTTTTTAAAATAGATTTCAGTAAATTTGACAAGTATCCCAAAATATCCCATCAACCAGTTTGTGTTGATTCATTTAATTATGTCATTTTTTATCATTTAAGTGGATTAAGAACCTCCTAATGAATTAATCTTGGACTTGTTGGATTCCTCTTGTTGAATTGCTCGATATGACTGCACCCATGCTAATTACTTATAAACATTTCTCAGCCTTCTAATTAATGTTCAAAGTTTTTAATTATACTTCAAGTGCTTGATCGAGACTTATATGGATTTAAAGTTAATCACTTTCAGTGGTATCTTAACTTTATCATCGGGATGCTTACTTTAACCTTAGATTTATTGAAATGAGAGTATGCACCATCTTAAAATTGAATATGAAATACATTTTTATCTAAAATGTATCAAACACACACACATGAGCAAATGATTGCTCTCTCTCTCTCTCTCTCTCTCTCTCTCTCTCTCTCTCTCTCNATGGCTAGAGTCTATTATACGAGCCTCCAACCACCCCTAATGTGCCCAACAATTCGAGTACCACATTTTTAAGGTCAACCGTCTCAGAGAGAATTCAAACCCTTGACCTGTGGGGACTTATACCGTGGATGTCAATCAACATGCTGTAGTACATAGCACCCTCTCTCTCTCTCTCTCTCTCTATATATATATATATATATAAGTTGTACGTTTGCCAATCATCATGAAGATTCACTTAGATCTCATGAGATGAGTATATGTCAACATTATATGAACCTATCCAAGCTGTGAAAGACTATTCACTGACATTTTGTTCCGCCACCTGCACAAATTTGAAGGTCTATACTCTTTGTTCAAAGAGTGCCCCACCCTATATTTCAGCTCCAGCTTCCTTTGACATTTCACTCCCATTTTATTTATAAATCTCATATTATTATTATTTATTCAACTCAATTTTTATTTAAATTAAAATTGAATTTTTGGAATGCTANCCAATTTGAAGGTCTATACTCTTTGTTCAAAGAGTGCCCCACCCAATATTTCAGCTCCGGCTTCCTTTGACATTTCACTCCCATTTTATTAATAAATCTCATATTATTATTATTTATTCAACTCAATTTTTATTTAAATTAAAATTGAATTTTTGGAATGTTATTTATCATTTATAAAATAGTCACACCATAGGCTTTGATATATTTAGAAATGTTTGGGGGGTAGATTTATAAATACATAGATGTTTAGTATGTAAATGCCCCTTCTTATATATTGAGGGCACTGCTATAGGGGCTTGGGAGGGGGGGCCCGATTCACAGTATATATATTTTAAGAGAATTTTGAAAATAAATATGTAATTTTTAATTATTTTTTTAGCCTTTTTATTACATTTTCTGCTACTTAAAAGTCTCTTATGTCCCAACCAATCCTAATGTGTCTAACAATTCGCTCGTCACCCCTTAACGCCAACTATGTCAGAGGGGATTCAAATTCTTGACTTGAGGGGTCTTATATTGTGGATGCCAACCAACAGATCGGGGAACGCTATATATATATATATATATATATATATATATATATATATATATATATATATTCAGAAANAGTTTATAGACGAGTCAAAACAGTCTCAAAACTCTTTAAATTGGGGTTAAAATAGTCGGCAAAGAGGATTATTAGAGCTCAATTATATTATAATTGAAATTTATTTTGACTCTCTCTCTCTATGTATATATTAAAAAAGAATGGCTAGAGGCTATTATACAAGCCTCCAACCACCTCTAATGTGTCTAACAATTCAAGTACCACATTTTTAAGATCAATCGTGTCAAAGAGGATTCAAACCCTCGACCTGTGGGGACTTATACCGTGGATGCCAACTAGCATGCTGGAGTACACAACACCCTCGCTCGCTCTCTCTCTCTCTCTCTCTATCTCTCTCTTTATTATATATATATATATATATATATACA
>JXCR01141955.1:209261-222964 GCA_002079205.1 Phalaenopsis hybrid cultivar
ATATATATATATATATATTTATTTGTCATTTCTTTATTTTCTGTGTGCTTTAAGCTGACGTGTAAGCTAAGTATTGGAGCGAAAGATTTTGGTTTTTGGAATAAATAGTATTATCTTTAATGTCTATTTATATTTTGGGATAATTACATATAGACCACTGGGAATATTAATATTTACAAATTAACCCAACAGGGTGAATTTTTGAACTATCAATCATGGCTACATTTTATGGAGAGCATCATGTGGTCTTCATTTCACTGACTTGATGGAGATTGATTTGATGACTTTGAAGTGAAGTTCTAATAATTTGGCCTATAAATATTATAATTAAATCGATTAAAATTTGATTTATTATTATTATTATTATTATTATTATTATTTTAATCAAATTGATATGGTGTATTAGAAGTTATACATAGATGCCACTACCTTTTTATGTATTTATGTTTCTATCCAAAACCTAATTTTTATTTTTTCATATTTATATTTATAATATTTTGATGTCATAAGTCTATACATAAAAAATATATATTTTAATTAAAAAGCTTAAATGATGATGATACTTTTGACATTATTAATTTTTATCACATACATACATACATACATATCNATATATCTTAAAAATGACGCTAACACTTGTACTTGTTTTTTTATATTAAATCTATTATTTTAATATGCTTGTCTCTCACTAATTCGTAAAGCAATGATGCACACGTTAATCATCTAAGCATACATATCGATCTTATAGTATTGGGATTATTGAGATCGAGAAAAATTCTCCGAAACTAGTTGAAAATCTGGGAAATTATTTTCTATTCTCTTTTGAGACATAACAAGGATTAGAGTCTTGAGAAAAATTTGCGTACGTAAGACATACGCAGCGCTGCCTGCGTCAGGGAGGTTCTTCAGAGGATATTGATGGGTTATATCTGCGTTATACCCCTTGTAACCTCCCTATAAACTACATGTAGCCTACCTGTACCTTCCAGTAAGTTCAACGCTTCTGCTTGCATATATTTGTAAGTTATAGGGAATATAACATGAATATAACTCCCTAATACCCTCTGAATAACCTCTTTTCTGGTCTTTATGGTTGTTTTCTTAAACCGTCAAGATTTCAGACTCTTTCCATGAGGCTGGATCGGTATCGCGGGCCAGACACCTTCGGGCTGGATCTTCCAGCAGGCTTAGGTTGAGAATTAGGCCCATTAGTTATAGATAAAACATATACTTCACTTCTCATGTACTAAATCTTATCCACAAGCTAGATATTTCTTAGATATATATTTTATTTTTTATTTTTTATTATTATTATTTTTTTAATATTTATCCATATTAGAAAAATATAGCGGGCCCCATCGCTCATAGTTTCAATTTTCAAACATTGCGGCGCTCATCCCCACCACTTCAAACGTCAAGGGAGAAACTTTCAATAGTGACCTTATGTTTACTAATATGTATTTACATATCAAACCCTAAAATTTTATTTTTTATCTTTATACAATTCAAATATTTTGTATCACATAAAAATTATCACTATTTTATCATTTAGAGATTGAAATATGACTTTTCATCCATGATTTGATGAGATATGTATAAAAATTAAAGTTTAGGTGTTATACCCCAAATTCTCCTTCATAATCACACTTTTCTCTTTTGCAAAAATCCCATCAACTTTTTTCATTTCTATTCGTTAAATTTCTCATCTGCAAGAGAAAATATTACGTCCGAATTATGTATGTCTGAATGCCGCCGTGTATCGCATCATATCGCTTGCACAACAATGTTGTACGATCCATATTGACGTGACGTAATAATTACTCCGTCTGCAAACCTGAATATAAATTTTTTAAGATAAGTGATGCGATAAATATTTTCATTCTTTTAGAAATAAAAAAGTCAAACTACGCTACTTGATGATGTCCCACCATGGCCATTAAAAATGCAATTGTGGCATGAGGTCATACTTAAAAAATATTAAGGAAATAATTAAGATTATTTCCTAATTACTTATAATTTAATGCATAATTTTTTTCTTATATAATAATTCTTTAATTAATTTACATATGCTAAACCAATATTTAGGGCTGTAGTCGAGCCGTGTATATCATAATTTAGAAGTTGTTCATGTTTAGCTTAAACTTGTGTTGAGCTTTTATATATTGCAAGTTTGACTTCTTTAAAATTTTCAATGTTTGAATTTGATTTGCTTATGACAATTGAATGACTATTTAAACGTGCTAATAAAGGACTAAAAATTCACATATATTTAGATTTCATATAAAGAAAATAAGTAAATAATTTTAGAAATATGATCGCAATCACTAATTTATCGATTATAAACTCAAAAAGGAAAGATAACTCATGAATCATGATCACAATGAAATCTCTCGTATTTTACCATGATCATACTTCAAGTATTGGTTGTCATTAATTCGTAGATATTTTTTATATTGACTTGTTGTACCATCGTTATTCTTAATAATATAAAACTTGCAATAGTTGCAGTGCACTTTCTCAACACTTTTTTTAAATGGGGTAGAACTTATGAGCAGAGTGAAAATGGGAGGCATACGAGTGACAAGTGTTTCAATGATCCTTGCACGTCGTGATCTCGTCGTCGCCTTCGATGCTTGCACGCCCTAGCTACTCAAGATTTCGTATGATTCGGGCGATACCAGGAGATGTGAAACTGAGATGCCTGAGAGAAAGTGGAGTTTGTTTTAAGAGGTATTTCATACATACCACATCAAGCTTTTGTATTTTTAAATCTAACATCTAAACTTTAAGAAAATAAATATATAATTAATAATTATATATTAATAAAATAAATATATAACTGATAATTAATCTCAAAATAATATTGATATAATAATATATTACTATTAAATCTATAAATAAATAACTTATAGTTAATTAAATGTTATTTAAATAATCTATCATATATGATTAAATAATATATCATATATAATACGAGTTGTTACCGAGTATTTAACAAGTAATTTGTTGAATAACAAACTAATTTTTTCATGAACATTAATGAAGAAGTTCGACTATGTTCATGTTTAGTTCATCTAAGCTTCAAGCTTCTAAAAATCGTTTAAGCTTGTTTATTTACTAATTTGAACGAACATGATCGAGCTTTAATCGAATCGAGTTCGAGTTGTTTATCGAGTGCACTGGTTCATTTAAAACCCTACCAACATTTCTTCTGGTTCTTTTTGATCTCGAGCTGAGGGTTACATATGATATGATTTTCTTATATGTTTGTGGATAAAAGCATCCTATACTAGTTTCAATATCATCAAACTGAAAAGATTTAAAAGTAAAATCATGTAAATATTTAGAATTGAAAGTTCAAATCATATAATAAGCCTAATTTGCCAATTTGTCATTAGTGGTGGGTTTATGGCTTCCTAATTTGAAGATGATAATACAACTATGTGAAATTATTTTATTTGTTGCTAGAAAAAAAGCACTAGTTCTGGTTGTTTACCTACAAGTGAGACATTTGGTAAGTTTAATTAATGAATTAGTGAATGTTACAACACAACTTAACAAGACGATATATCACACTAGGGCACGATGTTATAGACGAGCAAATGGTGATGTTTGAGCAACATGGTAGATCCATGATTTTTCTTAGTAAATCTCTCGACTTGGAATCTCTTCAATCTAATTTCACAAATGATGATTCGAATACATATGATATGATAGATAGTGAGTCCAATGAAGTGTCAAATGGTGATGAGAACATAAATGAGAGAATATAGTACCACTATTAACAAAGTTTTGGATGCATAGCACCAGTTACTTTATCATCATATAACTAGTACCATCAAAATAATTATTACAATAGTGGCAAGTAATCAATTCATGCATTGTTGTCCTCCCTTTTGGTCGAGGTTTAGTCTTCCCTTTTTAGTAGCCGAAGGTCTAGCTATAGGACTTTCATGTTGACTATTCCTAGAAAACTAGAAAAGGAACCCTCACCATTAGAAACTCTAAACTTTTCTTTGCTCAACTTGAAGTTCCACATGTTGATCATAACCTCTAGCACTTAGTACATGGGGTCAGTATGGAGGATCTCAAGGAAAGTCCCCATAGGACTGATTGACCTTAGGGTTGACCTTGGGTGTTGGTCTGGAGCTAGTTCACTCACTTGCACTCACTATCACCTATATCCACTCACAACTCTAAAGCCAAAATGGTTGACTTTGATCCATTAATCTTTTGTGAGACTTATGTAGATGGTCCCCTAGACCCATTATCCTTAGGCTAGGGTTTAGCTAAGACCAGTACATAGAGGACCCAAACGCGGATTCCATTGGTTCATAGCTCATACATAGTGGTTGGCAACCCAATTCTACAAAAAAATCCAACTTGGTCGTTTGCCTCTAAATCCACTCAAATTACCTAAATGTCCTTGAAACTCTAAATTTGACCAAAATTCTCAAATTCACAAAAAATACCCAAAATTATTCCAAAAACATTTCAAACCATCTCAAAATATCCAAATTGTCCAAAACCACCCAAAATTGCCAAAATTACCAAAATACCCTCAAATTTACCAAAAATACAAAAATACCCTTGGCACCCCAAACTTTTCAAAAACATCCAAAATCACTTCAAATGTCTTCAAAACCAATTTGGACCCTTCAATTGAATCCAATTTGACCATTTTGACCAATACCCCCAAATTACCTTTAAAAGTCCAATTTTACCAAATTCACTTCAAATGTTCATCAATTTGGTCCGAATTCCCCTCAATTTCAACCATAGAATAAAATTAATCTTTCATATGATCATTCCAAACCAAATACAAGCTTAATTGACCCATGCTTTAAGCTCAATTTGATCCAAATCAAAACCCTCAATTTTGGCACTATGACTTAAACCCACCAAATTGAACCCCATAACCTACTCAATTTCCCCAATTTGAATCATAAACTCTTCATAACAACCCTACACATCAACTTGGACCTTTAATTTGCCTTGGTGAAGCCCCAATTTCATTTAATTTTAACCCAAGATCAAAATCCCCAAATTTGCCCCAAATTGGCTGTCCCCAAATTCTACTAAATTGAATGCCCTAACCCAAAATTGACACCCAATTGAAGTTGAAAACTCTTCATGACATTCCTATAGACTATTTTAAACCATAAATTTTAACTTAGTCTAACTTTAGCCCAACCTAAACCCAAGCCTAGTCCAACATACCCAAGTTGACCAAAGTCTCAAAATCATTCAAATTGAGCTTCAAATTGAACTCAATATTGCTCAAATCCTTCACAAAAACCTTCATGACAATCATTCACACAATATTGATCGATCAATTGAGCTCAATTTCATGGCTAGCCTAACCAAAACCCAACTTCTAGCCACCTTGACCCAAATTGAACCCATGCACCATAATTGACTTAGCCATGCATAAGCCACCAAATTGATGACATCACAGCCACCAAGTACACCCTATGGACCAAGCTAGACCCACCTAAACCAGCCAAGGTGAGCTATGGACCAATGGTCCCTTGATTTAGAGGATTTCACCCAATATTTGGCCTAAACTCAAATATCTTGGCCATAATCACTTACCCTTAGGAGTTAACCATCATTAAGCACCCTCTGGCCTCCCTGAGCCAAGAAGTGACCATAGCCTGGCCAGTCACCACCTCAGTCGCAGAAAATTGCCAGCCTAAGGGAGCCCCAAGTGGCCAAAATCCAAAATTAAACCTTCCTGACTTGGCTCACTCCCATTGGCCATTAGAGCCTTTCTTCCCTCCACCTCAGCAAGCTTTAGCACCCAACTCCCTGCCCCTAGCTCCACCAGGAAGGCATGGCTTTAAATGGACCTCTTCATGGCCAAAAAAGAGATTGCTTAGAACCCGAAGGAAACTCTTCCAAAATCACACTAGAGCTTCTCCAAACCACCTCAAGTGCAATCCCTTTGCTCTCAGTCACTGATAGCCACCCCTTAGAGCCAATTTCTCCACTGAATTTTGCCCTAAAACCAAAACAGATCTTTTCACTCCACCACAGTGCACCAAACTTCAATTAATTGTGCACACAACACCCCCACAGTAAAAGAGGCTGGTTCCCCACAAAAGCCCCCTCTTAAATAGCCTCTAACATAACTCTAGACCAACACCTGAAATCTACCTTGGTCGAAATCATACATAGACAATTCACCAAGGTTTGAGACTTCATCCGGAGGTTCGTTGGGTCCAATCAAAGCTACCACAATCATCTGATTGAGGCCTTCGCTCTCAGACAAAGGTATTGAATCCCAACCCTAATTCGAGTTTATTTTGCTTCAATATACGTATTTACTGTATTTCTTTCCACATATTGTATGGATAGATTCGTCTAGAATAGATGAAGGCTTAGAAACAAACTCCATGCAATTTGGTTGAGTCTAGACCATGATCTTAAGGTTTTGGTGTGAACGGCTTACGGTTTAGGTCACTTGAGAATGATAACAGAGAGCCATCCGATCGCGCGTGTATTTCATCAACAAAGGAGATCAAGCTGGACCAACTCTTGGTGCGCGAACTGCGAGCCACGTGGCAGTTGACGTGAATGGTGACATCAAATAGCGGAGTGACGCGTGTGAGTTCGTAGCCGTCGTAGGTTGAGTTGGCGCCGCATAGGATAAGTAGAAAAATATGGATTTTTCTGAATTATTTTAAATGCCTAAACTTCAAAAATCCATATCCTTCTCTAGAAAAATCATAAAAATAAAATAACAATATCCTCTTGCTCGGTAAACAGAGGAAAATAATGAGGACTAAAAATAAAAATTATTTTCTTATCCCATGATTTGTAATTAATTAAATACCTTTTGTGGTATTTTAATTCTCCATGATGAAATATTGCTCACAATGACCTGAAATTTTTAGGTTTTGTTCCTCATCACAGAGAAGATGTTTTTTTTTTCCAAGATCAGAAGACATCTCTATGCTTCTAGCCCTAATTTTCAAGTTAAGGTAACCATTTTGGTCATTTTAAGTATATAAATCAAAATATCATTTGTAAAATAATGAGAATAATTTTAGTAGGTTTCCTATGATGAGAAAAGTTTAGGAAAAATATCATGATGCTTTGAATTATCCTGTAAAGTTCTATATTTAATTAAATGTAAATATCTTTTGTTAGTTTTTGTAAACAATGTACTTATAAAAAATTGGCAAAATCAATCCTAAATTGTACATAAAAATCATGCTTGTCCACTTTAAAAATTTAAAAATTATTTGATTAAGTTCAGGTATTAAAGTTGATATTCTAAGGAACCTTGTATTTTTGTACAAAAATAATTATATTAAATTAAATACACTTGGAAAGATTATGAAAAGTGGCTTTCCGATCCTTGTGATCAAAGACACTTGGAAAAAATAAAAATTATTTTTTAGAAAATACTTAATTTTTAGCTTTATTTTGAATTTTAAACTAATTTGAAAATCATTTAAAATCCCAAAAATATTAAAATATTTCAAAATGTTCATAATTGCTGTCTGATTACTTGGGACTCATTAAAAACATTTTTCCTAATTTTTCTAAGTTAAAAATAAATTTTAAAATGCTTAAAAGTGGATTTTCCTTATTTTCTAATTAAACTAATTATAATAAATTAATTAAAAAAAATAAGAAATTTTGGCCGAATATTTCTCTGACCTAGGGAAACCTCTAATAATTTTTTCATAAATAAAAACTTTATCTTGGAAAATCAATAAATTAATTTCTAAAAATCCATTTTTCTGTATTTAAATAAATAATTTAATTAACTTAAATTTTGAGAAGTCCACATATTCTCTTCTAATATTATAATTACCCCATGAATATGACACTCTAAATCCTCAAAGTCATTTGAGTTGTGTTTAATGAGTTATGAGGTGAAATGCCCCTAAGAACAAAGTGGTAATTTTAGACTTTGGTATGATTAACTAAGGGAAAAAGAGTAATTTTGATCATAATAAACATGCTTGGATGGTTGAGATACAATGGGATTAAAAGGTAGAAACCCATTCACCACCTTTGCACAACATCAACTAAATCATAATCTTCCTAATCTTCTTGAGTTGGAAGTTAAGATCAAACGATTTTTAAGTGATGGGCTTAAGCTGGAAAGATGATAGTTTACTTTTCCAAGCCCAAAGTTAAGGATGATTTTGACTATTTGATAAGGATACATATCACTTAAATCAAAATTTTGATAATCACCATTCCACCTATCATGATTATTAAAGGTTTAGTAGTGACCTAGGCTCAATGTCTAAACTCAATTGATTGGATTTAGAAGATGATATGGTTGGTGATTAACATCTTTAAACACTACAAGCCTGACTTTAATTGTGGGCACCATAATCTTTAAATGACCTAGACTTGACTTAAGGACACCCACTCACATAACTCTTAAATGAAACATCAATTAATTAATTAAGTGTACTATCCTGGAGATAATTAAATTGTCAAGTTTCACCGAGCAACGGGGTAGTCACACTTCAACCTCAGATGATTAATGAAACAATATGATAAGTCCAAAAATGAACTCGAAATATTTAAAGAGATCTTCAAAGTGATCTAGGGTCATGCCTCTGACACTTTGAAATCTATTGGACATTCTAAAGAGCAAACTAGACTTATCATATTCTTGTTCTAAAATAATCCACTAGGATCTTCCAAGATTTAATAAAATCATAACTTGGGGTTTGGTAGTTAAACCTTTATCTATTCTTACAATTTAAATTTCCCTACAAAATTATATACATGCCTTGCAAGTACTGACCTTTCAGGTGGTGGAGCGGGAAGAATCGATAGACAGACTTTTAAATTATTGCATTTACCTTTCTGTACTTCTTGTCTTGAGTTTGCATGTTAAACAATGATGTCACCCTGTATGAAAACCAAAAATGCTAGGATAGCCATAAAATCAAAACCAAAACCCAAAACTAAAATCAACCAAGACAAAATTCACCCCCACAATATCCAAAATATAATACAACTCAAAATTTAATCACAAACATCACAAAACAACAATTGCAACTAAATTAAAACGTCTCTATCGGATGATTGGGAATCCCTCAGAGGAGGTAACCTACGGTTGCTAACGAGACTTCTCACGGTCTAAATGAAAGTATGAAACTCATTAAATTGGGTTTAATAAATTCATTTGGACTAAGTGAATCCGAAAGAAAATCGAGGTATTGGAACGAGGGAACCGTAGATCCTAATCGGTGTCGCTCTAATCAAATTTAATATGCCCTATAATATTTAAAAAAACTATAACCATAGGGACATCTGATTTGACATATAACTTGACACATTAGAAAACATAAACTCGTCACGATGAGGAGCTTGGAGCTAGCATTGTGGGTAGCATAGTCATCTTCAACAGCAAGAGGATTTATAACAACATATTTTTCCTTAGAATTAAACAACAAGCCATAGGATTTCGAGGTTGTTTGATTATGCAACATAAATTCTTAACATTTTCTTTAGGCCTTTGTATAGCTCTACTGTACAATCTAAGTCCTAACTCGTTTTAGGATTCCGAGGTTGTCGTTCGTCACGACCTAAATCCTCACATCTTCTAGGTTATTTGTGTGATCGTTTCACACGAATGTAAGCCCTAAACAAATAAAATTGACGGAATGAAATAATTAAATATTTCTCTCCAAAATTGAAACCAAACATTAAGATAGTTTGAGAAGTCACAGAGGTTCTCCTCAAGATTTATGACATCCCTCAGTTCTTCCTCCTTTTGGATTCAACAATAAATGTTCTGAATTTGAGTCATTCCCCTTTCACACTTCTTTGTCCGATCTCGTTGAAAAGTCCTATCATTTTCACCTCTTTGAAAATAATATTTCTGATTTTTATTGAGAGTTTTCTTAGGTATTTAAGATGTAATTAACTATATGGGCTTGCCCTTATAGGAAACTTTTCCGAACCCATCTTAATATAAACCTTATTTAATTCTTCGTATTAAATAGAGGAACTTGTCGACAAATAAAAATGGTTTCGCAGGCCAAATGGATGTCATATATTTCTTAGTTTATTTGATCGAGCCTCACCCTCAAGTCTTGTGTTTATCTTTCAAGATAGATACAGGGTTCGAGACATAATGCTCTTTCATTTAAACTATAAGAAATATGAGGTTGATTTGATTTAATATTTTTCTAAACTATACATATATATGTAAATTAAACGTCTTTCCGAAGCGGGCGACGAGATTTCGATTTTGGTGGCCGACAGCTTCCAACGTGCAATTCCACCACTCAAAATAGTGTCGACATGCATGTGAGCATATTAACATAAGAATAAGATGTAGATGGTTTATGTTTTCTCCTAATAAAAAATCTAGATCAAATAGGTTATGAGGTAATCCTGAATTATCTAGAAGTTGTGATGATATTTGCTTTGAAGAGCGATCTCCAAGTTGCATTAAGTGGTTGGTTAATCATTAACAACATGAAATAAAAAAAAAATACAATAATTGAGAAGAGTTTCATTGTGGAGTGCATTAACCAAGATGATCTTGATGCTTCATATCTTTGGTCTCTACATGCTTCTAGAAGCTAATCTTTTGCCAGTGCATTGTGACTCACCCAATGTTAAATGCTAGTCATTACAATTGCAAATTAAAATTTTTATGTCAATATATTATAAATGTGGTTCGATGATATCTAAATTTAAAACTAATTATTAGGCAGATAGAGGTTTAATTTAATCTCTAAACATCATATATAAAGCATGGGATGCTAGATGAAAAACTATTAAATCTACTTTTAATAGTTTGGAGGAGTCATACCTCTCCATTAACAATTTTATTTGGGCTCTATGAAATGTATTTTTCTTACCACTTAAAATAGAACTGAATTTATTGGCTATTATTATTTTAATAGCATGTTTTGAACATTTGGATCATGCATAAATGGTTGGGCATATGTTAACTATGAATGAAATATCTCTACTTATCAAATTTAGGAGGACATTTCTCTATGGTATTGGTGTCAACATAAATAATCGCCTCTTCTCATTAACATTGATGATTGTGGAGATGAAAGCATTGAACCATGGGGTTGATTTTTGAAGATTTTATATGAGCTTATTTCATAAATTCGTTCACGGCTAGACTTATTCATAATTTCAGACAAGTATATGGGTATAGTTTGTGATTTTTGTGATATTGTTTTTTGAGTTGCTCACCAAAATTGCTCATACTATTTATGGAAAAATTTAACATAAACACAATACATAATGGTTGCAACAACTATTGAAGCCTTATGTGAAAAGTCATATTGTGTTGGTAATATAAATGATATTATTTATTTCAACCGTTAGATGGATAAAAATATAAAAAAAATAAAGGTTGAGGCATAACGAGATTCAGCTAAATAGGATTTTTGTCTTGATGATGTTATGACATAATGATTGCAAATGCTTTTGAATGCTTAATGGCGTACTTAAGCGAGCATGAGGTTTGCTTGCGCAAGCTCTTGCCCAAATATGTAATATATTACAACGTGGTCTCCTTATTTATCAAGTGCACAGATGAGTCATCAAACTTGATTCAATCAAATGAGTCTCAATCTGATTTGAAGATAAAATTGGTCATGCAAAAGTACGAGGTTGTAACTAGATGATCACTAATCCCAATTTGTATGAACATGAATGACTTTTAGATGTTTGATAGCTCAAATGGTTCAATGCTTGAGAGCTTGTTTACAATGTTAACTTCAAAAATCAGCCCCAATGGTTCAATGCTTTCATATGTATCGTATGAACAAAGTTAACAAGCTCACATTGAGTATATCATCTGTTAACTTTGTTCATACATACTAGATGATCACTAATCCCAATTTGTACGAACAAAGGTAATAAGCTCACATTGAGTATATGAGATGGTACATCTCATGAACTTCCTAATACCATCTCGAGACACCTTAAAAGTCATCAATTAAATATTACCCAAGAGCCTCTGTTGAACATGTTCTAGTAAGCACATTCACAATAAAGCTTATTGATATACTTGATAGCTTTGAAAATAACAAACTAATTGTTAAATACTTGTGCTTGTTACAATAAGATTTTCACAGTTGTAAGAGTTGTTCAATAATGTTCGCGATCTTCATGCATTGCCGAAGTTGCCAAACAACATACTAAAATAACAATACACACATACTTTCACTTGAAAGGTATAACAAGGTTCGATCATTCCTCATCCACCAGAGTGAATTCTCAAGTCAAGTCACTATTCTATCCTATTATTTAACTAAAACACAATCACATCTAAGATCAACCAACATACATCTATAATTGCAAGTCACTGAGTCATATTTCTCCCTTGCCCAAGAGTAGGTCTGTCAAAAAAACTCATTGTTTGTGAATAGCTCGTGCTTAAATCTCCTGTTAAGTGAATCAAACATGAACAAATTTTTAATCTTGAATTATAAACAAGCAAAACACGAACAAACCTTTGTTTGATTGGGTTTGGCTCATTTAACTCGAAATAAGAAAAATTATATGCATAATTTATATAATAACGTAACACACACACACACACACACACACACACACACACACACATAAAAGTTTAAATTACTATAGCTCGTGTGGTCAGGTGCTTCTATATTTTCTTATTGCATAAGAACTGTGCATGTTCAAATCCAACATGCTGCATCTACTTTTCTAATTAATTTAAACGAACTAATTTCGTGCCGAACACAAATCAAGCCAGAACTTGCTAAAACTTGACTGATTTACGGCCCTACCCCAAGAGTTTATGGTGCCTAATGTTGGAGAATATAAACATGTAATGTATCAAGATTTAGGGACAATACATGCATAACAACCCCAGGAAAGGGCAATACCAGGGCAGCCACTTCATCCATTGAGTTGCTAAACCCCAAGTAATGCGATTCCACAAAAATTCATACGGAGACAATAGTTTGTTTTTAAATTAGATTGTATCATACTCAAATTAAATGTTAATTAGAATATTTTATGCACTTGTTTTATTTAGATTAGCTAATATCTCAGCCTGAATGTAAACATCTACATATATATATATATATATACTAACAAGAATTAAAGCATGCATGCATGAAATAGTAATTAAAAAAATAACAAATTAAATTAATACATATTTAAATTCATATAAAGTCAACAATTAAATTTAAATTTTCAAAAAATTATAATGAAAATATAAGATGTAATTATTACACTATAATCCTAAATTATTACACTATAAGATGAAAATACATATGTATAGAGACAGAGACACACACACACAAATACATACATATATTCTAAAGATTGGTCAGGGGCTATTATACGGTCTCCCGACCAACCTCATATGACTGAGAATTTCATCCCGCATATATATGCAATATCAAAGCACTGACCCAATGGGTCTTACAAACTCTGCTAACCAAAGAATTACAGTAGGTGGCTCAAACTCCTATATATATATATATATATATNTTGTAAGACCCATTGGACAGAGGCTCAAATACCGATTTCTCATCTGTTAGGCCCTATGATGTGAGCCCGCGTCATGTGCCTAAATATTTGAGAACCCAACGTCACTGGGGATTGAACCCGTGACCTGAGGGGACTTACAGTGAACCCCACCAACCAACAGGCCACGACTTGCGGCACACAGATATATATATATATATATATATATATATATATATATATAT
>JXCR01141955.1:227433-238169 GCA_002079205.1 Phalaenopsis hybrid cultivar
AATCGATGATCCCCTCCAACGATCTTGATCCCAAATATGTGTTCATCGTCATCAAGCAGCTCTAGCCTCTCAGTACTGGTAGTGGCCGGAAGCCCAGACTTCACATTCACTTCCCTAACACTTCCAATCTCCAAATCCCCTTGAACCACACATCTACTCACAAAGGGCTTGTACTTCTGCGGCTGATCAAATCTCCTCACCAGAGACCATACCTTCAAAATCCCAAAAAAATAAAAATAAAAATAAAAATCATAAGCTAGCTCAACAATCCATATCAAGCAAATGAACTGATCGATCTAATCTCACAATAAAACCTAAACCCTAAAGAAATAGGACCCGAGATCTCACCAGATGAACCGGGGCTTTTATGTGCTTGATCAGGGCGGAGCTGCACTGATTCTCAATCAGCTCATGCCTGTGATGCCTTCGAACATACTCCGACTCCATCGCCCTGCACAGGTTCAAGCTCATGTCGTCAGCCCACCACCCTCTGCCGGCAGCCGTATCGCTGGTTCTCCCCCTTGCCCTGCTCTCCCCCACCATATTCCAATCTCGCCGATTCGAGCGATTCGCCTCTCTTCTTCCTATTCCCCTTTTCACTTCCACTCTCTCTCTCTCTCCCCCCTTCTTCTTCTTCTCCCTTCTTCTTCTTCTTCTTCTCAGTGGGAGACTCCGATCGTTGCTGGACTCCATTTCACCTCCGAGAAAAGGTAATAAAGATATGTTTTGAGGATAAAGTCCACCAGGGAGCAACAGGTTTGAAATCTATCAGATTGACCGTACGTTTATTTATTATGCGAAAATGAGAAATGACCGTCCGATTAACCGACCATGGATCAGAGCTATCAATTACAACTGCTTGGGGATAATTAACGGCGTGCGGGGAAGCACGCATAAGAACTGTATGCGGTTGAAGGTATCTTTAAGTGCGATGTCGTTCTCAAGGCTGTTCGCGAAACGCCCTATTAATTATCAGAAATTACGCAGATGCCACTTTTGACGGCGCGCCTATCATGTTTTATGCTTTTTATATGTGAAAAAATATTAAATCAGTACTAGTAAAAATAACGTGCGTAGCCAACGAAATCACTCAAATACATCTCACGTGATAGGAAAAAAAAAACGGCGCAATAATATGAGGAATATTCCCCCTATATTATTCATATATTATTGTGTGTTATTCATGTGTTATTGCGTGTTATTCATGTGTTACTGTGTCTTGAAAATTCATGTTTTATTGTGTTATTATAATACCAAGAATATTTTCAGGACACAATAACACATGAATAACACACAATAACACCTGAATAATATGAGATATATTCCCGACATAGAAAAAAATGGTGCAGTAACACGGGGGAATATTCTCCTTCATGTTATTCATGTTTTATTGTGTGTTATTCATATGTTACTGATGTGTTATTGTGTTATTATAATACCAGAAATATTCGCAGGATACAATAACACATGAATAGCACACAATAACACATGAATAACACGGAGGGAAATATTTTTCGTGTTACTGCGCCATTTTTTCATTGGCTACGCACACTACTCTACGTGCGTAGTGCTGATGTAATATTGAGCATTTACATGCATACCACTCAAAACATATAAATTTACAATCTAAGGCCAACACCTTATATTTAATAATTATACCGCCCAAATCTTTCATATACCATGAAAAATAAAATATCATTATTTTAAAATTTAAAAATTGAATTACACCTATTCATGCTTAGATAACATGATATATTTGTAAAAATTGAAATTTAAGTGTAGATATGTAAATACCTCTACTCGCAACGCTCCTTTAACTTGTGCTTTCTCCCTTCTCATTCTTTTACTCACTCAATCATATTGAACTTACACTTATATAAACTTGTTAGAGAAATAAGAAGGCCAACATGAGAGTTATAACCATATTGTCTCCCTTATTACTCGTTGAAGGTTCATTGTGGTATTTTGTAGATTAGAGGCGTTGGGCAAGAGTAATGAAGTCAAAAACACAAAGTCGCTAAAGTGGGATGACCGATGTACCTAACTGGTTCTGGGTGTAATTACGTCGGATGCTTGGTTGACCCGACATAACTATACTAGACCTTGGTGTAGCTATGTCAGGTCTGGCATAACCACGTCGACCACGGGCATGGTTGCACCACCTACAGCCGGAGTTTAGATATGGCAAGAATTATTTGCTTTTTGGGCCTCATCTACATAAGGGATGCATTGACACAACTTTGAGGGACTTTCTGGACTTGTTGTAGGGTGCTTCACTTAAAATTTAAAGAGATTCTTTGTCAACCTTAGGTATTTCTCCAATGATTCTTCTTGAAAAATATTCCTAAAGTTGGTTTCTTTGTGAGTTTTTTAAGATTTTGTGAGAAGAGATTGAGTGCAATTGTATGAGAGTTCTTTGAATTATTTGTATTAAACGGAGACGATCGCGTTGTATTGCAACACTTAATGGCACAGATGTAACTTTTATGTACATATTGCAATAAATTCCTATATATGCTTGCAATAAAAGTTTTTGTACTTTTCGTCTCAGGAATTTTAGTTAATCTTGCTTTCATACTCATGTGATGTAAGACATGAGGCTTTCTTGCATTTTATCCTATAAATTTTTGTTCCCTATATGTTATTTCAGTGCTTTAATTTTCTATGTTGGTGTGTTAACTTCTTTATCTTTATTTACTTGTGATCTATGACTTTGAATTATCCTCTAAAAGAACAAGTAGGTTAACACACAATAGTAAGGTGAAATAGACATATTGCCATTGAGATTTTTCAACCAAGATAGAGGACTAAAGGATTCCTTGGAAACGTTGCAAGGTTAAGTTCCACTTAAATGCAATTCAGTTTCCAACTCTTATTATGATCTGACATAGACTAAGCAAGACATGTTGCCTGATATAAGAAAGTACAAAATAATTTATTACTTGCATACAAGGAATGCAGTGCAAGATGTACATAACACTCACACTCTAGCCAATCTATTCTTTTAATACACCATGAACCTCTTCGTTCAATACAAGCTACTTAAAGATCACTCGTACAATTGCATTCAATCTCTCCTCACAAATTTTAAAAAAACTCACAAAGAAACCAACCCTAGGAATCTTTTCCAAGGAGTACTATTAACAAAAAATCCTAGGGTTGACAAAGACTCCCATTATACCTCAAGAGAAATAGTCTTCAACAGCTCAGAAGTCCCTAAGGTTGTGCCAATGCATTCCTTATATAGACGAGGCCCCAAAAAGCCAAGAAATTCTTACCAAATCCGAACTCTAGCTGGTGATGGTGCAACCATGCTCGTGGTTGCGTGGTTACGTTAGACCCGATATTAGCTATGTTAAGGTCGACATAGTTATGGTGGGTTTATCGACCACTTGACGTAATTACACCTAGATCCAGTGTGGTTATGATGATCACCCCACTTTGGTGACTTCGTGTTTTGACTTTATTACCCGCGCTTGAGACCTGCAACTTGTAAAATACTACAAAGAACCTTCCTCAAGTATAAAATCATGTTATATAAAGAAGAAATTATGATATTTAATACAGTGAAATCACATAAATTTACATTGTATCATGACGTTCTAACTTCAATAGGGCCCGTACTAGGATATTTATGGTATTTTTCATATATGAGCTTATCGTTTGACTGATCTTTGAGTCAGCCAACTAAGTTTAATTTGCTTTGAATAGGCAAGGTTGGCTCGATTGATTAAAATCGGCTTGAACAATTGGGGTTAGCTTGGTCACCGGATTTTAGTTAATATGGGTCGGCTTGTTGGTATGGCTCAACTGTTAATCATTAACCCCTGATGAGGGGCATCTGGATGTGGATGAGGGGCATATGGTCTTTTTTGGGATGGTTGAAGATGTTAGAGAACCAGATCTTCCTTGGATAGGCTCTTTTATAGTAGTTGGCTTCGATTGCCTCTTTGTCTCATTTTTTATTGCATGGTTTGGGCTCGTATCATTTAGTCATTTTTTTTGTCCTCCTCGTGACTTATTTGACTTTGGCCTTGTCGACTTTCACTGCAAGATTTATGTTGATTAATGTCAGAAATATCCAACACTAATCAAGCACAAATCCAATGCTAAAGATTAGCATCTAAAATAATTTGTCGTTAAATTTGGGTTCTATAACTATATAAGCGTCACCTGTGTGTCAGACATTTTCTTGCGTCGAATTTAGCGTTTATAATTATCATCATTTTAAAGTTTCATTGGATAACTAACCAATGCAACGTTAGCATAAATTTTTGCATCCGACCCCAATCAGCCCAAATTTGCGTCAACTACTGTTCGACATGAATTAGCATCGAAAGAATGGTGAAAAATTTCAATCAATATTATTCCAACTATTGGGGGTTGAGTCCAACTTTCTGATATTATTCTGACTCAAACTTGTGAGAAACAAAAAAAAAAATGCAAAATAATGATCAAATTTCACATACCTACACACAACAAATAAAAGCAGTATAATCACTTATCTATCATAACAACTGAAAAAATACATAAACAATAAGTGTAAATAATGATAACAAACTTAACTAAACAAATATGGATCCAAAAGTTCAATGTTCACAACTACACATAATGAATGGTCACATAAACAGAAAAAAAAAACATAAACCCCTACAATGAGAGACATCATTAACACATAATGAAACTTCTAATCCTTCTCCTTTCCTTCATTCACAACACTCATATGCCACTTGCCTCGATGATCAAAACTCTCCGTCGAATGTGCTAGACCATCTGTAACCATCTGTTGGTCTTCACACACCTGACAAATCCCTTCATTCATGACACTGATATGCCTGACGAGCTTATTGTGTTGAATCTGTAATGAGCTAGGGCCACCCACAATTGCACACTTGTGCTCGATCTCAAATGTAATGCTCTTCACGCCGTTGCTTGCTTCCATAGCTCAAAGTTGGATTGAGCTGTGGTTTAACACATTTAATATGAGAGCTCGAGCGAGAGAGAGAGAGAGGGAAAAGTGGGATTTTCCTTAGTTTAAGATAACATGCCTAAGAAATTGACTAAAAGGCCCTCGATAGAAGCCCTATGATGCTCCTAAAAGGAGGGTAATAGAGGCATTTCATGCCTTCTTTTACCGTCCCAAGGCTCTTAATCACGACCACTGCCATTTCGGCTACCTCTTTGGTTAAAACATGGTAAAAAATGGTTATATTCTATCACTCGAGAAGTAACTGATGCCTGGGCAGCAATCTGACGCCATGGATCCAGGTTTGACACCTAGGTGCTATCTAGATGGCTTCGGACTTTCATGCTCTCGGGAAAATGCTAATTTTTTGTGTTTTTGGGTGCCTAAGTGCCCAGAATTGGTGCATAGGCGCTTAGTTTGCCACCAAGATTCCAAGGACATAGCACTAGACCTCTAGGCAGCTGGGGTTGGATGTCCAAGGAGGCATTTTGGGTGCCTAGGCTCCCAGGCGTGGCGCCTAGGCGTCGGTCTAACACCGAAACCTTGATTTTCATCGGGAATGCCCGACGAAGGATATTTTTGATCTGCAAGCTATGAGAGACTCCATGTGAATGAAAAGTAGTCTCATAACTCTGAAATTGAATTAGTCGGCCATTCGCTAGGGAAATCATTTCCAACAGTCGTCTTAAACCATCACACGGGTAGGGTGTTCCAAACCGTAACTTTCTTGTAGCACGCATGGGTGGACCCTATTGCTTGCTTTTGCCATGGGAGGCTCCAGACATACGTGTGGTGACTTCTGAACTCCAGAATGAGCACTGAATATGTCTCACGTTCTGAATGAGTCTTCTGATGGCAGGTCCACCCGGGTAAGGTTAAATCATCACTAACTCTAGCTTCTTGCCCCAAATAAGCGCTAGAGAGTCTGGGGTGGGTGCCTTGAGGTACCAGGTGCTACAGACAAACCATAAGTCATCTTGAATCATGCAAGTGGATGCCCTGCACTCGTGATATCCAAAAATGATGCCAAAAACTACAACCTAAATAAGAATTAATAAAAAGTAAATTAAATATAGAGCAAACACTAAAAGACAAGTCATGGACACTTAACCAGAAGAGCCAACAAGTGTCACCTTAGTCAAACCAACCCAAATAAAACCCAAGAAGAGTCATATATGACCAAAATTGAGTCAATCCACCAAGTACAAACCCTCCCCAATATGCTTTAGGTATTGTCATGCCACTTCCATGATCATTGGAGCTCCAACATGCTCAATGCATCAAAATGAGGAAAGCTTATTTACCTCTGCCCAAGCCATATTCCCTTTGCCGAAGCTCTGCAGATCCACCAGAGATCCCCAAGCATACCAAAGCCTCTCCCATGACCTCCCATGGCTATAAAAAGGTCACAACCAGAGAGCCTCCATACACACTCAAGCTCTCTAACAAACTACACAAGCCCTTAGCCTTCAATAGCAAAATGCCTCGCACAACCAAAAGCAGCTCATCCCCATCATCTTCAAGCCGCCTCCACCACCCCATTGTCCTAATTTTCTCTTGGAAATCCAAGGCTTCTTACTGCCTTGACACCAACCTCACCAAAACTCCAAATTAACCCTCCCAAAAGCTTCACGAGTACTTAAAACCCCTTTCGCAATCAAAATCCTTTGATCTCGCACCCTCCATCATAGCTTAACACCAATATGTGCTCTTATTTTATCTAGTTCATAGCTAGGACCAATTTCACCTCAAATTGAGCAAGGATGAGATGTAGAATAACAGGCAAATCAAGCTTCCTCCCTACTTCTGCAATTATGTTTCAAATCCAAACTCATCATCTAACGATTAGAAGTCTCACAATCATCCTACATGAATGAAATAACAATCCCTTTAGCTCTTAAATTCTTGATCTCAAACTTAAAAACCATCACAAGCATTCAACTATCAAGTGAGAACTATCCAACATGGAGGTTTAAAAAATATAGGCTCTTTAAAGCCAATGAGTTCGATGGCTTCTTGGATGAGGCTAGAATCTGTCCTCCTATATAACATCAACATCCAAATAGTAACCTCCACATGAATCCTAATTTTCTACAATGGCAGTCGATCGATCAAAATATATCTAGTGTTACATACTCAATGATTTCTCCATCCATCCTTCCATGCATTCTCAACCTTGAATCATTAGTGGAGATTTGGGGCACACTTTCCAAAAGCCTTCAAGCAAGCAATTGATCTAGAGTACTTCATTTAAGAAACACTCTACATGACATCTCAATGAAGGATCTTACAATGTCTCAATACCTACTTAAAATCAAATCCTTAGTGGATAATATAACCACTATCAGAGCACACATAGATATAGAGGAAATAATCCTACACATCCTAAATGGCTTATCATCAACCTCTTAGTCATTTAAGATAGCCCTTCGAACAAAATTAGAACCCATTCATCTGGATGAACTCTACTCCTTATTATGCAACAAAGAAATCTCATTATCGAGAAATCAAAAGAAGTGAATGCTACTGCCATTTCACTCTATTCTTCTACTAACAATGGTGGGTGAGGCACTTTTAGTGGGAGTGATCAGAACAATAGAGGTGAACACAGTCACGCTAACCTTTAACCTGTAAGGGGAGGCCGAAACACTTCTTCCACTACCTCGGGAAATGCAAGTCAAATTTGCGACAAAGTTGGACACTGATATAATGTGCTAGCATCAAAATATCTTCAACACCTATTCATCTCCAAAATCTGAAATAGTTATCCTAAACACCACAAAATTAGAAGAATGGATACTTGATAGTGGAGCTAAATCTCACCTCACATCCACCTTGGAGAAAGTATAGCAGCCTATCCATTATCAAGGGAATAACACCATATCAGTTGGTGATGGATCCAATCATCTCATTACAAACATCGGTCAAGAGTTACTTTCTACACTCAAAATTAAGCTGTTTATCCAAACCTCCTCTTCTCACCCAATCTTGCTCATAGGCGTAAATATGTCCATAAACTTACTTTTGATAATGATTGCACCATCATCTTCACCAAATATGGTTTTCTTATCAAGGATCAAATGACAAATATACCAATTCTTCAAGGACCACCTAAAAATGGTCAATATCCAATCAAAGCTCTCTCCGCTGTCCACAATCTCTCCATTTCACCCTCTCAACTTCGACACCGATGCTTGGGACATCTTCATCCAGAAGCCACATCTCACATCTCTAAACTTCATAAAAATGTAGCCAAATTTACTATGATTTTTCATTGTAATGAATTTACTTTAGCTAAATGTCATCAGCTACATTTCTATAAGTCTACTTCTAGATAAAAAATAGCCTTTACCATGCTTCATTCTGATGTATGGGGTCCTGCACCCAATACTTCTTTACAAGGTTACAAGTACTACCTATCTTTAATTGATGAATACACAAGCCAATGTTGGATATTTCCAATGCATGCCAAATTAGAAACTACAACAATTATAATAACCTTTCACAAATTTGTTCAAAATTACTTCAACAAGAATATTAAAACTCTACGCTCCGATAGAGGTGGACAATACTTTTCTCAACATCTCAAACAATACCTTCTCTCATAAGGCATCCAACACCAACTCAGTTGTCCCAATACACCTCAACATAATGAAGTTGCCAAACGCAAACATAGGAACATCATCAAACCCAAAAGGACTCCTTTACCAACCACTCATCTTTCCCTAAAATTATGGGTTAGATATCTAACTACAACAATTTATCTCATCAATTGCATGCCCTCTAAGATTTTGAATTACAAATCGTCATATAAACTTTTATATCTTTCACGACCCACCTTCATACATCTTCGAACATTCAGATGCCTATGCTTTCCTTGAAAAAAACCCCTCATGTCCAATAAACTCTTACCCACTGACTCACTATGTATCTTCATTGGATATGCTCCTAATTACAAAGGCTATTAGTGTTTCAATCCTCAAACTCAAAATATCATTATTTAACAATGTACTCTTCAATGAAACATCCTTACCAGGTGCACCTAAATCCCCATCACCTGACGAATCTCCCCTTTCCACACAACCCGGTCATCTCACTCCCACATAGAACAACTCATCATCGTATCTCCTCCATCTGCTCCGGCTCAAATTTTTGCCCAACCACCTCTTGCATATCCATCCGCAGCTCACCCACCCGCTCAACCACCTCTTGTAGCACTCTCACAGATACTTGCTTAAAATCAACAATCCTCACCGACATCCACTCTTACCACAAATCTATCTAATAGTGAACCACCAAAGCAAACTGCCCGTCACCCCATTCTTACACGAGCTCAAACTGGCTCTCTCAAGCCTAGACACATTCTTGATCTAAACATTGCTACCTCATTTACCACCAATCCTAGCTGCTCTACAGAAGCTGTAAAATAGCCTCAATGGCGGAAAGCCATGCATTATGACTTTCATGCTTTTTAAAGTCAAGGAACCTGCCAATTGGTCCCTCCAGCATCAAATCACAACATCATTGGTTGCAGGTGAACATACATAACCAAATTCAATTTAAACGGTTCAATCACCAACCATAAAGCCTGCCTCGTAGCTCAAGAGTTCAAACAATAGCCTGACATCAACTACAATGTGACCTTGAATCCCATTGCTAAAAGCTTCTAACCACTCGAATTCTTGTAACGCTTGCTCTTACTCACAATTGGTCGATCAAACAACTCGACATATCTAATGCTTTCCTTCAAGGCTCTCTTGATGAAACTCTCTACATATAGCAACCACAAGGTTTTCAAGATAATCAGTATCCAAACAATATCTGCTTACTCAAAAAAGCCTTCCACGACACCCTGACAATGGTACTCAACCTTCTCCAATCACCTCAAGCTTCAAGGCTTTCAAATGAGTAAAGTCAAACCCTCTTTTCTCGTATATCATTGCAATGCAGTCCAAATGTATCTTTTAGTCTACGTCGATGACATTTTCATCACCGGTAATGATTCCACAACCCTCTTCAATGTCCTTTAACACCTAAAATCTGCATTTCAACTCAAAGATCTTGGTGAAGTCAATAATTTCTTTGGCATCCAAATTCACCACAATTCTCACGATTATTTCCTTACTCAAACAAACAATATTGCTTCTCTCTTAAGACAACTGGTTATGGAACATTGCAAGCCTCTTCATACACCTATCCCCAACAAGTTTAAATCAGACACACTCTAAGCAAGATTATCCTAAGCTCACTCACTATTGTTAACTTGTCGAGCCGATCCAATTCTTCACTGTTACATGGCCGGATATCGCGTTTGCCATCAACCTCATATGCCATCAAATGCACCAACCCCTTATCTACCGTTTTCAACTCATCGAAAGGGTACTTCACTATCTTAAAACAACCAGCCACCATGGCCTTCAACTCACCAAGGGAGATCTACAATTTCAATGCTACTCCGATGCTGATTGGGCGGACAATATTGATGACATAAGATCCACTTCTAACTATTGTTTCTTCCTCGACAACAATCTCATCTTCTGGACTATTCAAAAACAAAAAAAAAAAAAACATGGCTCGATCATCTAGCAAGGGGGCATACATGGCTCTTATTACAGCTCTGACACCCATCTATTGTGATAATATTTAAGTTATCGCCATTACCCTCAACCCAATTTTTATAACACTCCGAGTTCTATCAACATTTTGTTCGGGATTATCTTGTCTCTCTCTCTCTCTCTCTCTCTCTCTCTCTCTCTCTCTCTCTCTCTCT
>JXCR01141956.1:1738-17586 GCA_002079205.1 Phalaenopsis hybrid cultivar
GAGACGCTCGATTTGACACTAAACTCACTATATTCGACATTCGTTTGACCTTTCAAATGCTTCCGGAAATCCTCCAATAGTAGTTTAATGATTTGATCCAAGCTTGATTTGACTCGGATTGAACCGACTTTCATATCATTAGGTCCGTCTCATCGAGCCGATCAGTTTGACTATAAGTTTGTTGAAATCGGAGCTCCGGATGACTCTTGATCAAAGTTTGAATGTTTCTTGTTCAAAAAACTGCATCGAGATTCGTGCCGAATGATGAAAATTTATTGGTGGTGTATCAGCAATAGATATGTAGAAGAAACACAAACAAGGGTTGCGCTTACAAAATCAAAGGAAAACAAACAGAATACAAGGTTGATCTACTATTTTAGAGATAGATCGCCTCTCCCACACCCTAGACGTCTCTAGGAACACCACAAGAAGAAAGAAAACAACAACCACAACAAAAAAATACATAAAAAAAACAAAACGTAGGTTATCCCCCTTAATAGAATCCCCTCCCAGCATTTCAAAAACTTTTCTTCTCAACTTTTCCTCCATACTCCTCTAATTTCTCCTCATTAAATATGTGATTATGTCCTAATGGACTCCACCCTCTTATAATTCGCTTTTGCGGCACGCCCCGCCTGCTCCGCTTCTTCACGCGACTCAGATCGGCTGGCCTATGGGTCGGCTGCCTTGTTTTCGACTGGTCCAAGGTAGACAAGCACTATTCTGGGCATAACACATGCTAGTTGTCGTAACAAGCAAGACAAAAGAAACTGGTTTGTCTACTATTTGGGATAAAGAGATGACATTAATATTCTGTGAACTCTGTGCTAAGGAAGTCCAATTGGGAAATATGTCAACTTACTATTTTAACAATGAAGGTTGGCATAATATAATAAAAAAATTTAAGGCAAATAAAGGAAAAAAATATGATAAATATAATTTAAATATAAATGGGATCAGTTAAAAAATGACTGAAAAATATGAAAAAAGCTAAAGCGAGGATTCACAGGCTTGGGTTGAGATTCTATAAAGCGAACCATTGATGCTTCTGAATAATGGTGAAACGAAAGATTGGATGTGAGAATGTTTGAAACGTAACCTCATTTAAAAATTTTTAAAGTTTTCATAGATCTATTTAAGTTTTAATTGATTTGTAGGTCGTGCTAGCTGCAAAAATATTCAAGTTAAGTGGCATTGACGCCGAGCTTGAAGATAAGTTATATCATATGTTTGGTGGAGTGGTAGCCACCGATGATCAAACATGGGCACCGAGCGAGAGAGGGCACAAAGGCAAATATGAGCATTTAGAAGCAGAGTAATCTGCAAGGTCCAATGAGGGGTCCAACCCCTACCTAAATGAAGTAGGATCTATTGAGTCAATCCAAACGTCCAAGGGTAGAGAATAAGAAAAAAATGGTGTTACTTTTAGTAGAAGTTAGATCTCCTAATTAGTGCCTTCATGCACCAGTGAACCCAGTGGACCAAATGCAACCTCCATTCAACAGGTTATGAGAATCCTGGAAGATACTCCATAAATTGACGAGTACATGCCGTTTTACTTGCTCTCCATGAACTTATTAGAAGATCCGACCATGAGTTTTTTATGTCGATGAAACCTGAACGTAAGATTAATTACTTACGTTATTACTACGACAATCGGGATGCATGAATTTCATTTTATTTGATGAACATCTTTATGTGAGATTTTAATTGTAGACATTATCTATGCTACTTTTGTTATGTTTGGATTTTCATATTTTTATAAATTGGAATATCTTTAAAACAGTTCTTTATATTCAATATAGTTCTTCTCAATTCAGTGTCATTTATATATGCTAGCTGAATAAACAATGAATATCACGGATAGAGAAAAATTACAGTTTTATTATGTTTAATGTACGAATATTACAACTCATATGTTGTTTGCTCTCCTTGCATGACATCTATGTACATTGGCGACAATTGGGTTAAGGAGTTGCTTGTGAATCATCCTATAAGGTTTAACATGTTCCGTACAACAAAGACTATTTTTGTTAATCTTTTAAAAGAATTGCACATAAAACATGAACTTCATGGCTCATTTAGGATGACTTCAAGAAGATTTAGTCATAACCATCTATATTTTATCACAAAGTGAGTCCATGAGAGGTGTCATAGAGCGATTCCAACACTTATCTGAAACAATCAGTTCATCATCAAAATTTATCATACCTGAAAACCCCACATTCCTAAGCACACCCACATAGATTTCATGGGACCAACAATATATGTCATATTTTAAGGTAGTTTCATGTGTTCATCTTTCCCTAAATTTACTCGAGCACGGTATCTCTAATGCATTTGATAAATTCTTTATGATTGTGTTAGAGCGATTGATAGAACACGTGTGGATGCACGTCAACCCAGCAGTCAAAATATTGCATACATTGGACGATGTGGTTCACCAACACAATGTGACGGTTGTATATGATTTTATTATGTGCTTCACATTTATAATAGATGAATGGGAATATAGTGCACACCGTGGTAGTATTTTCAATTTTGCTAAGCGAATGGAATACTAAAATCTTATTTTACCACTGTGACTAGACTTCCAAACCTTACAAAATCGCCACCAACCGGGGAACAAACAACTGCACACCCTCAACAATCATAAACCAAGAAGAAAACGCAACTGCCATCCAAAGCATCAATAAGTAACAGATCCCAGAAGGAATCCTATGTCAAACTATGAATTCGCGTAGCTTTTCATTGAATGTTATGAACTACGATTCGGTATTTCATAAACAGCATATATAAAAAAAAACAATAAACATACAGGATCGAGGGAATACCATCTTGCTAAAGCCTAATAATCCAGAGCTAGAGCTTCCGCACCCGCCAAAAAAAAAAAAAAAAAAAAAAAATNAAAAAAAAAAAAAAACATCAAATTATGTAAGAATCCCGTCTACCAGGAACAGGTAATTTCCTCGCAGATCCGGATAATGAACCTAGTAGTAGCAGATAAGTAGGCTCGGCGCAATAAACTGAAGCGTCCTAAGGCGCATAAAGTTGAAATCCACGGCTTACTAAATTATCCAAAAAAAAATATATAATAAAAAAACAAATAATCGCCGAAAAGATAACACGGTAGGTCAAGAAAGTGAGAAGAAGCAGAAGAAAAGAAATAGCGGTTCCTACGTGCAAGGATGTGCGATCAGAATTTCTTGAACAACGGCGAGGCAGCCAGCTAAAACAATGCACGTTTGCCTTTTGCCAACAAATACCTAGCTGCTGTAAAGTACAGAAAGTTCATCACTTCGACGGAGACTTCTTCTGGAGGCGGTCCGGAGAGGTTTCTAAGTTTTATTTGTTGAGGTTCTCGACGGTGGGATGGGAGAAAGAAGAATGCTGCCCAAAATTCTGTTCCACTTTATAGTCGCATCCACCCCAATAAATTATTATGCATTTTTATATATTTAGCACCTAAATTTTATCTTTTTATTTATATCATCCAAATATTTCATGTTAGTAAATAACATAATTGTAGCATCCAAAACATTACTATTTGCAAATCTAGCACACTTTCATTCATTTTTTTTTTAAATTCTCACTCAAACATTAAAATTCATCTTAAAACTCCAACTCATATTTTTTATTTTTATTAAATTCTCAAAATTTTACATTAGTGTTGGATTTTATAAATAGTGATGTTGCAGGTGTTGTGTATGTAACTATTTGATAAATATAACAATTTTAACTTTTTAAAATGGTTCATACATAGGTAAATTGACACATGTAAAAATTGAAGTTTAGGTGTTAGATATGTAAATACATAAGAATTGAGTTGTATGCGTGTAAATCTTCCAAAATATATAGGTTAAAACTCTATGTAAGAAAAAATATTACGTACGGTTGACCACATGTAGGGAACAACTAATCACGGAGGAGTACACTAAGAATACACTCAAAGTGTTGTTGAGAAATTTAGGGCAAAGAAAAACAGAAATCAAGACAAATCCACAAGAACACAGAAATTTAATGAGTTTCAGCAAAGATGCCTACGTCCTTAGGAGCAGAGCGGCGAATTTCACTATTTTAGAGGAGTTCAGTTACATACTCATAGAGTTACACATCATATATATAAATAAATAATTCATAAATAAAATTACCAACTCACCCTCGCTCCCCCCAACCCACTAAATTCCAAGACACACATCTTCAATTCTAAGAGACACTCATCTTCATTCTAGGAGACATACCTCTTCAATTCTAAGAGACTACAAATTCTGGTATACGAGTCATGCCTAACAAATCTTCACATTGGCGAATATCTAGCCCTTAAGAGAAATATATATACTCAACAAATCTCCAACTTGGCGAATATCCCGCCCCTTAGAAGAAATACATATACCCAATAAATCTTCACCTTGACGAATATACAGCCCCTTATGAAAAATAAAAACATCATGAAGTTTCTTACACCAAAGTGAGTTGGGTAACCATGTCGTCTAACAATTGCAAACATTCACAAGTTCAAGCAAAGCAAGAACTTGTTTATAGTATCTGGTTTGGTCAACATATTAACTGCATTTTCATCATATGATTCAACAGAGTGAACTTCACGTACAACTGTACTCCCCAACAGTTCATAGATATTACATGCAGTGATCTTTCCTTTCATCACAGTTAATGCACCTTTAACAATTCTGATAGTTTCTTTATCCTCATATGCCTTAGGAATAAAATCATTTATGTGTAAAGTACCAAATGAAATTAAATTCTTCTTTAGATCTAGAATATATCTTACATTACATAATATTTTGACAATGTCATCATACATCTTAATTCTGACTTTGTCAATACCAGCAATATTGTAACATCTATCATCACCTAAATAGACTGAACCATAATCAGATAACCTGTATGAAGCAAACCATTCTCTGTTATGTGTTATGTAATAAAAGCATCCTGAATCAAGAATTCATGCATTCTTCAACTGAGTTGTTATAATTGAAAGTATATCACCATCACTACAATTTGAATTGTCACTCTGCACCATATTCACAAACTTGGAAGTTACAATATGTTTCACATCAAACTAGTTCTTGAGCTTTGGACAATCTCTCTTCATATGTCCCGGTTCCTTGCACTTGTAACTATGAATCATCTTTTTGCCTTTAGGCTTTAACCTGGAATTTTGCATTCCAAAATTCTCATTCTCCTCCTTCCTTCCACGATCCTGCTCACCCTTAACATATAAACAATTACCATGAGAGTTTTCCCCTACATTTTGCTTCCGTTGGATGTGAGCCAACAATGTTGTAGTAATCTCATCAACTTTGATAGTTTCTTTCCCATATGTCAGAGTAGTCACCAGGTATTCATAAGAAGAAGACAATGAACACAATGAAATTATTGTTCGGTCTTCATGCTCAATACTCGCATCAAGCCATGACAGATCTGTGATTATTTGATTGAAGACATTCAAATGTTGCACCAGATCAGTTTCTGCTTTCATCTTCAGCCCATACAGTATTTGTTTCAGCTACAGTTTATTTGTTAGAGACTTGGACATAAACTGAGATTCTAATTTCTTCCATACTTCTCCTAGAGATTTCAGATTCATAATATGATACATAATCTCATCTATCAGACATAAACGTATGGTACATGTCGCTCGTAGTTGCAATTCTTCATAATCTTCATCTTACATATTATTAGGTTTCGTAGCCCGCAAAGCCTTCAAAATTTCATGTTGTACCAACAAATCTTTCACCCTCGTTTGTCACAATCCGAAGTTCTCGGTTCCATCGAACTTCACTATCTCGAATTTTACACCAGACATTGCTATTTGAAATTAATATTGCAGCAAACTTTTCATGCATTGTGTCGAAACATACCGCAAATAAATTCAAAGAAACCTAAAATTTTTCTATCAATTACAACAATTTTCTTGCAATTTTGTTGTGATTCGTGAATAAAATTTTACATAGGAAGCACTTTTTCTGTTCACACAAAAAAAAATCAATCGAACTACTGCGAACACCTTGGCCGAAGCCCTTTCCTGTTCCCGAGAATACCTCAACCAAACTCTACCTATCGCAAATCCTCCTGTGACAAATTTATGAACTCCATTTATTGAATACTACTAAACTCCCCTCTGTGAAACTGGACTGAAAAACCGTTGCTATGCGAACTTCCTTGCTGCGGGAACTCCTTCCCGCAGTCAATCGCTGCGATGACTTGTTGTGACGGTTTGCAAACCCCTCCGAGAAACCAAACTCTGGATCCTGTCCAACTAATCGTGCCAAACCGAATTCTTGTTTGCCTGTAGCGGGAGAAGCCCGGATGCGCAAACTTCTTGCCGCGAAAGAAGCAATCTCACGGAAATTCCTACGCACGAATCCGCTTGCTGGAGTCGCGCACTCCCCGGCTGTGGTTGTCGCTCCTGTCCGCGCCGAACATCCTTGTTTGCTTAGAATTCATCGAACTCTCGCGGGAACTCCTTCCTGCTCGAACTCACGAACTTCAGTGACGATTCGCGACTCCAAAACCAAACTGGTCTTCTATTCACGGAAATTGCCTAGCCGAACTCTCTGCGATCCAAACAGTCGGGATTCGCAATCGAAGACCTCGCCAAACTGCGAACGTTCTACCTATATCGCAAATCCTTCTTCTCGCCAAAGCCCTAACCGCCAAACTTCTTCTGTCAAATCCTCAAAATTGTTTTTCTTACTTCATGTCTGCCCTAGAACTTCGCTTTGATACTAATTTTTGAGAAATTTAGGGCGAAGAAAAACATAAATCGACACAAATCCAGAATAACACAGAGATTTAATGAGGTTCGGCAAATATGTCTACTTTTTCGGGAGCAGAGCGACGAATTTCACTATTTCAAAGGAGTCCAGTTACATACTCATAGGGTTACATATCATATATATATATGTATATATATATATGTATATATATATATATATATAACTCACAGATAAAATTACCAACTTACTCTCACTCCCCCCAACCCACTAAATTTCAAGAGACACCTCTTCAATTCCAAGAGACACTCCTCTTTATTCAAGGAGACACGTCTCTTTATTCAAGGAGACACGTCTCTTCAATTCCAAGAGACACTCCTCTTTATTCCAGAAAACACACATCTTCAATTCTAAGAGACTCCAAATTCTGGTATATGAGCAATACCTAACAAATCTCCACTTTGGCGAATATCCAGCCCTTTATGAGAAATATATATTTTCAACAAATCTCCACCTTGACGAATATCTCACCTCTTAGGAGAAATACATATACCTGACAAGTATAATATATTTGCTCTTTTTCGTGTGGGGTGTCACATGATGTGTAATATTTTCTCTGATCTAAGATAGTAGAAAATTAGGTATTCGATTTTGGTTGATCGATTCTTTATTTTGTTCTAAAATGTTGCTTCAAAATTATGTTTCATATAAGAAATTCAATTTTAATAGGAGAATGTATTATGAGTTTTTAGATCCCTCCCTAATGGCCATATTTTTCATTATTTTCATCTAAAATTCTGGCACATATATTAAATGAATACTGCGCTTATGGCCATCAACATAGAAACCGACATCATCTTTAGTACGCCATATCTTTATCATAAGAAATTATCTCATGGGCTTGACAAATGAAAATAATCCATCAAAATACTTTAAATTGTAGATGACAATGATGTCTACATAAATAACTTAGGATATGTTTAGGGCCGCTGTAGCTTTTTTCATAATATTGGTTGAAAAATTGTTCCGGGGAAATTAACTTTTTAAAAACTAATTTTTGATTTTTTTTTATATTTTTTAAATAGCATAATATATTTCTTACAACTACACATTTTAACAATATGGTTGTAAAATGTAAATTCTCAATATTATATTTTAATAAAAATAAAAAGAAAATAGTTAAAAAAAGATATAAAAGTGTTCTAAAAAATAATTGATGAGAAAATTATCCCAGACAAATCTTTGTTAAAATCTCTATTCATTTTTGTTTAAAAAGTAGCACAATATATGTATATATCTGTGCATTTTAATTATATAAAATGTCATCAGAAAAATAGCCATCATTAAAGAAGGAAAAACATTTATATAGCATAAAGACGTAGACTTGTAGTGTGACAAATACACAAGATATATATTCATGTAATATTAACAATGGCACAAAAAAATACAAACATGAACATCTAAAATGACAACATTTCATGTGTCAAATCTCTTTATGTGATAACAAAATTGAGGCAACATTTATATGGTTGCCATAACTGTATTCTACCAGAGAGAATATTACGTACAGAGTACGTATACATGCAGACTTCACGTATAGTATTGTTGTACATTTGATTTACATGTTGTACATGCGGACTTTACGAGTAATAACTTTTTAGTATCCTACACCTTGGATATACGAACTTGAAATCCATTGACAAGGCGAGCTGAAGGAAAAAAAGACATCCGATCCTCTGCAATTTGAGTCCACCTGTTCATTTTTTTTAATAGCCCATTAGGAGACCATTTTATATATATTTATGCATAGATAGACACACACAAATATATATTGCATAAATTAATTGTTTAATAATAATAATAATAATACTCTTGTTTTCCTTTCATAAAGAAGTCTAAGGCAACTTGTAAGTTATAAATTAGAAATTAGAGTGTGTTTCTAACATCAGAGTTATTGGACTAATTCTAGCTAAATTAGGAGTTAAGTTTCATATTACAAATTTTCAATAATATAGAGAAGCAAGATAAATGTATAAAATAGTTTGTAGATTTAACTAAATGATTTTTTTTTTCTTTTTGGCATTTACATACATAGCTCACAATTCTTACGTAAATACCCATCTAACACCAAAACTTTCATATTCACATGTATAACATTCTAATATTTAATACCACATCATAAATAATAGCTTTTTATAAAATAAAGTGCACCTCTTCGGGCATACGTTTGTGAATCTTTTTAAGTTTAAATATCAAACCTTAGATGTTAGATATGTAAATAGAAAAGAATTGTGTGTGTGTGTGTGTGTGTGTGTGTGTGTGTGTGTGTGTGTGTGTAAGCTTCCCTTTTGTTTTCTGAAGAAAAATCAGACTGCACATGTCCTAAGACGTGCAACAAATGCCAACCTGCATTTGCTAACAAAATGATGTAAAAAGAAAGCAATCTGAAGACGTGAAATTTCAGCCCCAGGACAATATCTTGCTCCCCCTCCAAAAGGTGAAAAATATGGGCTACTTCTCCAATTTCTTTTCTCCTGAAAAATAATTAAAATATATCAGTAATTACTCTAGGATATAAAATGATTGCATATTAAACAACATTATACTATATGTATATGCATCACAATATGATAATAAAAACTAAATAAGAAATGTATTAATGAAAATCAAAAACCTTATTCTCTTCACTCAACCACCTCCAGGGGTTGAAGTGTAAAGCTCCAGGATATATTTCTTCATCCAAGTGAATGGCTGATAGAAATGGCACTACAAGATACCCTTGTGGAATTGTAAATTCTGAAAAAAATAAAATATTTCCATAAAACTCCCCCGGGCTTCTATAACTTTTAAAGGAAAAGAGAATTAAGGCGTTTGAGAATGGAACATTCATCACCTTTATATTCCACATTTGCTTTTGCCTCTCTCAGTAACCAAATTGCTATTCCCCCAAGTCTGAGTGTTTCATCAATAACCTGCATTATGAGCATGACACAATACCTTAATTAGATATGCTGGTATTTTGCCAGACAATTATGAAAATAAAAATTTTGAAAATTTTCATACGCATTGAGTGAATGGCATTGCTTTGTAATCCTCCCATTCAAGGGTCTCGCTGCGGCGAGTTCTTCTTATGCCCTCATGCTCAATCTGTCAAAAAATAAAACAAAAAATAGAGTAAATGAAGATCAGGATGTAATACATTTTTAATGCTAGTAATTAGAGTAAAAATGAAATGAAAAACTATTGTAAACCTCTATATATTTCATACTATGTGAAGAAAAATAATTAAAATTTACGTTATTTTGCTGCAAGTGATCAGTGCTACTCACCAGGAGTTGCTCAAGTGCCTGAGGGCAATGAGTGAGGAAATAAATAGCAAACAACATTGTTTTGGTTGTAGTTTCATTTCCAGCAAAGAGAAGGTTTATAATGAAATCAGCTATTTGATTATCATTCAAGTTCTCTTCTTCCACCAATCTGCCAAGAACTCCATTTCTCTCTGCAGATCCACCCTGCTGCGTTCCAGCAACTATTTTATTATTAATCTTAGCAATGATGCCATCCCTTGCCTGCAAATTCAACAGAATAATCATATAAAACACCATGTTTTATTGAATATTCATCAATTAGGAAAGCAAATACGAATAAGACTTTCATAAATTATTCACCTTCATGGCAGTGCGGTAAGCAAATCCAGGTAAGTTGATTGGGAGAGATAAACAACCATCAACAAAATCAGAAAACAGACATGCCATCTCATTGATTTCAGACTCAGAAGATAAACCCATCAGTTGATTAGCCATCAAATTTATCGCCACCTTAAGACAAAAAAACCATATAATCATTTAAATTGCAAATTAATCTCTGTTAATTAAAGAAATACAAATCTATATTCTCTAACATAGTTACCTTCCTACAAACATCCTGAAGCACAACAGCACCATTATCAGGCAGAAAGTTTATTGTCTGAAGCATTATCTTTTGTGCATCAATTAAGAAATTGGAGTTGGAATTTATCTTCTCGATCTTCATGGAATTTACTGCAATGGCATGAAGTTTCTTCTGCTGTTCTCCATGAACTACAATCACCCCATTCTTTCCAACCAGATCTCTAAAAGATTTTGGATAGCAAGACTGAAATAGTTTCCCTTCATTCTGCATTATATAGCGGTTGAACACTGGGTCAGCTGAAACTACTGCTTTTTTCCCAAATAGACTGCAAGTAAACACTTTTCCATGCCTGCAAATGAGTGAAGTTTGAAACTTTTTGCTTACAAAAGTTTGGCATTAACACCCCTGAGAATGTAAATTTTAAGTGTCATTTTATATATATACCTCTTCACCTGTTCTTCAACAAATTTTGAGGGATGAGAGCTTGATATAGAGATGTACCATTTAAGACAATCCACTATAATGGCTGACCAGCTTGCATCACCCGGTGGTAATGTGATGGACCCAATGCCAATCTTCTTCTTCTTATGATTTTGCCAATAAAACCAAGAAAATACGCAAAATAGTATTGCCATAGAAATGCTCCATAATAGAAGATTGTTAGCCTCCATTTAGCAAGTAATTCCTGAAATAAATATTGACCGCACCAATCAGAGCTTAAATCTGTTAGAACATAAAACTTCAGTCTCAGTGCAGAGAAGTGCTATTAAGATAGTTTCCGTCCATTTATAAATGACATGGAACATTCACAAAAGCATCAAAAGAGCTCAAATCAGTCAGAATATATAACTGAAATCAAATATGTAATCTGAACCAGTATTACCACATAACTATATCTTCTTCAAAATCTTGGAATAAGGTTGCCTTTATGTTTTCAGGAAAAAAAGGCGCTACCTTTTCTACTCCTTGCATCTAAACACAGCGCAAAAACTCTTTTTTTTTTCAAAACAACATGCCTTGAATGCAGAAACTATACAGAAACATATACTGAAGACTAAAGATCAGGAAGGGAGAAGATCTGCATATTCTCACCCTGGAAAGTGTCTGAAAAAGCATTAATTTACACAGGCGATTGGTGGAAAAGATATGAAGATTTGAAAGCAAATCTAAGAAAGCTATTCCAAACCGCCTTCTCAGGTGAACGCCGAAGATAATAAGATAAGAGCTTAGAGCTTATTATATACGTAGTCCCACTCATGTTAATGACAATAAAACAATATTGGGAACAGCTGCACCGAACTCGTGTGAACAAGAAGAGCATGAAACATTGAGGGAGATTCCCAAGGCTTAAATACTGCAGAAATGAAGGAAGCATAAGGTTGACTGAGATCTAACATCACATTCGCTCTCGATTCATTTTTTCATATTATATTCATTGGCATTTAATCTGCCATCTCAGCAAGCCTAAGTTCTCTTCTGTTATTTAAGATTCCAATCTAATGTACTTAGATTGTGGATCTAAGGTTATTTTATAAGCTTTATCTCTCAAAATATATGTATTTCTCAGAACCCAGATTACTAAAAGGAAGCGAATCTTAGTTGAAAGGAGATCAGGTTAATCGGCTTATGTAGAGATTATAAATCTTCAGAATTAGGTGAGCTTGGAGAAATAAATTATGATTAGGCTAATTATTTAGAGGTTGGCATGCTTTTGGCATGAGGGATCAGTTATTATAACATAATTAAACTAATAGTTAATTGTATCTTGTAGAAGGTGGCTGAAGTTAATTAATATAGATTAGGCAAGTTTGTTAGCAAATTGGAATCGGCTGATTCAACAATTCTTAATAGGATGGTTTTCTTGGCAAACAAGCTGTTTTTCTTACAGTTTTCTTTTACATTCCCATTCAACATAACCTGACTCATTTTTTTAAAATATTAATGAAAAAATTGCTTCAAATATACTAAAATTCGAGATTTGAACTATTAATTTTTAAAACATTTTCATTATTTCATTTCTTTTTAATTTTTTTTTATTATTAATTCTAGGACATCTAATCCTTTTTATTATGTTATTAAAGTATTTTATTTGAATTAGACACAAAAATTAATAAAATTGAGCTTGAAATTAAGCACATTTAATCAATAAAGTTCAAGAAAAAGGTTAAAAATGACATGCATAATATATTGATTGAAAATAAAAGGAATAATTTCATGATGTTGGATTCAAATGTTCATATTAATGAGAAAAACAAAATTGGCTCTACTAAACTAAAAAGCTTGTCCCTCTACTCTAATCTTATAACTTATGACCAACAACATCAATCTTTTCATAAAAAAAAAAAATACCAATGAAAAAATATTAAAGCCTAATATTGTACATAAAAAAATGTGGCAGTGTAGATCTTGAAAGGATCTAACAATCCAAAAGAAAAGATAAAGGCGAAAACTACCTCACTAGCATGGGAGCTTAAGGCGTACTTGGTCAACCGAGTGAAGTCATACAAGTCAACCAAAATAAGCCAAGGGCGTTCAAACTAGGAGGAGAAAGGCTTCTAGATAATTCAAGCATGAGTCATTCGGTCTGAAATGAGACAAATGAACATCCGAAAGCCAAACCAAAGTGATTACCTACCCTTAAGTAGAGTTGATTCATAAAAAAAAGAAATAGTTTAAAGCCATCTCCAGCCATTCCATGGACGCCCCAAAAACTCAACACCAGGAATCAAAGTAACATCCAAGTTAGATAAGCAGGTCGTTCCTTGCCGACCTAGTTTCATTGACTGATCAATCCATGCCAATCTAGTTTAGCAAACAGATCAATTCTGTTGATTCATGCCGCCCAAATATAGCTAGCCGAAAGCAGCAAGTTAATTAAGCTTAGCTTGCTGAGCCAGAAAATAGCTAGATGATAATCACATATTGTAAGATACCCTTCAAAATAAAAATAAAATTATATCATCATTATTTTATACTCTTCTATGTAAATAGAAGGATTATTTTATCAATAAGATACGACTGATCAATCATTAACGTTCACTCACGCGCACCCTAATCTATCCATACTGGAGCTTTATGAATAAAATTGCCGGATGTCCAGATGAGAGAGCCGTTCATTATTTAAAAAGCTCACTTTGAAAGAAGAAAATAATAAAAAACACAGTTGGCTTGGGCAAGCAACCCTCGCACGTCCACTCTGCTTTCACCCGACAGCACTTCCCCCATAGCTTACCATTAGCTGTCATTACATTCTGACTACAGTAGTATTTTAACGCTAAATCCAAATACTAAAACGGGAAGATTAAGTATAAAACAGAGAATTATTATTGCTTAAAACTTAAAAGACCAGATTTTGACGTAATGAATGATGCGTGAAGGCGACGAGCTGAAGGAAAGAAGTGGTTTAAAATTGAAGAGCGCAGCCCACGAGCAGGAAACAGGAGAGTATAATAGTTTAATTTCGTCCTCTTCCTCGCGGTTGGCTCAAGGCATTGACCTCCCAACTGTTCGTTAATGGCGACGTAAAAGGCCACGGTAGCAATGCTGTTCTCAGACTAAAAGGACGATGAACTATCCTTATTTTTTTTGTCATCTTGCATTACATTTATGTTGAAAAGGCGACGGCTTGGATTTTAAATTTTAGTCGTACTCGTTGCAAGCAAAGGCAGGGAACTGTTCAATCTCCATGATAGCCTGTAACAAGTTGTAGCCTTTTTTTGTTGGGAGTTTTAGAATCATAATGTCATCTCCCAAAAGAGCTCTTAGGGGTGGTGGGCAGCCAAGGACTTAAATAGTATTTTTCAGCCTACACCTAGCCGATGTGAGATTTTTTGTCAGTGACATTCTCCTCCACCCAATCACACGACGCTCTCGTCACGGATCGACTCCTCCGTGGGTTTCACTGGACCATTGAGAGTTCACACCAGGCAGACAGTAATCAGCTTTAATACCACTTGTCACCTCCTAAAAGAGCTCTTAGGGTTGGTGGACAACCCAGGACTTAAATACAGTTTTCTGGCCCTACACCTAGCCGATGTGGAATTTTTTAACTGTGACAATAAGCTCAAATTATCAAACTATTAATGATTAAAGTTTGACCTGTGCCAACAGGTTAATGTTGTGTGACCAGTCTTCCCACATATCTTGCATGGAGATCAAGAAGTTTGATAGCCTGTGGTGTGGCCCCATTGAGTAGGAGAAAATGAACCACGAGTGCTTAGAGACTGTTTGCCTCTGGCTCTATTCGCTACATTACTGCCTCCAATGGAGGTGAAGAGAGACATGATGTTGAGATGTGGCTCTTTCATTAAGTCGACTGAGATATGGGTTTTTGCACTACAGAGTAAAGAGTGCAGATCATCAACATTGATGGGTTCTGCTGGTGTGCAGGTTGTTGTTTTGAAACATTGATAGAAACTGGGTAGACCATTTAGGGTGTGTAAGATAATATCTTCTAGGTCTACGTAGCCGCTAATAGTTGCGATGTTGTCAACTAGAGATTTGATTGTAAGGAGATACTGCGTCATTGTTTGATCTTTTACAAAAAATGTGATGAAGTTTGTTGCAAAGCTGAATGACGAGCAATCTATTTGTAGATTGAAGGAGATTGAAGAAAGTGGCCCAAATTTCAGATGTTGACGGGAAATAATGGAAAAGAATTGGAGGAGCGTAGAGTAGATGATCATATAGCAAAGGAGTCTGAGCTTGAGCTTGACATACTTATTGAATAACCTTAAAAAATATAGGAAAAATACCCTCATCTCCTAAGAAAGAACAAAAACGATCACCACTCCATTTTCCTCAAAGACTAATCGACAAAAATCAATTATACTATAAATTCTTTAAAATATTTAAAAGCTCTCTAATAACATTTCATTTACAGAAGTTATAGAGTAAATATAATGATACATGAAAATTATGAAAAAAAATTTAAAGAAGAAATTTAGATTCTCAAATTTTTAATCTGTGGCATTAATTGAAGAGTGTAGCACTATTATTCAAAAATACTCTATCAAAAATTGAAATGTTTGAATAGTTTTATCATTCAATGCACTATGAGAGATTAATTTATGAGAAATGCATTATGTGACTTGGGAGCCAGCATAAATTTAATACCGTTTTCACTATTTGAGTTACTGGGATTATGAGAACTTCAATCTATCACTATAAACCTTTAGTTAGCTTATTGTTCTTTGATTTTTTTTTTTGGAGGGGGGGGAG
>JXCR01141956.1:20072-40519 GCA_002079205.1 Phalaenopsis hybrid cultivar
GGGGGGGGGGGGGTTGTAATGAAAGAAGTCCCAGTGCATATGAGGATAAATAAATTCATCTTCTTAGTTGATCTTAATATTTTAGATATGGAGAAAGTTATAGAGATAACAATTATTTTTGGAGGATCATTTATTGAAACTGACAAGATGAATATTGACTTACAAAGAGAAGAATTGACTATTAGAACATAATATCAATAATTGAATTTTTAAATCTATAATTATATTCCCATCCATATTTATCACCATGAAAAGTGTTGTAAATTGAACATAGAATAGTTACAGGAAAGATTAAATATTAGAAAGAGAGTGAGAAATTAAATATATTAAAAAGAGAAAATAAATAGGGATCGCCAATGGATAACATAGGAAAGTCTCTAGGGAATCAAGAATATTGGAAAATTGGTATTAGAAATTAGAAAGATAATTTGATCATGGAGAAACACTTAGGCATAATTTGACATTGTTAAACTGATGACATAAAACTAAATGCTAATTGTGTGGTAACCCAAGTGTTATTTTTTGGTTTGATTGTATGTTTACTTTGTTGTATGATATATGTGTGTGTTTTTGTTAGGCTAAGATTTTAAACTAAGCATATTTTCTTGGAGACAACCCACACTTAACTTGTGTTGGCTTAATTTGCTTGATTACTAATGTGATTGACTGTATGTTGTGTGTAACATGACACTCTCTGAGAAATTAGACTAATTGCAGAATTTAGCTGTAGTAGACACTGAGCTTTATTCTAAATGATACAGTGTATTTTTTTATTTATAAAAGTTTATTGTTGAAGGTGGAGAATCTTGATTTTATGTTTCTTATGCTTTTATTTTCCTGATGCTATTTATTGATGTTTTGTGGATGTTTATGTTTATGTTCACGTGATATATGTGATTGTTATGTGAATAGCATGCTATGTAGCTATGGTGTTTACTTGAATTCTTATTATGTCTATTTCATACTATTAATTATTCATTGTCATACCTTTACATTTATGTTCTACCCTATATTTTTTCTTTCCCAATTTTGTTTTATTTTCTTGTGATCAATGTAAAATGAGTCTGGGCGAGTATTAAAATTTATGCCATAAGCTAAGAGTAAAAATTTAAAATTTAGAATTTTGTATACATGATATGTATAATTAGAATTCAATGTGATTTAACAATAAATAAATAAAATAAGTAAAAATGGCATGAACCTTCAGCAAGTATTAAAAAGTATCGTTAACTCACTAATAACTGTCTTCTAACTATAGTTAGTCACTCACTTATATAATGATTCTTAAATACTTAGACTATAATTCACTATATATAAACTTGATGCATCAAATATATAAAATTCAATAGCTAATCAATCTAAGTAATTTAATACTACTTAAATATCTTGAATTATAGACTTTTGAATTAAGTTATGAAGCAATTGGGAATTTGATTTAAAAAAAGAAATGGTATTTAAATTCATAAAGGAAAAGCTTAACCATATATATTAATCATTTGTAAAAGAAAAGAAAAAGAAAAAAAAAAAAAAAAAAGGTTTAAGTTTACAAAATAAAAATTCATGAGCCTTAGAGGAGAAGCTTGAGGTTAAGCTTTAGTTTAAAAATTAATACCAATCACTCTTTCTAAATGCGAAAGAAAACACATGCCTCCTTAATAATATAATTTGATTGATAAGCCTGATTAAATTATATATATATATATATATATATATANATTGATAAGCCAGATAGAGTTATATATATATATATATATATATATATATATTCTCTATTATTTATGTCATTTTTATACTTTTTCGGGGTATATGTGTTTCTATATGCAATACACATGTTAGTCAATAAGGGGAGCATATGGAGCCAAAATTCATGTAAATCACTACTCGGCACCTCGATGCCCATGTATGGCGCTTAAGCCAACTCAAATTGTTGCCAACATATGAAAAGGAAGGAAAGTTGACATATCAATAGAGATTATCTAATATGTTAATTAAATTTGTTAGCGCATTAATAATAATACAATCCATGTTAAGAAAGTTCTCTTTATGTCAAATGGTATTGTCATATGAGTTGTCCACAAATAAAATATTTTTCTTAACCATAACGAGCAACATATATATTTTCAAGAGGCATGATAGTGGTTTGTGTGTGCGTGTATTTGTGTGTGTGTGTGTGTGTGTGTGTCTATATATATATACATAAGAGAATTGTAACCCCAAAGAACCTGATATGTTGGTCCAGTTGGATCCGCCAACCTATAAAAATAATTTACTAGGCTGACTGTGATAGGTCTACCTAGACCCACTAATATGTTGGGCGAGAATGCGTGTTAATTCAGATCATACCCACTCAAAAGCCTAATTGCTACCATCTCATGGCCAATTTAATATAGACTTAGAAGTTGGCTTCGATAGTTCATTAAATTACCTCAGGTCATCGACTAAGGAATTAGCTGATTACAAAAAAAAAATCAAGAAATTACCCTAATCTTATTTATGACCCTTAGACATGGGACAATTCCAACTTCAAACATCTTGCTGACTCTCCGACTTATGTTATTGATCAAATATCAAGAGCTTTACAAAATAATTTAATTATTTAAGTTATTGGGGCTCTGCATGTGTCATAATATACATTTTGGTATTGGCATCATAACTTAAATTAAATCTAATCATCCAAATTTTTTATAACATATATTAAAATATTACCATTTAAATCTTTAAAAAACAAAATATATTTTTTTTCATGGGTAAAATGATATGCTTGAAGTTTAGATTTTAAATTTGTAAATACTTGGAACAAAGTGCTATTTATTAAAGTTTTTTTTAGCTTCTCTGTTATAAATTTTGGTATTGCAGCTTCCTCCCTCTAAAAATTTCCACTCCTTCCACCAACCCCCCCCTTCTCCATCCCGACCGGACCTCCCAGCCAATGGCCTCGCCGCTCAAATGCTCCACCGTACTTACTTGCAAAGGTGCTTGCTCCTCAACTGCCATTTTTATAGCTTCCCCGTTTTGATTTTCGAAATCCCTTGTCATTCTAACACCTTCTTCGTGTTCTTTCGAAGCCGCGGTGGCATGGGGGCCAGGCGAGCCCCTTACGTTGGAAGAGGTGGAAGTCGATCCTCCCCGGGCGATGGAGATACGGATCAAGGTCGTATGCTCCTCTCTTTGCCGCAGCGATGTCACCCAGTGGGAATCGAAGGTTTGTCGGATCGCCCTGTTAAACTTACACTCTCTTGGAATTGAGAACTTTTTAGGATTTGATAAAAGTTAAAAATTTATGAAAGAAGCTGCACTTCTATTTATCAATTTTTCTTAGCTTAATATAAATTCAAAATACTTCACCCATATTTATACTGGTGACTACTCCTAAATTAATGACTAGTATCGTGCCACTACAATTCTAATCTAATGGTTACAAATGATTTCTTATAATTCTCTTTATAATTCCATATCTACCACACATTCTAGATAACTCTATGAATTACTCTAGAATAAATTTCTAGATGAGACTTTTCTAGAACATGCTTCTAGAAATTAGGCTCTTATTGGACTTTATTTAAACAACTAAGACCCAAAAATTAAAAATCAAGTTTTTATTTCAACACCCCATCTTAAACTTGATTTTGTAACTCTAAGTAAACTTCTCATTTTAATAAAGTCTTCACTCTTAAGTGACTCGGTAAAAATATCTACAACTTGATCTTAAGATTTCACGTACTGCACTCGTATCTCTTTTGTTTTATGCATTCTCTGATTTAGTGATGGTGCATATCAATGTATTTGCTTCTATCGTGGAAAACTGAATTCTTTACTAGTGCTATTGCAGACTTGTTATCGATATAAATCTTGATCGCCTCTTCTTGTGATAAACTTAATTCCTTTAATAAGTTTCGAAGCCAACTTGCATAATAAACAGATGAGGTTGCAGTAACGTACTCTGCTTTGTTAGTAAAAAGAGTGACAATTGGTTGTTTCTTTGACATCCAAGTGAAAACAACGTCTCCTATAAAGAACATGAACCCTATAGTGCTCTTTCGACCATCCATGTCTCAAGCCCAATCGCTATCGTTATATCCTACAAGCTTGAAATTGTTAGATGATGAGTAAAGTAAGCCAAAACCAATTGTGTCTTTGATATAACGCATGATTAGCGGTCTTCAGGTGGGAGCAGTCGGAGTCTCCATGTAGTGACTGACAAATCCAACAACATAAAAAATATTAGGCCTTATGCATGTTAAGTAGCACAAACTTCCAACCAAACTCTTAAAAACCGTTGGATCAATTCTTTTTCTTTCATCATACTTTGATAGCTTGACTCCACATTCTACAGGGGTATTCATAAGCCGACTATTATCCATCTTGAACTTCTTTAATATCTTCATTGCATAACTTTCTTTAGAGATGAAAATCTCATCTTCCGTTTGCTTGACTTCAATGCTTTGATTTTTTTCATCAATTGCATATTCCTACTTCTTGTTTTGTATGATTTCTTGAAAATTCATGGGCTCACAGTCGACAAAGAGACAAAAGAGAGTAAGATTATGTTGATTCTTAGTTACCTCATAAAGATCTTGTAATCTTCTGAAGCGTGGTACTCTTTCACTTAAATTTGTTCTTGAAGTTGATGACGACGAGTCACTTTGATTACTTGTAGTCAATGTTTTTTGTGGAGTAGTAGACTCGTCTCTTGCTTGCTCGATCCTTGGCTGCTCTGTGCCTTCTTCTTGAAAGTATGAGAAAAAATTATAGTTCTCATCATGTTGTCCTCAGTCTCATTCTTCTCCTTCATCGAATATGACATCTCTGCTGATAATTGTCATCCCTATATTTGGATTGTATAGCTTGTAGTCTTTCGAGTTGGTGTCGTAACCAATGAAAATGAATTTCTCGCTCTTGTCATCTAGCTTACTTCTTTTCTCATCGGGTATGTGTACATGAGTTATGCATAAAAAAACTCATAGATGAGAGATGTCGGGCTTCTTTCCACTCCATGATTCTTGTGGTGTCTTTTCGAACACACTTTTTGTTGGTGATTAGCCAAATAAACAACGCATGCAACCGCTTCTACTCAAAACTCTTTCGACAATCTCTTTTTGTTGGTGATCAGTTAGCAAAATAAACAGCACATGCAACCACTTATACTCAAAACTCCTTCGACAATCTCTTGTTTTTTAACACGCTCTTTGTCATGTCAAGAATGGTTTTATTCTTCCTTTTCGCTACTTCATTTTATTGGGGGATCTTGGAACAGTTAGAAGTCGACTTATTTAGTTGGCTTCACAGAATTTTTGAAATTCTTTTGAAGTGAATTCTCCTTCTCGAGCAGAACACATAGCTTTGTTCTTTATACCACTCTCTTTTTCTACATTTGTCTTAAACTTGAATATTCCAAAAACCTCTGATTTTTGTTTTAAAAAATACACTCATGTTTTTTCGTGAAAAATCATCTATAAAAAGAAGAAAATAGTTGCTCTTATCGAGTGAGCTTGACTTTATTGGTCTGCAAACATCTGTATGTATGAGCTCAAAAGGCTTTTGGGCTCTTGAACTTAACTCCCTTGGAAAACTTTTCCTAAAATATTTTTCGAGTAAATATTCTTCAAATAATTGATCAAGGTGGTTGATGCAAGGTAATCCTCTCACCATCTATTTCTTTGAAAGCAATTCGAGTCATTCGAAGTTGAGATGACCAAATCGAAGATGTCGGAGCCAAGAAACATCTTTATAACAGATCTTGAGACATTTGACAATATCGTTTTGAAAGTTGAGCAAAAACATTCTATTTTTAGACATTGACATCTTATTAATCAAGTTACCAATATTGTCTTTTAAGAAGATAGTTTTTTCTTTCAAATGAATATCATATCCTTTCTCCAAGAGTTGCCTCAAACTCAAGATGTTGCTCTTCTTATTCGACATAAAGTAAACACTAGAAATAAATTGATGCTTCACATTTTTCTCGCGGATGAGAATGTTACCTTTGTCTTTCATCTCTAAGAACATGCTTCGCCTCCCACACATATGATTGTTTGCACGGGTGTCCAGGTACCATGTACTATCTTCACCTCTTTCATTATCCTTGTATGCCAACAATAAAGTGTATCTTCTTTTCTATTTTCTTCTATGTAGTTGACTCTTTCATTAACTTTGTTCTTAGGTGCTCTACATTCTTTTGCATAATGTCCTACCCTAGCTTATTACAATTATAACAGTTGACATTTATCATACCTCGAGTTTGAACACCCTCTACCACGTCCTCTTGTAGAGCTTTCTCCTTTTGTATAGTTATTATTTGTATCCCATCCTTGTTTGCTAGCATGGCCTCGTTTTTGTTTTCTATCACGTCCTCTTCTAGAGCTTTCTCCTTTCTCATATTTATTGTTGGTACCCCATCCTTGCTTGCTAGCATGACCTCGTCCTTGTCTACTACCTCTTCCATGTTGGCTTCTAATATTGAAGCTTTCATCTTTCTGAGTTGGTTGGAGATCCGTCTTGAGGAGTTGTTCGACAATCTCTTCATTCTTCTTCTTTTCTTCATGATTTTGCAATGAACTCAGAAGTTACTCTATCATCATGACTTGTAAATCCTTGGTCTATTTGATAATGGTTGTGATACTATCAAATTTTGAATCTAACAATCGAAGAATCTTTTCTGTTATAGCCACATATTCTAACTTCTCAACATTTCTTTTTAGTTGATTGAAAATGGTAATGTCCTTAGAAAAGTAATCGGAGACCCAACTCGCTTTCTTTCATATACAAAACATCAAATTAACTTCTTATAATTTGAAGTCATTTCTTTTTAATCTTCTCTTCTCCCTTATACGAGACCTCGAGCTTCTCCCATGCTAGTTTGGCCGAAGTAGCACTTAAGATCTTCTCAAAATTATCTTCATCTAAAATTTGATAAATGAGGAAGTGAGCTTTCTTGTCTCTCTTTCACAAGTCTCTTAAGCTATCTTTTTGTGTTGTAGATAGATGAAACTCGTCGCTTGACTCATCATAGTCTTTCTCCACAACTTCCCAAACGTCATGCGCTCCAAGGAGTGTCTTCATCTTGATACTCCAATTTTCGTAGATGTTTTTCTTAAGTATTGAGACTTGGAAGGAAACCATGCCACCGTTTGCCATTACTCTATAAAGGAATCTTCAAACTCTGATATCACTTTGTTGAAATGGAGAAACTTTTAGGATTTGACAAAGGTTAAAAATTTATGGAAGAAACTATACTTCTATTTATCACATATGCTTAGTTTAATACAAACTCAAAAGACTCCAACTCTATTTATACTAATGACACCTCCTAAATTAATGACTAGGATTGTGTCACTACAATTTTAATCTAATGGTTTCAAATAACTCTCTAGAATTCTCTCTATAATTCTATGCCTACCACACATTCTAGACAACTCTATGAATTACTCTAGAATAAACTTATAAATAAGACTTTTTTAGAACATGCTTCTAGAAATTAGGCTCTTATTGTGCTTTATTTAAACAATTAAGGTCCAAAAACTAAAAATCAAGTTTATATTTCAACATACTATGCATTTACCTGGATCTTTAATTCTTGTTGTATACCATACTACTGAGTTGATTTTTTTTCGTCCATGTGGATTATGGAGGTGAATGTCTTCTGTCTGAGTTAAATATGGACAATGTAAATATCAAATTTAGGTGTTAGATATGTAAATAGAAAGGAATTGTGTGAGATGTTTGTAAATGTCCCTTAGTTAATTATAACATACTCTGGTAAATCGATTTCCGATAATTTTGTAGACGTCAAACGCCAAACAATGTGATTAAGCTTCGATGTTCACTCAACGAAACGGAGGGTGATCGTGTTCTCAAATGAAGCCTAACTCTACTAAACACTAATTTATCAACAACTAAAACATTTGTTGATGTGTAATTAACTCAAATTAGCATCCTATCAATTTACTTAATTATGCCTAATTAAATATTTTTAATCATAAATCAGCACAATAAAATAATCACTAAATAGCCTAATAAAATCCTACAAAAATTAAGTTAATAACTAATCATATACTAATTAGTTGGCGAATAAAAAGATTAACCACTATGCTAATTAAATAGCAAGTACCAAATAATATATTGATTAATTGACGCCAAATTGCTTAATAAGCTCATGACTGATCTCAAACCCTTAATAAACTTGATTAATCTAATTTGACATCCTATTTACAAATTAATTACAAGTCGCTCAAATTTATTGATTTATTAATTAGATAATTAATTAATGTCAAAAGATTCATTAGACCTTTAAAATTTTCTAATTAAACTATAAATTGTTTAATTTGTATTTAATGACTATTTAACCATAAAAACTACATGTTATTTAGCTTGCATGATGAATCAATTTAATTCACAAATCTAAAAACATCCCTTAAATCCATCAATGCTTTTATTTGCATTCAAACAACTTCAATTAATTATAAGGGTAACATAGCTAAAAATATTAATTATGTTCTATGTTGTGATTAATTATTCCTTAAGAGGATTAATTTGACTTAGTTATACTGAATTAATTATCTCTAATTAGTCAAAGATTTGCTAGTTGATTGATTTAATTAGCCTTATAATCATGCTCGTATCTCATCCAAATCCTTTCTTTGCTTGTGCTCTCTACTTCTCTTCCCACCTCTATCATTCTCAATTTCTTTACTCTTCAACACTAGAAAAATGGACTACGGGCTTAAGGGATGAGAGGATTATTAATTATTTGATCCATAGATTAATAGATTTGCTTAATCCAAACAATTTTAGTAAGCTTTTTGAAGGGATTAAAGGATTAAGGGAGTTTAATCTCACTTACATGCAAGTAGACCCCTCGCTTATGCTTACCACTTGTTTCCCATGTATTTACATATCTAACAATAAACTATAATTTTTACAAACATGCCACTTTATCTAATTCATGAAATGGTATAGTTCACTTTTTAAAAATTAAAATGGTTGTATTTTTTATGGGAAATGAAAGATTTGAGTGTTATAATTGTAAAAAATAGATTTTAGATGTTAGATATGTAAATGCAAAAAATTGTGGTATGTATGTAAATTTCCCTTCCATTTAAACTGCTTTTTCTTCTACAGGCCCAGCCTTATCTGTTTCCTCGAATATTTGGACATGAAGCTTCTGGGTTTTGATCTTCACCTGACACTAAGGGGCTATTTGGTAGCGCATTTTAATAGGATTTATCACTGGATTTACTAAATCCAGCCAAATGGTAAAATGTAGGAGTTCGTGGATTTATGACTCTTCGGATTTAGTAGCCCCAATTTTTCCTTCGATTCGGCTTAATTCCGGATTTACTAAATCCAAGGGTTGGGTGGATTCATGAATTTAAGGATTTACTAAATCCTACTAACGCTAAATGCTACTTAGCCAAACAGCCCTAAAGCTTTTGGTTTTTCTCCATCTCAATGGTCTACTTCGGGATTTTTCAGGGTTGTAGAGAGTGTGGGAGAAGGTGTGACAGAATTTGAGGTAGGAGATAATGTTCTTACAGTGTTCATCGGAGAATGTCAGAGCTGCAAGCATTGTGTTTCTGGAAGAAGTAATATGTGCCAGAAGCTCGGANCTGAGAACATTTTAGGATTTGATAAAGGTTAAAAATTTATGAAAGAAGCTACACTTCTATTTATCACATTTTCTTAGCTTAATATAAATTCAAAATAATTCACCTTTATTTATACTAGTGACATCTTCTAAATTAATGACTGAATTGTGCCACTACAATTTTAATCTAATAGTTACAAATGACTATTTATAATTCTCTTTATAATTCCGTACCAACCACACATTCTAGACAACTCTATGGATTACTCTAGAATAAACTTCTAGATGAGACTTTTCTAGAATATATTTTTATAAATTAAGCTCTTATTGAGCTTTATTTAAACAACTAAGACCCAAAAATTAAAAATCAAGTTTTATTTCAACAACCCATCTTAAACTTGATTTTGTAACTCTAAGTAAGCTTCTCATTTTAATAAAGTCTTCACTTTTAAGTGGTTCGGTAAAAATATCTGCAACTTGAACTTGAGACTTCACGTACTGCACTCGTATCTCCTTTTTTTTATGCATTCTCTGATGTAGTGACGGTGCGTATTAATGTGTTTGCTTCTATCGTGAAAAACCGGCTTCTTTACTTGTGCTATTGCAGACTTGTTATCGATATAAATCTTGATCGTCTCTTCTTGTGGTAAACTTAATTCCTTTAATATGTTTTGAAACCAAATTGCATAATAAACACATAAGGTTGCAGCCACGTACTCTGTTTCGTTAGTAGAAAGAGTAACAATTGGTTGTTTCTTTGACATCCAAGTGAAAGCAGCGTCAACTTTGAAGAACACGAACCCTATAGTGACATTCATGTCTCCAGCCCAATCGCTGTCGTTATATCCTACAAGCTTGAAATTGTTAGATGATGAGTAAAGTAAGCCAAAATCAATTATGTTTTTGATATAACACATGATTAGCAGTCTTCAGGTGGGCAGCAGTCAGAGTCTCAATGTAGTGACTGACAAATCTAACAACATAAAAAATATCAGGCCTTATGCATGTTAAGTAGCACAAACTTCCAACCAAACTCTTGAAAACCGTTGGATCAATTCTTTTTCCTTCATCATACTTTGATAGCTTGACTCATTCTACAGGGGTATTTATAAGCTGACTATTATCCATCTTGAACTTCTTTAATGTCTCCCTTGCATAACTTTCTTTAGATATGAAAATCTCATCTTCCGTTTGCTTCACTTCAATGCCAAGGTAGTATACCATGAGTCCAATATCTGTTATTTTGAACTCCTTTGTCATCGTTTCTTTGAATTTTTCAAACTGCTTGGATTGATTCCGGTGAAGATCAAATCATCGACATATAAACAAACAATCAAGTCATTTCCATCCTCATTCATGATGTAAAATTATGCTCATAAAGACACTTTATGAAGCATTTTTCTTGCAAATATTTGTCTATTCGATTATTTCATGCTCTTGGTGTTTGCTTCAGCCCGTAGAGAGCCTTTTTTAGCTTTAGAATCTTGTCTTCTTGTCATTTGACTTCATATCCTGATGGCTGCTTAATGTAGACTTTTTCTTCAAACATTTCATTCAAGAAGATAGATTTTACATTCATTTGATGTGTTCTCCACTTATGTTGAGCTGTTAAAGAGATAATTAGTAATAGTTTCTAATCGAGCAATATCGGCAAATATCTCATCATAGTCGATGCCTACTCTTTAACTGTAGCATTTTGTCATTAATTTTGCCTTGTATCTTTCAATTTCTCATTTGTAATTCTTCTTTGCTCTGTACACCCACTTCACATCAATTGTCTTATGCCATTTAGGAAGTGAAGCTAGCTCTCATGTGTCGTTCTTCTCGACTGCTTTGATTTTTTCATCCATTGCATATTTCTACTTCTTGCTTTGTATGATTTCTTGAAAATATATGGGCTCACAGTCGGCAAAGAGACAAAAAAGAGTAAGATTATATTGATTCTTAGTTATCTCATAAAGATCTTGTAATCTTCTGAAGCGTGGTACTCTTTCACTTAAATTTTCTCTTGAAGTTGATGACGACGAGTCACTTTGAGTACTTGTAGTCAATGTAGTTTGTGGAGTAGTAGACTCCTTTCTTGCTTGCTCGATCCTTGGGTGCTCTGTGTTTTCTTCTTGAAAGTATGGGAAAAAGTTGTAGTGCTCATTATGTACTCCTCAGTCTCATTCTTCTCCTTCATCGAATATGACATCTTTGCTGATGATTGTCTTCCCTGTATTTGGATTGTATAGCTTGTAGTCTTTCGAGTTGGTGTCATAACCAATGAAAATGAATTTCTCGCTCTTGTCATTCAGCTTACTTCTTTTCTCGTCGGGTATGTGTACATGAGTTATTCATAAAAAAACTCATAGATGAGAGATGTTAGACTTCCTTTCACTCTATGATTCTTCTGGTGTCTTTCCGAACATACTTTTTGTTGGTGATCGATTAGCCAGATAAACAACACATGCAACCGCTTCTACTCAAAACTCCTTCGACAATCTCTTTTTGTTGGTGATCGGTTAGCTAAATAAGCAGCACATGCAACCGCTTCTACTCAAAACTCCTTTGGCAATCTCTTATTTTTTAACATGCTCCTTGTCATGTCAAAGATGGTTCTATTCTTCATTTTCGCTACTTCATTTTGTTGGGGGGATCTTGAAACAATTAGAAGTTGACGTATTTAGTTGGCTTCACAAAATTTTTGAAATTCTTTTGAAGTGAATTCTCCTTCTCGATCAGAACACATAGCTTTGTTCTTGATTCCAATCTCTTTTTTTACATTTGCCTTAAACTTGAATATTCCAAAAACCTTTGATTTTTGTTTTAAAAAATACACCCATATTTTTCGTGAAAAATCATTTATGAAGAGATGAAAATTGTTGCTCTTATCGAGTGAGCTTAGCTTTATTGGTTCGCAAACATCTGTATGTATGAGCTAAAGAGGCTTTTGGGCTCTTGAACTCGACTCCCTTGGAAAACTTTTCCTGAAGTGTTTTCCGAGTAAACATTCTTCACATAATTGACCAGGGTGGTTGATGCAAGGTAATCCTCTCACCATCTATTCCTTTGAAAGCAATTCGAGTCATTCGAAGTTGAGATGCCCAAATCGAAGATGTCAGAGCCAAGAAGCATCTTTATAACAGGTTTTGAGACATTTGACAATATCATTTTGAATGTTGAGCAAAAACATTCTATTTTTAGACATTGACACCTTATCAATCAAGTTACCAATATTGTCTTTTAAGAATAGAGTATTTTCTTTCAAGTGAATATCATATCCTTTCTCCAAGAGTTGCCCTAAACTCAAGATGTTGCTCTTCTTATTCAACTAAAGTAAACCCTAGAAATAAATTGATGCTTCCCATTTTTCTCGCGGATGAGAATGTTACCTTTGTCTTTCATCTCTAAGAACATGTTTCGTCTCCCACACATATGGTTGCTTGCACTGGTGTCCAAGTACCATTTACTATCTTCACTTCTTTCATTATCCTTGTATGCTAGCAATAAAGTGTCATCTTTTTTTCTATTTTCTTCTATGTAGTTGACACTTTCATTAATTTTGTTCTTAGTTACTCTACATTCTTTTGCATAATGTCCTAGCTTATTACAATTATAACACTTAATTTGACATTTATCATACCTCGAGTTTGAGCACCCTCTACCACGTCCTCTTGTAGAGCTTTCTCCTTTCTTATAGTTCTTGTTGGTATCCCATCATTGCTTGCTAGCATGACCTCGTTTTTGTCCTCTACCACGTCCTCTTGTAGAGCTTTCTCCTTTCTCATATTTATTGTTGGTACCCCATCCTTGCTTGCTAGCATGACCTCATTCTTGTCTACTCCTCCTTCCATGTTGGCTTTTAATATTGAAGCTTTCATCTTTCTGAGTTGGTTGGAGATTCTTCTTGAGGAGTTGTTCGACAATCTCTTCATTCTTCTTCTTCTTTTCTTCATGGGTTTGCAATGAACCCAGAAGTTATTCTATCGTCATAGCTCGTAAATCCTTGGTCTATTTTATAATGGTTGTGATACTATCAAAATTTGAATGTAACAATCAAAGAATCCTTTCTATGATAACCACATCTTCTAACATCTCAACATTTCTTTTTAGTTGATTGGAAATGATAATGTCCCTAGAAAGTTAATCGGAGACCAACTCGCTTTCTTTCATATGCAAAGCATCAGATTGACTTCTTATAGTTTGAAGTCGTTTCTTTTTAACCTTCTCTTATCCCTTATACGAGACCTTGAGCTTATCCCATGCTAGCTTGACCGAAATAACACTTAAGGTCTTCTCAAAACCATTTTCATCTAAAACTTGATAAATGAGGAAGAGAGCTTTCTTGTCTCTCTTTCGCAAGTCTCTTAAGCTACCCTTTTGTGTTGTGGATAGATATGACTCGTCGCTTGGCTCATCGTAGTCTTTCTCCACGACCTCCCAAACGTCATGCGCTTCAAGGAGTGTCTTCATCTTGATACTCCAAATTTCGTAGATGCTTTCCTTAAGTATTGGGACTTGGAAGGAAACCATGCCACCGTTTGCTATTGCTCTATAAAGGAACCTTCAGACTGTGATACTACTTTGTTGAAATGGAGAAACTTTTAGAATTTGACAAAGATTAAAAATTTATGGAAGAAACTACACTTCTATTTATCACCTTTTCTTAATTTAATACAAACTCAAAAGACTTCAACTCTATTTATACTAATGACACCTCCTAAATTAATGATTAAGATTGTGTCACTACAATTCTAATCTAATGGTTACAAATGACTCTCTAGAATTCTCTTTACAATTCTATACGTACCACACATTCTAGACAACTCTATGGATTACTCTAGAATAAGCTTTTAGATAAGACTTTTCTAGAACTTGCTTCTAGAAAGTAGGCTCTTATTGTGCTTTAGTTAAACAACTAAGGTCTAAAAACTAAAAATTAAGTTTATATTTCAATACACTATGCATTCTTTAATTCTTGTTGTATACCATACTGCTGAGTTGATTTTTTTTCGTCCATATGGATTATGGAGGTGAATGTCTTGTGTCTGGGTTAAATATGGACCATGTAATTATCAAATTTAGTTGTTAGATATGGGTTTACAAAGGATTTGTGTGAGATGTTTGTAAATGTCCCTTAGTTGATTATAACATATTTTGGTAAATCGATTTCCGATAATTTTGTAGATGTCAAACACCAAACAATGTGATTAAGCTCCGGCGTTCACTCAATGAAATGGAGGGTGATCGTGTTCTCAAATGAAGCCTAACTCTACCAAACACTAATTTATCAACAACTAAAACATTTGTTAATGTGTAATTAACTCAAATTAGCATCCTATCAATTTACTAAATTATGCCTAATTAAATATTTTTAATCATAAATCAACACAATAAAATAATCACTAAATAGCCTAATAAAATCCTACAAAAATTAAATTAATAACTAGTCATATACTAATTAGTTGGCAAATAAAAAGATTAACCACTAGGCTAATTAAATAGCAAGTACCAAATAATATATTGATTAATTGACGCCAAAATGCTTGATAAGCTCATGACTAATCTCAAACCCTTAATAAACTTGATTAATCTAATTTGACATCCAATTTACAAATTAATTACAACTCGCTCAAATTTATTGATTTATTAATTAGATAATTAATTAATATCAAAAGATTCATTAGACCTTTAAAATTTTCTAATCAAACTATAAATTGTTTAATTTGTATTTAATGACTATTTAACCATAAAAACTACATGTTACTTAGCTTGCATGATGAATCAATTTAATTCACAAATCTAAAAACATCCCTTAAATCCATCAATGCTTTTATTTGCATTCAAACAAATTCAATTAATTATAAGGGCAACATAGCTAAAAATATTAATTATGTTCTATGTTGTGATTAATTATTCCTTAAGGATTAATTTGACTTAGTTATACTGAATTAATTATCTCTAATTAGTCAAAGATTTGCTAGTTGATTGATTTAATTAGCCTTATAATCATGCTCTTCTCTCATCCAAATCCTTTCTTTGCTTGTGCTCTCTACTTCTCTTCCCACCTCTATCATTCTCTCTTTCATTCTCAATTTCTTTACTCTTCAACACTAGAAAAATGGACTACGGGCTTAAGGGATGAGAGGATTATTAATTATTTGATCCATAGATTAATAGATTTGCTTAATCCAAACAATTTTAGTAAGCTTTTTGAAGGGATTAAAGGATTAAGGGAGTTTAATCTCACTTACATGCAAGTAGACCCCTCGCTTATGCTTACCACTTGTTTCCCATGTATTTACATATCTAACACTAAACTATAATTTTTACAAACATGCCACTTTATCTAATGCATGAAAAGGTATATCTCACTTTTTAAAAATTAAAATGGTTTTATTTTTTATGGGAAATGAAAGATTTGAGCGTTATAATTGTAAAAAATAGATTTTAGATGTTAGATATGTAAATGCAAAAACTTGTGGTATGTATGTAAATTTCCCTTCCATTTAAACTGCTTTTTCTTTTACAGGCCCAGCCTTATCTGTTTCCTCGAATATTTGGACATGAAGCTTCTGGGTTTTGATCTGCACCTGACACTAAGGGGCTATTTGGTAGCGCATTTTTATAGGATTTATCATTGGATTTACTAAATCCAACCAAATGGTAAAATGTAGGAGTTCGTGGATTTATGACTTTTTCGGATTTAGTAGCCCCAATTTTGCCTTCGATTTGGCTTAATTCTGGATTTACTAAATCCAAGGGTTGGGTGGATTCATGAATTTAAGGATTTACTAAATCCTACTAACGCTAAATGCTACTTAGCCAAACAGCCCTAAAGCTTTTGGTTTTTCTCCATCTCAATGGTCTACTTCGGGATTTTTCAGGGTTGTAGAGAGTGTGGGAGAAGGTGTGACAGAATTTGAGGTAGGAGATAATGTTCTTACTGTGTTCATCGGAGAATGTCAGAGCTGCAAGCATTGTGTTTCTGGAAGAAGTAATATGTGCCAGAAGCTCGGATTGGAGCGTAAAGGTGTCATGCATATTGATAAAAAAACTCGCTTTTCTATGAAGGGAAGACCCGTATTCCATTACTGTGCTGTGTCAAGTTTTAGTGAGTATACTGTAGTTCACTCTGGTTGTGCTGTTAAAATCAGCAAGGATGCACCAATGGATAGGATATGCCTCCTCAGCTGTGGAGCAGCGGCCGGTAAAGTTCTTTATACTTCAGCTGAACATTGATAGCTTGATTTTTCGTATATTATCCAACATTTTAGTTGATAGAACATGAATTTTTGGTTCATTGAATGTGAGATTGTAACAGATAGTTTTTTAGATTAATTTCTTGGAAAATTGCATGGTATGAAATATGAATTGGGGACGAGTTATATACACTCAGTAACAAATACATATTCTTATTTGAAGTTCATGTTTCATAAAATCTTTTTTTTATTTTTGTTCTCCTCAAAATCGTGAGTAATTGATCATTAGATGTCTTCCTAATTGAGTAGTTTGATTAATTAAAATTCATTTATGATATGAAAGATGTGTTCTAGATGAGGGTTTAAGGTAGTTTCATGCTGCTGATTGCTGGAATTCACATTTGCGCCAGTTGCTAGAAGTTCTCAGTGTGCGAAACTGCAATTCAATCATTGCAGGATGAAACTAAAGATAGTAGCCATGCCAAGTCCCCTTTCACCATTTTGAAGGAAATATATAGAAATTAGAGAAGGAAGAGAACTTTATTGAATGAATTTTACTTAAAATTACTCAGATCTGGATATATATACAACAAAAAGAATAGAAAAGGAAAATTTGAATTCCATAAAATTCATGGTACAAAAAGGCCAAAACAAGGAAACATTAGCTAACAACTAAAAATGTGAGATATATACAGCAAAAAGAGTAGAAAAGAAAATTTTGAATTCCATAAAAGTCATAGTACAAATAGTACAAAACAAGGAAACATTAGCTAACAAATAAAAATGTGAGATTTATTATTAATTGGATTTATTACCATAATTTAGTGAGTGGGATTTCCTCCTGAATTTTCACATTTCCTCTCAAGATGTTGAATATATATTTATCTTTCTCAGCTGGTCAACTAGTATTTCAAAGCTTGATTTGGAAGCTCTTTTGTTAGATTATATGCTAGCATTGTTTTGTAGGAAATATAAGTCATACAAATAACCCTATCCTCAATTTTTTCTTTGATAAAGTGCCTCTCCACCCCAACATGTTTTATTCAATTGTAAGATATTGGCTGTGTAATGGTGATGGAGGTCTTGTTGTCATAAAAGAAGTTCGTATGATATGTACTTTGCACTTTTAGCTTTTCTTTTAAGCTTTTCAACCAGATTAAGTCAGCGCATCCTGAAATTTTCTTTTGCTAGTTAATTCTTTTTTGCTTCTCTAAGTGACTGTTTCATCATTCTTTACTTTAATAAACTGATGTGGACCAATTTTTATCAATAGAGCTTTACTGGTTTGCATCTGTACAAACCTCAATATCTTTTTGGTCATTGTCTAGAAAAACCTCATGTCCGGTGTAGATTTCTTGTATCTCAATATGTTCTTTAGATGGAGAATGTACGTATTAACTTACTATACTGGCAGCAAATGCAATATTTGGTCTAATATCAAACAAGTATCATAGTTTTATAACCAATCTTTGGTATCTCCCTATGTCTACAAGAATTTCATGTTTGATTTTTTTTATATTTTGTGTTTAACTCAATAGGTATTGTAGCTTGTTTACACTGAACATTTCTTCTTTTGTCAATGGATCAAGCATGCATTTCTGGTAGGAGATTAGACACTTTTCATGCTTCTTCCCACCTCCATTCCGAGGAGATATTCGAGTTTCTTAGATCCACAATTTCAAACTTCTCTCTGAGAGTGTTTTTCAATTGCATAATTTCTTCTATGTCATTTCTAGATGAGACAAGATCATCGATACACACAACGAGTAATCTTTTCTCTATGATATGCATGCTTGAAGAACAATGTATGCTAGTTTTTCCTTAAATGTATCCATTACACAATGCGGTATTTGTAAAGCATTCAAACCAAGCTCTAGTTTATTGTTTTAATACATAGAGGGACCTCTTTAGTTTGTGCACTCTTTTATTTTTAGTATGTTCTTCATACATAGTTGACAAGTTATGAGCTTTGTTGCTTCATTTCTTTTTGCTTTTTTGGAGTTTCAAGAAGGGACAGAGCATCATAAAGTTTTAAAAGGCCGACTATTTTACATTCCTATGGATTTTTTGTTAGATATCATTGAGCTATCTAAGATTTATTTTGGTTGTAGGCGATTGATGCTTCTTAGGGTTGTATGCTCTCATGGCTAATTACGACAAGCTCAATGGTGGAGAATACTATTTTCAAGGAGAATACTATCTTTCAAGAAAATCAACAATAGTTTGGTTTGATGTTTAGAATCTGGTTTGTAAATGGAAAGATATTCATGGAGATGAGTGGCTTACTCAATAAAGCCACATATTTCCATCATTTTGCGTTAATAAATTTTAGGACACCCTCCATCTCATCCCATTGATCTTGACAAGAATTAAAAAAGTTCATGGGTATCATAATGACTTATAGTGGTTTAGAGATGTTTTTATGTAACCAATAGGCATTCAACACATTGGGCTTGATTGATTCATACTGAAATTTGCTTAGATTTTTGAAGTGTCATCAACGCTCAATGGTTTTAATATGTCATTTTCTCTACGTCAAACGTGTGATATGAACAATTGAACAATTCAAGGTTGAATCCCTAATTCACCCAAAAAAGTACCTTGGTGCACAATGCATTTTGGTGGATATGTTTTGAATGTTGTATGATGTTCTTTGAGATTGTATACATCTCAGGTGAGGTGATTTTTGAGGGTCATTCTAGATACAAAAATGATAAATTTACATGTTATAGCTCCATTTAGCATACATATGAGTTGGCAGGGAGCCCTAATTGAGTGTAGGTTCCCACTTGGAGTTTAGTTGGCTCAAAGAAAATTTGCATTTTGTTACTTGTTTATGTGAGTATTGAACTGTCCTAACATTAGAAAAGTTGGGTTTATGTTGTGAAAGGTCTATAGATATGATTTAAACAAATATAGGCCTTACAATAGGAAGGCTAGAAATAATTTGTGGGACCTACTAAAATGTAGTCTGATATGTAAATTGGTTTGTGTAGATGTAACTTACATTTGTACATTTAATAGATTAAGGATAAGAAACTCAAGTCTATTATTTTGCATGAAGTTGACTTAAAGCTTTGTTTTGCTTGGGGTTTTATATTATGTACTTGCAGGCTCTATTTGGTTTGGTCCGAGTATCATATCTTATTAAGGAAGCCTAGAAGAATGTGTTGGGACTCACAAATTTATTTTAAAGGGGCCCAATGAAGACCATTTTGTGTATAGGACTTATTAGAATTTGGTCTGTATTAGAATTTGGTCTGTATAATAATGATGGTGTGGCTTATATCCATGGCTTTTAGGGAAGCTCAAAGATCTTAATTTAGTAATTGATACATATTGAATTGAATGTTAAGGGTTATAAACATGCTTTTATAGATGTTTAATACTTCAGTGAAAAGCGTCATGGGGCTTAAAAGTTAAAACATAAGTATGAAGGATGCTCGAGCGTAGATTTACTACAATAGTGTTAGATAGCCATACAAGTGGGTTCTACGATATTAACCTTTCAAAAAAGTAGCTTAATGTTGCTACCCGCAACCTCAAATTGAGGAAGGCTCAAGCAAGTTTTAGTTGAGTTTTATTTATTTGATTTATTGATGCATTGACTGAGCCTTTGAGGCAGTGCAATTTGTAGAGATTCACTCAAGACACTTTATTGTACAAAACGTAGATTCAAG
>JXCR01141956.1:45132-59681 GCA_002079205.1 Phalaenopsis hybrid cultivar
GGCATAGCAAACCTAAATGCATCTCAAAAAGTAAATCCCGAAAGAAACGTCGTCCAGGAAACCCNTGTTTCATAGAATTTTTTTTTATTTTTGTTCTCCTCAAAATCGTGAGTAATTGATCATTAGATGTCTTCCTAATTGAGTAGTTTGATTAATTAAAATTCATTTATGATATGAAAGATGTGTTCTAGATGAGGGTTTAAGGTAGTTTCATGCTGCTGATTGCTGGAATTCACATTTGCGCCAGTTGCTAGAAGTTCTCAGTGTGCGAAACTGCAATTCAATCATTGCAGGATGAAACTAAAGATAGTAGCCATGCCAAGTCCCCTTTCACCATTTTGAAGGAAATATATAGAAATTAGAGAAGGAAGAGAACTTTATTGAATGAATTTTACTTAAAATCACTCAGATCTGGATATATATACAACAAAAAGAATAGAAAAGGAAAATTTGAATTCCATAAAAGTCATAGTAAAAAAAGGCCAAAACAAGGAAACATTAGCTAACAACTAAAAATGTGAGATATATACAGCAAAAAGAGTAGAAAAAAATATTTTGAATTCCATAAAAGTCATAGTACAAATAGTACAAAACAAGGAAACATTAGCTAACAAATAAAAATGTGAGCTTTATTATTAATTGGATTTATTACCATAATTTTGTGAGTGGGATTACCTCCAGAATTTTCACATTTCCTCAAAAGATGTTGAATATATATTTATCTTTCTCAGCTGGTCAACTAGTATTTCAAAGCTTGATTTGGAAGCTCTTTTGTTAGATTATATGCTAGCATTGTTTTGTAGGAAATATAAGTCATACAAATAACCCTATCCTCAATTTTTTCTTTGATAAAGTGCCTCTCCACCCCAACATGTTTTATTCAATTGTAAGATATTGGCTGTGTAATGGTGATGGAGGTCTTGTTGTCATAAAAGAAGTTCGTATGATATGTACTTTGCACTTTTAGCTTTTCTTTTAAGCTTTTCAACCAGATTAAGTCAGCGCACCCTGAAATTTTCTTTTGCTAGTTAATTCTTTCTTGCTTCTCTAAGTGACTGTTTCATCATTCTTTACTTTAATAAACTGATGTGGACCAATTTTTATCAATAGAGCTTTACTGGTTTGCATCTGTACAAACCTCAATATCTTTTTGGTCATTGTCTAGAAAAACCTCATGTCCGGTGTAGATTTCTTGTATCTTAATATGTTCTTTAGATGGAGAATGTATGTATTAACTTACTATACTGACAGTAAATGCAATATTTGGTCTAATATCAAACAAGTATCATAGTCTTATAACCAATCTTTGGTATCTCCCTATGTCTACAAGAATTTCATGTTTGATTTTTTTATATTTTGTGTTTAACTCAATAGGTATTGTAGCTTGTTTACACTGACCATTTCTTCTTTTGTCAATGGATCAAGCATGCATTTCTGGTAGGAGATTAGAACACTTTTCATGCTTCTTCCCACCTCCATTCCGAGGAGATATTCGAGTTTCTTAGATCCACAATTTCAAACTTCTCTCTGAGAGTGTTTTTCAATTGCATAATTTCTTCTATGTCATTTCTAGATGAGACAAGATCATCGACACACACAACGAGTAATCTTTTCTCTATGATATGCGTGCTTGAAGAACAATGTATGCTAATTTTTCCTTAAATGTATCCATTACTCTGTACGGTATTTGTAAAGTATTCAAACCAAGCTCTAGTTTATTGCTTTAATACATAGAGGGACCTCTTTAGTTCTTGCACTCTTTTATTTTTAGTATGTTCTTCATACATAGTTGACAAGTTATGAGCTTTGTTGCTTCATTTCTTTTTGCTTTTTTGGAGTTTCAAGAAGGGACAGAGCATCATAAAGTTTTAAAAGGCCGACTATTTTACATTCCTATGGATTTTTTGTTAGATATCATTGAGCTATCTAAGATTTATTTTGGATGTAGGCGATTGATGCTTCTTAGGGTTATATGCTCTCATGGCTAATTACGACAAGCTCAATGGTGGACAATACTATTTTCAAGGAGAATACTATCTTTCAAGAAAATCAACAGTAGTTTGGTTTGATGTTTAGAATCTGGTTTATAAATGGAAAGATATTCATGGAGATGAGTGGCTTACTCAATAAAGCCACATATTTTCATCATTTTGCGTTAATAAATTTTAGGACACCCTCCATCTCATCCCATTGATCTTGACAAGAATTAAAAAAGTTCATGGGTATCATAATGACTTATAGTGGTTTAGAGATGTTTTTATGTAACCAATAGGCATTCAACACATTGGGCTTGATTGATTCATACTGAAATTGGCTTAGATTTTTGAAGTGTCATCAAATACGCTCAATGGTTTTAATATGTCATTTTCTCTACGGCAAACGTGTGATATGAACAATTGAACAATTTAAGGTTGAATCCCTAATTCAACCAAAAAAGTACCATGGTGCACAATGCATTTTGGTGGATATGTTTTGAATGTTGTATGATGTTCTTTGAGATTGTATACATCTCTGGTGAGGTGATTTTTGAGGGTCATCCTAGATACTAAAATGATAAATTTACATGTTATAGCTCATTTTAGCATACATATGAGTTGGCAGGGAGCCCTAATTGAGTGTAGGTTCCCACTTGGAGTTAAGTTGGCTCAAAGAAAATTTGTATTTTGTTACCTGTTTATGTGAATATTGAACTGTCCTAACATTAGAAAAGTTGGGTTTATGTTGTGAAAGGTCTATAGATATGATTTAAACAAATATAGGCCTTACAATAGGAAGGCTAGAAATAATTTGTGGGACCTACTAAAATGTAGTCTGATATGTAAATTGGTTTGTGTAGATGTAACTTACATTTTTACATTTAATAGATTAAGCATAAGAAACTCAAGTCTATTATTTTGCATGAAGTTAACTTAAAGCTTTGTTTTACTTGGGGTTTTATATTATGTACTTGCAGGCTCTATATTGGTTTGGTCCGAGTATCATATCTTATTAAGGAAGCCTAGAAGAATGTGTTGGGACTCACAAATTTATTTTAAAGGGGCCCAATGAAGGCCATTTTGTGTATAGGACTTATTAGAATTTGGTCTGTATAATAATGATGGTGTGGCTTATATCCAAGGCTTTTAGGGAAGCTCAAAGATCTTAATTTAGTAATTGATACATAATGAATTGAATGTTAAGGGTTATAAACATGCATTTATAGATGTTTAATACTTCAGCAAAAAGTGTCATGGGGCTTAAAAGTTAAAACATAAGTATGGAGGACGCTCGAGTGTAGATTTACTACAATAGTGTTAGATAGCCATACAAGTGGATTCTACGATATTAACCTTTCAAAAAAGTAGCTTAATGATGCTACCCGCAACCTCAAATTGAGGAAGGCTCAAGCAAGTTTTGGTTGAGTTTTATTTATTTGATTTATTGATGCATTGACTGAGCCTTTGAGGCAATGCAATTTGTAGAGATTCACTCAAGACACTTTATTGTACAAAACGTAGATTCAAGATAAGAATTAAGAGCTCTAAAGAGATAGTAACTTTGTGTGAGTTTTATTTAGAATTCAAAGTATTTGAATGGGTTTGATTTTATACTATTAAGTGTGTTGAATACGTTCATAAAGTTCATTAAAATAATTTTGAGAACTTACATTTTATTGCAAAATATTTATCTAATATTTTTTAGGAATTTAATTAGTGTGATTTTATTTTTATTCCTTATTTTATTTATGAAACTTCTTTTAAATATTTTTATTTTTGTGATCACATGCTTCATTGACTCATCATTATGATCTTGATCATATATGTTTGTTTAGTGTTTTAATGGATTGTAATTTTTTGTATACAATCAATCTATTTAATTTTTTTTATAATTACCTCATTACTTTCCTAATTATGAAAACTTTCACTTAATTTGAATTCCATGTATATTCCTTAGTCAAGTTTTCTATGGAAAATTTATGAAGACTTTTTGGTTTCAGGCATTTCATTAAATATACCTAATTGTGATTAATTAGGTTAATTATGTGCTAATTTTATAATTATTTTATACTTAATTATTTTGATTTTATGACTAGTTAACTAGCAGTTAGAAACCCTTTTTTCTAGCTGTTTGGGAGGACTCTTTGAGGGCACGTCCTTCCCGGGTGTCATCCTCAATATCCGCCAATCTCCACTGAAGTAGGCAAATCTCTCGTTGTATCTCTTCTCGGGTTGGCTCGGGTATGTATCTCATTGGTAACATGACAAGGGTTTGGAGTGAGAGGTGAAAAAGGGGAAAACAATTGATTTAGAGTTTTACTGATTTTGAAAATCAGCAAGGAAAAATTAGGGTTAGGTCAAAACTTTGACTGTAGTTTAGGAATATGAAAGAAAATTTTTAGTGGAGGGATAAGGCGGATGCTAGAAAATCTTAGCATAAGACTAGGGTTAGGCTAGTCTGATATCAAATGTTACCGGAATTAACTTAAACCACAATAGAAATATAAATATTATTGTTGAATTAAAATGGGGTTACAACGACGATTCATCACTAAATAAGAATTAAACAATAAATGACATAAAATGACATTCGAGGGTGAGAAAGATGGTGTTGAGTGGCGGCTAGACAATGGGTGAAGGATCTAGTTGGATTTTGAGGGCACAATAGTCGGGAAGGGTTTGGCACCAGTGCTGGGATGCAGGAAGGAGGTATTGGCAGCAGGTGGGGTTGTTGTGGGGGAGTTGCAGCCGCAACAGTAGAGTGAAGAGGGGGATTGCGACAGGTGTTGGAGGGATGCGGGCAGAATGGGGCAGCGATAATGGATGACATCAATTGGTAAGACGGGACGATAAGGAGATCAGGAAGGGAACGATGGGCGGTAGCGGAGGGGAGTTTGCAGCACTGTGGAAGGCTGGGGGTAGGATGGTGGAGGGCAGCTGCAGGGATGATGACTGGGATAACAATTATGGGGCTTGAGGAAGGATAAATATCCCCGCGGGATTGAGTTACAGCTGGAACACTCTTCGAACCTTTAGAGAAGATCTCCACCTCAGACGAGCTATAGCCGGAGCACCTCCTCGGCTTTGAATACAACCTTATAAGAGAAAACAACCTCACGATTGTCTTGAACAGAAATATGAAATCTAGAAGACAAAAACTGACCCCTAACCAAAGTAAACAACACTAATATAATAAGGAATAGAAGATAGAATAAGTATGGAATAAAAATAGGAAGGTGATGGAAAAGGAATGAGACATACAAGAAAAGTCCTAAAAAAGGAAGGGTTAGACAAGGCAAGGAATCAAATAGGAAAATGGGGGTAGATGGGGCGGTAACTTCTGTTCCTAAGGCTGGCAAGTCGATTCAACCTCCCTACTGGACCTGGTTTCTGCCGATCTGGTCGAGGACCACTAAGCCCCGTATTTGTCTCCTGAGAGTGAAGGAGCTTTGACTTCATGCACCAAAGCTTCTTGTTCTTTGTCTGTGGTCTTAGCAACACCTGGATTCCATTGTCAGTTGCGCTCTCCCAAAGGATCGGAGGAGCTTTCTTCACTTGCAAGCATATATCCACACCGATCTGTTGGTCTTGGGATCCACTATTGAACTGAACCGAGCCTGTGTGTCTTCTCTATGTTGTTGAATACTCCCAATGTAATCCACGATCATGTCAACTTGATTTGAAATAAGGGTAGGTGGTGACCATAGTGGTAAGATATCGACCATGGTATCCCGAAATGCTCTATGTCGTGATCGTCCCGTGTCTTGAGCTTGTGTTTCAGTACTATCATCCTCTATTGTTAGCAAAATTTGTCCCACTAATGTTGCACTGCTGGCAAGGGCGCCTGTGATCTCGTGCTCCACCGAAGGGAGGACTATGCACCTCCAATACTTGGTGAAGAAATATGTGTTTCTGAATTCATCGTGATGAATCCTGCGGTCAAATTGTCGCGGTCTTCCCAACAAAAGGTGATAAACATCCATGTGGACCACCTAGCCCCACACCTAATTCTGTAGCTGACTCTGAATCGAAAACTCTGCTAGCACCTCCAGTAATGCTGTCCCTATTTTTCTTTTTCAATCACATCAAAGAATATGACTGAGTGTGTCTGTGTCATGAGACCCAACTTCTCCACCATCTGTGTAGATGCTACATTCTTGTTGCTCCCACCATAGATGATGTTATTGCATATCTTTTCATTCATCGTGCAATGGGTGTAAAATATGTTGTGGTGAAGCCACTGCAAATCCCCTGTATCCTCGATCTATAGGACCCATTGAATCACGAGTGTCTCTCCTTCGTTCGGCGGTAGATGATACACTTCACCTTGTTCCTCAGATGTCTTATCGTCGTTAATCTCTTCCACGACACCCTGTTTAGTGAAAACACAACTCGGCTTGTCGGGCAGCTGGAGGCGATGTGCCCATATTCGTGACATTTGAAGCATTGTCTGACAGGGATAGTAGTAGGTGTGCTATTCTTCTCAGGCTTCTTCTCATCGGGGGTGACTCTATGCTAATCCAAACCAGTTTCTCAACTCCCTGAGGTGTGCTCCTGCTAGTGTCGCCAATTGTGGATGGCTGCCTGACTGGTGGTGTCTTTTTGTCGTGTTTTCTGCTACATTTTCACTTTTAATGCTAAGGTCTGGACATCCCAAGTAACTAATAAGGTTGTAGCTATACCAAATCGCTAATAGATGGCTTCAGACCCCAAAGGTACCGGGCTATAGCGTGCTCCTCCGGCTCTTTCAATTCGCATTTCATCTATAAGTGGCTAAATTGAGCTCTGAACTCCTCCATTTAAAATTTCTCGCTGTTGTAGGTGGTGGAGCCTTAAAATGTATTTTTCCTCGATCAAAAAAGTTCTCACACCATAGGCACTCTTTTTCAATTTGATAGTAGTTAAATTTACCCGTTTATCCTCTAACACATCTTTATATTTGAAGATCTGTTCGGCAGGCTGTAGCCAATCAATAAATTCATCTGGAACCATAGCTTCCTTAAATTCTAGAAGATCCACATCGAGTTTGTACTCTTTTTGTCGTTCAACTTGTTTCCTCTCTTGGCCTTCTCTGCTACTGGATTCCGAAACACCGCGGTCTTTCATCTTCATCACTGAAATCCTCCCTATGGAAGGGGTTGAAATTTTCGTCCCTTTCTTCTCTTTGACTTTTTTTGTCACCATCGAGGGCAAGTCTTTCCTGAGTGTTATCCTCAATTTTCGCTAATCTTCATTAAAGTGGGTGGATCTCTTGTTGTATCTATTCCCAGGTAGGCTCGAGCATATATTTCCTTGGTAGCATGACTAGGGTTTGGAGTGGAAGGTGAAAGAGAGCGAAAAAAATAATTTATGATTGCTGATTTTCAAGAGAAAATTAGGGTTAAGTCAAAGTTTTTCCTATGATTTGGGAATAGGAATTAAAAATTTTGGTGGAGGGGTAAGGCGGATGCTAGAATAGAGCTAGGTTTAGACTAACTCTAATATCAAATAATACCGGAGTTAACCCATATCGCAATAGAAATATAAATATTATTGTTGAATTCAAATAGGGTTACAATGAAGACTGATCACAAAACAAGAAGTAAACGATAACTAACATAAAGGGACACCCTAGGGTAAGAACGACAGTGTTGAGTGGTGGTTGAACAGCGGGTGGAGAGGTTAGTTGGAAGTTGTGCACACAACAGAAGGCCTAAAAGGGTTTTTCGACAATGTTGGGATGTTGGAAGGAGGTAACTGTTAGGTGGAGCCTGCGACTTATCTACCTCACCTACTGCGTCTCACTTACCTCTCTCCCGTTTTTTTTAAATAGCTTCTTTTGGTCTGTCATAAGAGCAAGCTCAAGTCCTCTTGCGAGCTAAGAGAGAGAAAGGAAGAGATAAAGAGAAAAGAAGTTTTCTTGTAAACATCGAGGCGCTTGACGGTGTAATTTATCGAAGTACTAAAATCCTATGCAACTCCATGGAAGTAGGCAAATTGTATGTGTTATTTTCTGGTTTGCAATTTTTTCGATCCGATTTTTTTACTTTATTGTCGTCGTTTTTTCATTACAATTGGTATCAGAGATTTGGTTTGAATTTAAGGAAGAACGATGGACGGAGACTAAGTGATGACATCGGAGATCGAGAAGTTTAATGACACAGATTTTAGTTACTGGTGGATGTAGATAGAGGACTACCTTTATGAGACGAAACTTCATCTTCCGTTACTGGAAAAACGACCGTAAAAGATAGACAGGGCAGAATGAAATCTGTTGGATCGACAGGTTTTGGGGGGTATTCGATTGAGTCGATCGAGATCTGTTGCCCACAACGTCATAAAGGAGAGGACGACTGCAAATCTCATGACAACTTTATCAGGTATGTATGAAAAATCATCGACAAATAACAATGTGCACTTGATAAAAAAGTTATTCAAGTTTAAGATGACGGAATGTGTTCCTGTTGCTCAACACCTGAATGATTTCAATACTATCACAAATTAATTGTTGTCTGTTGAATTTGATTTTGATGATGAGATACGTGCGCTGATATTGTTGACATCATTGCCAAATAACTGAGAAGCCATGAGGATGACAGTTAGCAGTTCTGTAAATAAATTCAAATTGAAATATGATGATATTCATGAATTGATTTTGGCTGAGAAGGTGCACAGGAAAGATTCTGGCAAGACCTCGGGTTCGAGTTCGACACTGATTGTTGATTCCGGAGGGAGATCACAGGACAGAAACTCAAACAGAGGAAGATCAAAATTAAAGTTTGGTCAGCAGACAACCTGCTGGAATTGTAGCAAGGTTGACCACATAAAAAGGAACTGTAGGAGTCCTAAGAATAAGAAGAATGATAGCGTAAATGTGGTAATTGAAGAAATACAGGATGCACTATTGCTGACAGTTCACATTTCTGTTGAAAACTGAATATTGGATTCAGGGGCTTCCTTACATACATCTTCCCACCATGAGTTAATGCGAAATTATGTTGCAGGCAACTTTGGTAAGATATATCTGGCTGATGGAAAAGCTCTGAATGGGGTGAGGATGAAAGACGTTGATGTTGAACTCCCTAACAAGAACAAATGAACTTTGCAAAAGGACAGACACATTCGTGAGTTGAAAAAAAATCTCATTTCTGTCGGGCAGCTCAATGAAGATGATCTTCAGTAGTGTTCTTAGATAATATTTGGAAGGTTATCAAAGTAGCATTAGTACTGGCTCGGGGTAAGAAAACTGATACACTATATATGACTACAAGTTTACTCAGGTGTAGACATATGAGTCAGAGGTGCATTGTGGGGAAACAAATGAATGTCAGTTTCTTGAAAGGTGGCAGAGCATCAATGAGAGGAAAATTGAATCTTGTACACACCGTGTGAGAACCTTCTCTAGTAGCATCTCTTAGAAGCTCTAGTTACTGTAGAAAGATAAGATTTGTTGATTTACCAGATGCCACAGTGAGGGCAGTGATGGAAGTGAAGAGGAGAGTGAGTCTGGGGCACCCATTCCTATTGTTCCACAGATATATGGTGGAGAACCACAGAACCATGAAAAATCTTGCAAGATGAAAATTCGAGCAAGTGGGAGCTGCCCATGAAGGAGAAGATGCATTCTCTATCAGTGAATCAAACTTAGGAGCTGACAGAACTTCCATCAGGGAAGAAAACATTGCACAACAAGTGGGTGTACTGGGTGAAGACTGCGTTTGATGGCATAAGAGGTACAAGTCTGAACTTATTGAAAAAGGGTTTCAACTGAGGCAGGATATTGCCCACACAGTAACCCAGGAAAGAGCTTGGAGGTACAAGACTATGTTGACGCTGATATGTTGACTAAGGGCGCTACTCATGAAAAATTGAAGTTGTGCTCGACTTCAGTTGGTTTTCCAGCGTGAAGACGATAGCCATGAGTTGCAGAGGTGGAGGAAAGTGGAGGATATCATGATTGAGGAAAAGATCGGTACTGCCAGTAGATGATGCAGTCAGTAGATGGTGCAGTCAGTGTTCCAGTCTCCAAGTAGGAGAATTATTAGATGGAGTTTGTGACTTACATCACCTACCGTGATATGTGACTTACCTACCTCACCTACCACGTGTCACCTACCTCTCTCCCGTTTTCGTTAAGTAGCATCTTTTGGCATGTCATAAGAGAAAAGCTAAGTCCTCTTGAGAGCTAAGAGAGAGAAAAGATGTTTTCTTGAAAACGTCGAGGCGTTCGACGGTGCAATTTCTCGATGTATTGAAATCCCCCGCATCTCCGTGGACGTAGGCAAATTAGTCGAACCATGTAAATCTGTGTGTTATTTTCTGGTTTGCAATTTTATGATCCGGTTTTTTCACTTTATTGTCATCATTTTTCATAACAGTAACAACAGTAGGTGGGGTTGCTGTGAGGGAGATGCAACTGCAATTGTAGAGTGGAGAGGGGAATTACGGAAGGCGTTGATGGGATGTGGGCAGTCGTAGTGGACTATGACAACAAGTAAGATGGGAGTAGGCCACATCAGGGAGAATAGGAAGGGACGGTTGGGTGGCAATGGAGGGGAGTTGGCGGCACTGTGGAAGGCTGGGGGTAGGATGGCGGAGGGTGGCAACAGGGATGATGACTGGGAGAGCAACGACAGGGATCGGGGAAGGATAAATATCCTAGCAGGATCGAGTTACTGTCAGAGCACCCTTCAAACCTTCAGAGAAGATCACCATTTCGGGCGAAGGTGAGATACAACTGGAGCACTTCCTTGCCTTCAGATACAACCGTAGAAAGGAAAACAACTGCGATGGTTGGCTTGGACAAAAGTCTGAATTCCAGATGACAAAATCCGACTCCTAACCAAAGCAAACACCGCCGATATGTAATGAGGAGTAGCTGATAGAATAGGTAGGGAATAGAAATAGAAATGTGATGGAGAAGAAAGGAGGCAGGCAAGGAAAGTGCTAAATAGAAAGGGCTAGACAAGGCAAGGAATCAAATAGGAAAAGAGGGGGGGAGGTAGAAGGGGTGGTAACTCCCGCCCCAAGGTTAGCCGGCTGGTTGAGCCTCCCTGTTGGATCGAGTTTCTGCCAACCCGGTCAGGGATCACTGAGCCCCGTGTCTTGAAGTTTTTCCTCCACCTCAAATTCTGGTTCAATTGGATAATCCTCCAAATTTTTTGCACCTCCTCTTGCATAGGAACCGAGGTAATTTGAGGACCATTGTCCAGGAAGGAGTATGTAATTACATACCTGTCATAAATGATTTTGCAACTATAATGCCAAGGACGCTTTAGAAGGAAGTGACAAGCATTCATTTAGATGACATCGCATAGCACTCTCTCTTGAAATCACATCCGAATGGAGAATTGCATCAAACATTGCTNAGTTTCTACCAACCCGGTCAGGGATCACTAAGCCCTGTGTTTTCTAGTTTTTCCTCCACCTCAAATTCTGGTTCAACTGGATAATCCTCCAAATTTTTTGCACCTCCTCTTGTATAGGAACTGAGGTAATTTGAGGACCATTTTCCAGGAAGGAGTGTGTAATTACATACATGTCATAAATGATTTTGCAACTATATTGCCAAGGGCATTTTAGAAGGAAGTGACAAGCATTCATTTAGATGACATCGCATAGCACTCTCTCTTGAAATCACATCCGAATGGAGAATTGCATCAAACATTGCTTTTTGAGTTTGATTTAATTTCCTCTTTTAAGCTAAATTGATAAGAATGCAGGTGAACTTGGGTAACTAGCCCGAGCTTTTTAACCTTGGTAGAGGACACCACATTTTTGCAACCCCACCGTCAATTATAAGATTACAAATCTTATCATGGATGGTGCACCGAGTCCTAAAATTGTTGTGCCGTGTTCATTCCTTGTTGGAGGATTGGTCGACACTAAGTAAGCTCCACTCTACAAGTAATTCTCCTTCATCAACATGTATTAATTGCTCTACAACCAAATTAGTATCTTCCTCTTCTAGCAAATCTCCTGATTCGGTTTTTCCCTCTTCCACCAATGAAATGACACGATGATTTGGACAATTGGCTACTTTAAGGCCAAATTTATGACATTTGAAGCAATGTCCATTAGTTGAATTGTTTCCCACTTTCGTAACAGGTTTTCCACAAGGCAGGACTGCAGACCGGCTGCTTCCATCCCCTTTTCTGTCAGCTAGCAGCACCCTAGCATGGCCAGATTAGTTATCGTCGGCCTGTTCAGCTGTTACACCACACAAAGATGTGTTCCGACCCATTTTTTTGTCGTTTCACCTTCAAAGTAAAGGTTAAAGCTGAACTACATTAGCTATAGAAGGCCCCAAACCACCCAGAAAATGCGTAATAGTGTGTTCTTTAGGTTCAGACAGATTGTATTTCAATCCAAGATGCTCGAATTCAGCCGCGTATTACCGTGATAGCAACAAGCTTCACAATTTGATGTTAGGTTACCTCTTTAAACTCAGACAATTCTGTCGACAGTGTGCAGCACCTTAATAAACTCGTTGCTAAGGGATACTAGTGTTATGATTAAAGGAAGCTTCTGCTTTGAAAGACGAGTAATAAAAAGTCCTTATTGAGCAGCCCTTTAGGTAAATCTTAACAAATATGGTGCAGTGTGATGCAGCTATCCTATTATTGTTATCTTTTCTTTTCGACAGCTGCTTTGTTATAATTCTTCTGCTCTTCTTATGCCTTGCTACAGTAGCCAGTCTCGGATCCTGTTGGTTTTTTTCTACATTTATTTATAGTTACCACAACTCCTATTGTGGTTAAAGGTTTCAATAGTTGATTTGGTTTTTGTGTTAGCATCCTTTGTTTTTGCATCCGTCTCTTTTTCTTTATTTGGTGGGTATTTTTTTGCTCCCTCTATTTATGATTCTTTGGCTGTTTTCAGTTGTGATTGTTGTAGTATTCAGCGGACCATTTCTTAGACTCAATTTTTTTCTTTTGTAATATGCTATGAGGATTATAAATGTATGGCATGTATAGAAACTTAATTATACTAAGTATAACTTTGGATGTGCAAATTCTTTTACTTACTAAGATTTTGTTCCTTGATAAAATTTTAAACTTCAAAACTCTAGGGCAAATTATTTCTTGTAAAATCACTTGGCCTGTTTGACGGTGATATTTCCTTTTTTATCTTTTCCCCCTCCTTGGTCTAATCATTATTCATTAACGATTGAAAGCACAATTGAATTTTGTTAAATATGATAGAATTTTATTTTCTTGTTTGAAATTTCAGTGGTTTCATTTTCAAGATCCTTATTTTTTCTTTTTCTTTTTTTATAATAGGAGTAATTAAATCTTTTGTTTGAATTTGATTCATAATTTTTTTTTAAGATATTAATAGTTTTTCAAGAATAATAACTTCTTTTCTGTGACTATTCTATATTTGTTGCATCAGTGGGCTGTGCTTTGAATCTACATTATATATTAAAGCTGCATTAGAAACATTACTGAAATGTTGTAGATGCCAATTTCTTTCTTTTTGCTGTAATAGATCAACCATAAGCGTACAATGGTCTTGCGAAAAGCACAACAGTCTACTTCCAAATTTTGATGTATAATACTGTACTCATCTATTAGTGTTTCAAAATCTTTGCTTGCAAAAATATTGAGCTTGTCCTAGGGTTGCGAAACATTTTTATTCTGTAGGGTTTGGAGCAGTTTGGAAAGTTGCTGATGTATCTAAAGGTTCAACCGTCGTTATTTTTGGTTTGGGAACTGTGGGCCTTTCAGTGAGTATTGCAACAAAATCCATCTTCAATTTAACATCCCAAATTTTACATCAGATGGATTTCCCTGTGAATTTTTTTTTATTCGTTGCTTCATTTGACCGAATTAGGTAGCCCAAGCTGCTAAAATAAGGGGTGCTTCTCAAATTATTGGTGTGGATAATAATCCTCATAAGTTTGAGATAGGTTGGTGCATGGAAGCCTCTGTTTATTCTATTGCTTCTCTTTGCTTTTAGTTCTAAAGTTTTTTTCATGATGCAGGAAAGTCTTTCGGTGTGATGAGCTTCATCAATCCTGATGACTGTGATGAGCCAATCCCACAGGTACTACGATAAATTAATCAAACATCTATTTCACACAAAAGACACAAAAATTTATTGATTTAACTTTGATAGAGCTTCATGTGAAGAGAAGATTGATCCACTATCAAAAGGTCATAAAAAACTCACACAAAGAACAAGCACGCACCACCCTTCCTGAATTCTAAATCAACCTTTCTCCTCCAAAACAAAAAAATGAAAGCTCGAAAAATCTTCACAATCAGTTTATGTCATGAACTTCCTTTTATCGCATGCACCCTCAACGTAGCCAAGACCACAAGGGGGTGTTATCAATTCTGGAAAAGAAAGATCTCATGATGCAACTCTTACAGAAAATTTCATTTTGATAGTCATCTACTTAACCTTGACAACCAAAGAAGAAAATGAATAAACAAATGGAGCACTCTGGGGCGCAAATTCTAAGATGGGTTTTTCCAAGCAACTAGGAATCTTTTGATCCCAAAACCATTACAGGTTTTAATCATGAAAAAAAATTCTGAAGTAGCTACTAATTGAGTCAATAAATAATTCTCTTTTGATTCAATATTA
>JXCR01141958.1:0-105439 GCA_002079205.1 Phalaenopsis hybrid cultivar
TTTAGCGAAATTGTACAAGGTTTGTTTCGGAAAAAAAAAAAAAAAAAAAAACTAATCCACATTTAACAACCAATATAACTTAGCGTGCCCGCAGTCATGACATATAATAATAATAATAAGACTAATAGAAACTCAAATTAACCTGGATAACTCTTATAGAAATATAAATAAAAATAAATTACAGCTCTTCTTATTTAAAAAGAAAAAGTCAGGCCAGATAAATTCGATAAACATAAATAAATAACGATAGAAAAGCTCATCAGCTTAATGAATGAAAAAATTATTGTATCAGGACACCTGATGCAAATTTGGGTCAGGTGTCCAATGACAGTTTTACGTGACAACCAGAGCCCGAACCGTGTATAAAAGTGAGCCCAAATTGTCACATTACCCACTATTATTGGACACCTGATGCATTAATTTTTCGAATGCATTAGCCAGAATAATAAGGGGGGCTTATGTGGTTAAAAAATTGAATAAATTTATTCTAGANAAAAAAATTATTGTATCAGGACACCTGTGCAAATTTGGGTCAGGAGTTCAATGACAGTGTTACGTGACAACCGGAGCCCGAACTGTGTATGTAAGTGTGCCCAAATTGTCACATTACCCCCTATTATTGGACACCTGATGCATTATTTTTTCGAATGCATTAGCCAGAATAATAAGGGGGGCTTATGTGGTTAAAAAATTGAATAAATTTATCTTAGAAGGTGAGTTATTGAATGATGTATAAACATAGTTAAATATAACTATAATGACTGATTTTCTCATATTTTCCAACATAAAATTTTAACTTAATACGCTTTTTATTGATCTTTGCATGTTTAAAATAGAGCTATTCCTATAGTTCCTATGATCAAGTTTTATATTTAATTGAACTAAAATATGTGATGTTTCAAAGATGAATGTCAAATTAGAATTGGAACTAAATTGCTTTGATTTACTTCTATATTGAGTAGACATTTTATTTAATAACAGTATGTCCAGATAATGGCCCAGAAGCGGTCATGCCACCATGAATTACATCACAGCCCATCCAAACAGCTGACTGAGCATGTAATCACCGCAATTAATATTTTCAGGCATGTTTTTGGAGAAGACCATTTACATGCATTTCCATTCAGCTGGTAGCAACTTCTCCAAAATAATAATGCACAATATTCTTGTAATATTATTAAATAATTAAAGGGCATGCTATCACAATGGCCAAGTGTGAGGAGGCTAGACATATTTTAATTATGTAATGACCTATTTATTTTATTATTTTGGTGAAATACAAAGTGTATGTTGTGAGGTATGTTTATTCTTATTAAATCCTTGGGCCAAGCAGAGAATGCTAGAAATAATATACTTATTTAATGGCTCTTGCTATACTACAACAACAAGGTTAATTATGAAAAATGGAGTGAAAACAAGCGACATAAAATCTTAATGGAGATCTATATGAATGATAAAATGCTATATTTATAATTAATGTTTTGGGAAAATAACCTAATTCAAGTTCCTGGGTTTATTATTAATACAATCACTTTGATATTTATATGTAAGAAAAGTATTTCATAAATACTAAATTTCTCTAATGTGATATCAAAACCCGGCCAAGGACACCAATAAAATTTATTTATGTTTCTCTTAGAACAAATCCATTTTATGTCTTCCATTACAAATTTGTTTTTACTGTCTTTTTCATTAAGAAATGAAATTTCACTTGAATTTTAATATGGAATGTCTGGTTGTATTAATTATTTTTCCAACAGGTAGTACAATCTATGTTTAATCTGTGCTTACTAATTTTCTATAAATTTTAAGAGTTAATTTCACACCTGCTTTTTTTTTTTTTTGACAATTTTTTTTTATGGTTTCGATTTGAACAAAATTTGACATAATAAAATTTAAGTTGTTGTATAAAATTAATTTTTCGAAATATAACTCAGATCTGATTCACAAATGATTTTTTAGCACATTATAAAGCTTACAATTAAAAAATATAACAATGTAACAACATATAACCTGTGGTCTGACCACCCCTCCTTTCTTAATATTGTGGCTGAAGCTTGGCATACTACATTGAGGTTGGATCCCTAGTCCAAACTTGTCTATCTACATGTTAAGGTTAGCAAAGCTGTGAAAGCTTGGGGTTGGAGTTCCTTTGGTAATGTTTTTAAGGCTGTGGATGCTACTGAAAAGGAGGTGTTCGAGCTAGAGAATTTTGTTCTGGCAGATGGTGGGGAGGATAGCTTGTTGATGGGTGCTCAAGAGAGATTACTTATTGCCATTGATAGACAAGAGAAATTTCTTAAGCAAAAAGCTGCCATTAGCCACTTCAAAGATGGGGACAGGAACACCAAGTTATATCATGTCTGCATCAAATATAGGCGACAGTGCAATACCATTCAGAACTCTAAGGAACTTGGCTTTCTGATAATGCTTCTATTGCCCTTGATGCTGTAGCACATTTCCAGCAAATTTTAACTTAACCTGACATCCAAAGATTACCTATAGAGAATTTTTACTCTACTGAGGAGATTACTTATATTTCCAATCAAAATCTAGCTCACCCTCCTACTGATCTTGAAATTTGGCANGGAGCTGGAGAATTCTGTTGTGGTAGATGGTGGGGAGGATATCTTGTTGATGGGTGCTCAAGAGAGATTACTTATTTCCATTGATAGACAAGAGAAATTTCTTAGGCAAATAGCTGCCATTAGCCACTTCAAAGATGGGGACAGGAACACCAAGTTTTGTCATGTCTGCATCAAATATAGGCAGCAGTGCAATACCATTCATACCATTCAGAACTCTGAAGGAACTTGGCTTTCTGATAATGCTTCTATTGCCCTTGATGCTGTAGCACATTTCCAGCATATTTTAACTTAACCTGACATCCAAAGATTACCTATAGAGAATTTTTGCTCTACTGAGGAGATTACTTATATTTCCAATCAAAATCTAGCTCACCCTCCTACTGATCTTGAAATTTGGCAGGCCCTTCAAGATATAGATAGCTCTAAAATTGTTGGACCCGATGGCTTTACATCTGATTTATTTAAGAAAACTTGAGACACCATAAAAAATGAGGTGGTTGCTGCTATTCAAATTTTCTTCCAAGGCTCTTCTATCCCTCATTACTTCAATGCTACTAGTATTGTCCTTATCCCCAAATCTTTTGCNATAAGAAAACTTGGGACACCATAAAAAATGAGGTGGTTGCTGCTAGTCAAAGTTTCTTCCAAGGCTCTTCTATCCCTCATTACTTCAATGCTACTCTTTTGCACGGAAAAGCTAGAATGACTACAGGCACATTAGTCTCACTTCTGTCATCAGTAAACTTATTAGCAAGATTATTGTTGGCAGACTCTAGCCCCATTTTGGTAAACTTTTTTGTGAAAATCAATCTGCCTTGGTCAAGGGCAGATCTTTCACTGATATTGTGCTTCTTGCACAAGAGCTTCCTCTGGGCTTGGACAAACCTTGTTGGAGTGGCAATCTAATCTATAAATTAGATATCAAGAAAGCTTATGATACAATCTACTGGGACTTCATCTTGGATGTTCTGTCTGCTAGAGGTTTTCCAACTAATTTATGTACTCTCATACACAGGTGGCTTAAGGATAATACACATTCCCTCTTTATTAATGGACAAGCTTGGGGTTTTTTTTCATCTTCCAGAGGTCTAAAAGAAGGTGACCCTTTATCTCCAACTGTCTTTATATTGGCTCTTGACCACCTATCCAAAATGCTGAACATAAGCCNTTGCACGGAAAAGCTGGAATGACTACAGGCACATTAGTCTCACTTCTGTCATCAGTAAACTTATTAGCAAGATTATTATTGGCAGACTCTAGCCCCATTTTGGTAAACTTTTTTGTGAAAATCAATCTGCCTTGGTCAAGGGTAGATCTATCACTGATATTGTGCTTCTTGCACAAGAGCTTCCTCTGGACTTGGACAAACCTTGCTAGAGTGGCAATCTAATCTATAAATTAGATATCATAAAAGCTTATGATACAATCTAGTGGGACTTCATCTTGGAAGTTCTCTCTGCTAGAGGTTTTCCAACTAATTTTTGTACTCTCATGCACAGGTGGCTTAAGGTCTATACACATTCCCTTTTTATTAATGGACAAGCTTGGGGTTTTTTTCATCTTCCAGAGGTCTAAAACAAGGTGACCCTTTATCTCCAACTGTCTTTATATTGGCTCTTGACCACCTATCCAAAATGCTGAACATAAGCCTCCTCCCTCTCAGCTATGTCAGGTACCACCATAAATGTAAAGTGGTTGTTTCACATTTAGTTTATGCAGATGATATTATGGTGTTTTGTAGTACTAATAAGAATGCAGTGAAGAAAGTATCTAAGTGTTTATAGCTTTTCCAAATGCATTCTGGTTTATTTTTTAACCCAGATAAATGCAATGTCTAGTTTACTCAGCATACCCCTATGATGCAAAGAAATTAGATCCTTGATTTTACCAAATTCACTAGTTCCACATTGCCCATCAAGTATCTTGGAGTTCAATTGTTAAAAGGTAGATCTAAGAAAACTCAATTTGAAGATGTGTTGGGGAAGATCTCTTCCATACTTTCTAGTTAGACACACTCGTTCCTCTCTAAGTGCTTCATTCTCCAAATGATCGGCATAAAAAAAACACTCAATTGCAAATGGAAAGGGCTTTTAATAGATTTTTGTGGACTGGTCAAAGGCAACAGCTCCATTGGGCTACCTGGCAAAAATTAGCTAAACCCACAGTGGTTGGGGGATTGGTTTTAAAGGTCTGCAGCACCATCTTCAAGTCAACCTGTGCAAGATTTGGATCAAGTTCATAGAGAAAAATATTGCAAGGTTTGTCATCCTAATATTGTAAACAGAAAGCTTGGAGAGTCCAGGGTATGGGTTAGTATGCTGAAAGTTAAAAAACAGGTTGAAGATCTATTTTTCTGGGATATTGGTAATAGTAAGATCAATTTATGGTCTGATTCTTGGTGTCCTAAAGAAATGCTACAACCTATCACTGTTCATACTAATACCCAATTAAATGTTGCTGACTACAGGGAGGGGAACCACTGGTTATTTTCTCTACTCCAAACCATTCTTCAACCTCATTATGCTATGCAAGTTAACAGAATTAAGTTTGACAAATCTAGAGCTAACAGATTGATCTGGCAGGTCTATAAGCTTCAGAGTCTCACTAAATCAATCTATTATAAACTCAACACTTATAAAAAAAAGCCATGGGGGAGCTCATTTGGCAGAAAATCTTATTCCCTTCTATGTCTTTTTTTAGTTGGAGAATTCTCAATGGCCTGCTCCCCCATTAATGATATCCTTAAACTCAAGGGTCTCAGGGGTCCTTCCAAATGTTATTTATGTGGGGAGGAGAACTATTATATTCCTCATTTATTCTTCAAATGCAGATTCTCTAAAGAGGTACTGGTTGAATCCTCTCAAAGTCTCACACTGAATACTATTCAGTTGGAATGGAACAATATTATTTCCTATTGGAAGAGCTGGAAGGCTGCTAAGGTTGGAACAATTCCTTTTATGGTTTCCTGGTTCATCTGGTTGGCCAAGAACAAGGCTAAGTTTGATGGTCAGACCAGCACTCAGTTACAAGTGACTAGACACTGTATTTCTTATCTGCAAAAGTTAATACACTATCAAAATTTCTTATGCATATTTCNGGATTATATTCCTCATTTATTCTTCAAATGCAGATTCTCTAAAGAGGTACTGGTTGAATTCTCTCAAAGTCTCACACTGAATACTATTCAGTTGGAATGGAACAATATTATTTGCTGTTGGAAGAGCCGGAAGGCTGGTAAGGTTGGAACAATTCCTTTTATGGTTTCCTGGTTCATCTGGATGGCTAAGAACAAGGCTAAGTTTGATGGTCAGACCAGCACTCAGATACAAGTGACTAGACACTGTATTTCTTATCTGCAAAAGTTAATACACTATCAAAATTTCTTATGCATATTTCCCCTCCCCCACTTGATAGGCCTCATTCTCCCAGGGTAACTATAGCTTATTGGTTCCTCCCTGACTGTCCTTTCATAAAAATTAACACTGATGGTAGTTTTTCTCAATTGGGGGCTGGGGTGGGGCTGTGTTCAAGAATCATCTTGGACATCGCCTCCTGTTTTTTCAAGCTCCTGTTAGTTCTGTTGATGCTCTTGAACCTGAGATAATTGATTTGTACTGGCCCCTCAACCTTGCTAAGAAGAATCACTGGCATAATTTACTTCTTGAAGGAGATTCAGAGGTTCTTCTACAGATGTTGCAGGATTGAAGACACTCCTCTTGGTACCATTTACAATGGGTTCAGAAGATTCTGACCATGTTGACTAGTCTGAAGGTTCAAATTACATTTATTTATAGGGAAGGGAATAAACTTGCTAATTGGCTTGCAAGGAATGGTCTTTTTTCATTTGAAAAGTCTTGTGTCTTACTCCCCACCCCCCGTCACCCTCTTCGTTTTTTTTCTGGCTGGAGATGTTTTACATGCTCCTCATTTAAGAGTTATAACCTAAATTTTTCTTAATGAAATACTATACGAGCCACGCTAGAAGCGCGCATCTGTTTTTCATGATCAGTAATGGAATAGGGGTGCCCTTTTCTAAGAAGTTGCGAAGAGTTTGGGGGACCGAAGGCAGTTCTATAACTCTTCCTTCAGTATGGTCAACTTTGCTACCCCTAGCCTTAGCTATCCATAAGTGAGAATCCATTGTCTCATATTGTATTTGTGTGTGTGCTTAGGACTCTATCTCCTATTGAGATCGGATTGAGTAAGAATCGGTGGTGGTCTCTGAGAACGATGTATAGAGTCAACACGGTAAGCTACGCAATCATGTGANACATACATACATACATACATAAAGAAAACAAAACATTCATTAATCAAAAAAGGGGTACAAAAGAGAAATATTAAGGGGCTCTCAAGTATGGGAGGTAATGAATGTCCCCATGTAACAAAAAAGCCTTTGGGGGAGATGGAATATTACAACAAGTAATACATTCAGAATGAGCATCAACTTAGCAAGCCAGTCGCCATGCCTATTGCCTTTTCTACTACTAAGTCCATTAGATGGGAGTTTCCAAAGTAAAGGTAGAGATTTCATTCATAATATTGTTTATGCTCCTGGAAATTTGTTGAGCAAGAGTAAAGAACTTTCCCAAGATGGGACAATCCATCTTAACAATGAGCTTGGAGCACCGAAAAACTTTTGCAAGTTTGAGGGGAACAAGAACGACATCAACTTTAGCCTACAAATCTAACCCAACAGTAAAAGGAGAGAAAAAGAAAAGCCAATCATCTACCTTAATCTTAACCATGATAGTATCCTTCTGATCGACATAAATAGGGATCAATCTTGGAGGATTAATAGTATTCAACATCTATTGGAGTTTAGGGAGATTCAATCAAGATCAGAACAAAAAATGAATATTAACTTTTACATCCTAAAAACTATGAGTTACATTAGTAAGAGGTACAAATATAGTCTTATTGTCATACCAAAAGCTCATCTAATTGTGATACCAAATGCTCGTATTGCTTTCACCAAGATCCCATGTAAATAAGGATTTAGTTAAAACTCTACATTTCAACATTTCTTTCTAAATGAAAGATTAAATAACAAAGCATTGAAAGCTAAGGAATGTAGTTGGGAGAAATATTTAGCTTTCATAAAGTTTTCCCACAAGGACTCATTGGCTTTAAATTTGATCCGTAATCAATGAAACTAATTCTCACTTAATTCCCAAAAGATTTGAATCCCATCCTACATTAAATTGTTATTTTGGAAAATTTCAGACAGCTAAATTAATAAGTTTAGTTCCTTTACCATGCCAAAAAAATTTATTAAACATTGCCTCAATTTTGTATCTAATTAGGATTGATAATTTAAGAACTTGGATAGTCTATAGAGGAATGGATGTTAGCATTCCTTTAAAAAGAGTAATTCAATGACCTGCAGATATGTAATGGTTCTCCTAGAGATTAAATCACCTATTGATCTTCTAAACCACAAGATAAAATTACAAACTCTTCTTCTCTCTTTTGTATAGTTGCATGCCAAAGTAATAACAAGAAAGGTCATGTATGGAAAATCCAATATGACCTTCAATCCAATTTCTTATAACGGTGGGAAAATATTTTCTAACATAGAAATGGCATTTCGTTTTGTTAAATTTCATACCAAAAACATCATTAAAGTGATCAAGAATGTGTGTTAGTTTCACAACTGCTCTTTCACTAGCATTAGTAAGGATAATGATATCATCTAAAAATTTTAAATGCCCCTTTAACCCTACCAAACCCTAAAAATCACCCAAAATCTTAATATGCTCTTTTGAACCCACAATTTGATGGCACTTTAAGATGTTAAAAACTAATTAGGTTTAACCCTAACTTAGCCAAATTTGGATGAACTGACCACCTTGACATCAAATTGGGCCTCACACCATGCGGAGAGCCCTATTGCCATAGGGTCAACCCAATTGGGATGAGGTCAACCCCATAATCTGTTAAATAATTAATTAATTAATTAATTCAAGGGATAATTAAAATTACCACAGGGTTTAGGCTAAGAAGAAAACCTAACCAAATTAGCATAAGTCCAACCCTAAGGGGAAACCCAACACATGGCCATGACACGATTTTATTAGTTCACTTATGACCCAATAACCACCTAACATGACACGGGTGACTGATCAAACCAACTTAGCCTAAACTCACCCATAATTGGTGGCACATCAGTATTCATTCTAGCTTATCATGAGGGAGGGGACACATGTTACCATACATGCCATCTAGCACAAGCCCCCTTATATCAGCCCTTAATGAGTCAAATCCAATCATCCATGACCTGGGCTATCCACCTAAGGACTCTGAAATTAGCATAGAGAAATCTCCATGTTTCACCCTTCTCCATGCACCACCATGATTAAAGATGTTTAACTATCATGGAAAAATGGTGAATTTCACCCCACTGCCCAAAAATCCTCTGAAATTCCTTTAAAACTTCTTGAGGAGCCGCCCAGGCTTTTTCAATCACCCTAAAGCTCCTCAATGGCATCTAATGGCTACTTAAAGAAGAAACCAGAGAGCATTGAAGCATGACCAAGCTCCTTACCTATCCTCCCAAACCTCTGCCTCTCGATAGAGGAGATCTCCTTTGAAATCCGGACAGTTCGCCCCCATGACATCACGACACCAAGCTCACTAGAAAATCTTAATTTCTCAACTTTAATCCAAGAAAAATTTTTGGCTCCACATGAGCCCTTCAAAAACTTAAATTTCAACCTCCCAAAAGCTTCATAGAACCTCAAAGACTTCCTCAGAAAAAATTGAGCCTTCCTGAGTGCTCTAACCCAATCCAACACCAACCCGAGCCACCATTCGATCAAGCTTATGGCAAGGCCAAATTACTGCTCAAATTGAAGAAATGAGGAGGTTCATGGCATCATGGTTATGCTCCCTATCAAGCCCAATCGAGGCTACACTTCTTCAGACAAAGTATGGATCCAAATCCCTAAAACATGTTTTGGTTGGGTCTTTTGATAATGAAATTAACACGCCATGCTCATTAAACCTTATAGATATGTTTGTCTGTCTTAGAAGAAGCTATAAGAACAAATTTTGAGTCATTTGGTTGAGAATCCAACAAAAATTTAGAGTTTGATCACGGGCAATTCTCGATATAGTGTCTCGTGGAGACGATGAATGGATGTCGTCTATTTTTTGTGTATTAGAAATGGGTGAAATAGATTAGATTGGACCGCAAAACTACATAGGGAGAACACTTCGGATCGTTGCCACATTAACTGCCCAAGTGGAAAGTGCATCCAATCGAAAGATACCGTGTATGAGTTTGGATCGTACGAGGGAAGATGCAGCACCATGTGGATAAGTAGAAATTTCTAGCTTTTCTTAATTAATTAAATCCAAATAATTAAATAAAAATTAAAAAAATTCATAAATAGGTGTAGAAAAATCACAAAAATAAAATAAAAGTACTTTTGAGTTCAATGAACAGAGAGAAAAATTATAAAAATAAAACTAAAAACAAATAAATTATATTTAATTTTTAAAGAACTAAATNACATAAAGAAAACAAAACATTCATTAATCACAAAAGGGGTACAAAAGAGAAATATTAAGGGGCTCTCAAGTATGGGAGGTCATGACTGTCCCCATGTAACAAAAAAGCCTTTGGGGGAGATGGAGTATTACAATAAGTAATACATTTAGAATGAGCATCAACTTAGCAAGCCAGTTGTCATGCCTATTGCCTTTTCTACTACTAAGAGTCCATTAGATGAGAGTTTCCAAAGTCAAGGCAGAGATTTCATTCATAATATTTTTTATGCTCCTGGAAATTTGTTGCGCAAGAGTAAAGAACTTCCCCAAGATGGGACAATCCATCTTAAAAATGAGCTTGGAGCACCGAAAAACTTTTGCAAGTTTGAGGGGAACAAGAACAACATCAACTTTAGCCTACAAATCTAACCCAATAGTGAAAGGAGAGAAAAAGAAAAGCCAAAAATCTACCTTAATCTTAACCATGATAGTATCCTTCTGATCGACATAAATAGGGATCAATCGTGGAGGATTAATAGTATTCAACATCTATTGGAGTTTAGGGAGATTCAATCAAGATCAGTACAAAAAATGAATATTGACTTTTATATCCTAAAAACTATGAGTTACATTAGTAAGAGGTACAAATATAGTCTTATTGTCATACCAAAAGCTCATCTAATTGTGATACCAAATGCTCGTATTGCCTTCACCAAGATCCTATGTAAATAAGGATTTAGTTAAAACTCTACATTTCAACATTTCTTTCTAAATGAAAGATTCAATAACAAAGCATTGAAAGCTAAAGGATGTAGTTGGGAGAAATATTTAGCTTTCATAAAGTTTTCCCACAAGGACTCATTGGCTTTAAATTTGATCCATAATCAATGAAAGTAATTCTCACTTAATTCCCAAAAGATTTGAATCCCAACCTACATTAATTTGTTAGTTTGCAAAATTTCAGACAGCTAAATTAGTAAGTTTAGTTCCTTTACCATGCCAAAAAAATTTATCAAACATTGCCTCAATTTTGTATCTAATTAGGATTGATAATTTAAGAACTTGGATAGTCTATAGAGGAATGGATGTTAGCATTCCTTTAAAAAGAGTAATTCAATGACCTGCAGATATGTAATGGTTCTCCTAGAGATTAAATCACCTATTGATCTTCTAAACCACAAGATAAAATTACAAACTCTTCTTCTTTCCCTTGTATAGTTGTATGCCAAAGTAATTACAAGAAAGGTCATGTATGGAAAATCCAATATGACCTTCAATCCAATTTATTATAACAGTGGGAACATATTTTCTAACATAGAAATGGCATTTCATTTTGTTAAATTTCATACCAAAAACATCATTAAAGTGATCAAGAATGTGTGTTAGTTTCACAACTGCTCTTTTACTAGCATTAGTAAGGATAATGATATCATCTAAAAATTTTAAATGCCTCTTTAACCCTACCAAACCCTAAAAATCACCCAAAACCCTAATATGCTCTTTTGAACCCATAATTTGATGGCACTTTAAGATGTTCAAAACTAATTAGGTTTAACCCTAACTTAGCCAAATTTGGATGAACTGACCACCTTGACATCAAATTGGGCCTCACACCATGCAGAGAGCCCTATTGCCAAAGGGTCAACCCAATTGGCATGAGGTCAACCCCATAATCTGTTAAATAATTAATTAATTAATTAATTTAAGGGATAATTAAAATTACCATAGGGTAGGCTAAGAAGAAAACCTAAACAAATTAGCATAAGTCCAACCCTAAGGGGAAACCCAACACATGGCCATGACACGATTTTATTAGGTCACTTATGACCCAATAACCACCTAGCATGACATGGATGACTCATCAAACCAACTTAGCCTAAACTCACCCATAATTGGTGGCACATCAGTATTCATTCTAGCTTATCATGAGGGAGGGGACACATGTTACCATACATGCCATCCAGCACAAGCCCCCTTATATCAGCCCTTAATAAGTCAAATCCAATCATCCATGACCTGGGCTATCCACCTAAGGAGTCTGAAATTAGCATAGAGCAATCTCCATGCTTCCCCCTTCTCCATGCACCACCATGATTAAAGATGTTTAACTACCATGGAAAAATGGTGAATTTCACCCCACTGCCCAAAAATCCTCTGAAATTCCTTTGAAACTTCTTGAGGAGCTGCCCAGGCTTTTTCAATCACCCTAAAGCTCCTCAATGGCATCTAATGGCTGCTTCAAGAAGAAACCAGAGAGCATTGAAGCATGAACAAGCTCCTTACCTATCCTCCCAAACCTCTGCCTCTTGATAGAGGAGATCTCCTTTGAAACCCAGACAGTTAGCCCCCATGACATCACGACACCAAGCTCACTAGAAAATTTTAATTTCTCAACTTTAATTCAAGAAAAGTTTTTACCTCCACGTGAGCCCTTCAAAAACTTAAATTTCAACCTCCCAAAAGCTTCATAGAATCTCAACGACTTCCTCAGAAAAAATTGAGCCTTCCTGAGTGCTCTAACCCAATCCAACACCAACCCGAGCCACCATTCGATCAAGCTTATGGCAAGGCCAAATTACTGTTCAAATTGAAGAAATGAGGAGGTTCATGGCATCATGGTTATGTTCCCTATCAAGCCCAATCAAGGCTACACTTCTTCAGACAAAGTATGAATCAAAATCCCTAAAACATGTTTTGGTTATGTCTTTTGATAAAGAAATTAACACGCCATGCTCATTAAACCTTATAGATATGTTTGTCTGTCTTAGAAGAAGCTATAAGAACAAATTTTGAGCCATTTGGTTGAGAATCCAACAAAAAAATAGAGTTTGATCACGGGCAATTCTCGATATAGTGTCTCGTGGAGATGATGAATGGATGTCGTCTATTTTTTGTGTATTAGAAATGGGTGAAATAGATTAGATTGGACCACAAAACTACATAGGGAGAACACTTCGGATCGGTGCCACATTAACTGCCCAAGTGGAAAGTGCATCCAATCGAAAGATACCGTGTATGAGTTTGGATCGTACGAGGGATGATGCAGCACCATGTGGATAAGTAGAAGTTTCTAGCTTTTCTTAATTAATTAAATCCAAATAATCAAAAAAAAATTAAAAATTCATAAATAGGTGTAGAAAAATCACAAAAATAAAATAAAAGTACTTTTGAGTTCAGTGAACAGAGAGAAAAATTATAAAAATAAAACTAAAAACAAATAAATTATATTTAATTTTTAAAGAACTAAATACTCCAAAGCTTATTTTAATAATTTAAAATTAAATATAAATCCAAAAAACATGAAAATTTTGTGGACCTTTCTCTCCACCCTTGGGAATATCGCTTGATTTTTCTAAGGTCAGTGGATCTCCTTAACATTGAAATTATCAATTTCTTGATAAATTAATAATTATTTTGAAAAATAATTACTAAAAATAAAAAATAAAAAATTAAAGATGAAAACTAACATGGAAATTTAGTAGATAATTCCCACTATTAAAAATCCTAAAATGAAAATTAGGAGGCTAAAAGTAAAATTGTAAAATAAAAAATTACATTTTTTGCCTAATTTGTTTCGCAAACTAAATTTAAATTTTTAAATCCAAGCTTCGGAGCTTAACCTAGTTAAATCTTAAGGGCTTAACAACATGGTTAGCCCCTTTACAATGACATACCTTTATTGACTTAGGGTTAGCTCAAATTGTGTATGAGCTCGGGTTGGGTCTAATTCAATCTAGACCTGAGTGAACCATCAGTTGGACCTCATCCAATTATGGTAAATAATGAGTCCTAGTCAAATTTGGCTTAGCTCATGCTTAACTTAATACCCTCTAGATATAACCTAAGTTAGATCTAACTTTCTCTCAAAGTCTAACCAAACAAAGACTTATAATAACTATGAAAACTACCACGTATAACACAAATTAGACTTAGTTCAAACCATAAAGCATAGGTCTAGCCAACATTAAACCTAATCTTAACTTCTGACCCAAATTGGACTTAACCAACCCTCTTGGTCTAACTCATCTTAGACCTAACCCTAACCTTAAGTCCAACCCGAATTGGACCTAGCCTAGACTTAAAATCTAACTCATATGAGACCTAATAATAACCTTAGAAACAATCTAAATTGGACCTAACCTAAAACTTTATGTCTAACTCATCTTTAGCTTAACCTTAATCTTAGGTCCAACCCAAGTTGGACCTAACGTAAACCTTAAATCTAATCAACTCAGACCTAATTTAAACATTAGGTTTAACAAACATTAGGCTTAAATCTAAACGTTATGTTCAACCCAAATAGGACCTGACCTCAACTTTATGGTTAACAACCATTAAACCTAAACCCTAAATCCTAAATTCAAGCAAAATTGGTCATAACTTTAACCTTAGTTTTAAATCAAATTAGACTTAAACTTAAATTGAATCTATTTCCTCTAGGTCTCGCCTAACGTAGAACTAACCTAAGTGTAACATAATTTAAACATAGTTCAGATTGAACCTAAATCTTTTAGGTGTAGCCCAACCTAGACCTAACCTAAGTCTAACTTAACTTAGACTTAGTTCAAATCAAACCTCTCTTTAGGTCTAGCTTAAGCAAGACCTAATCTAAGTTTAACCTAACTTAGACTTAGTTAAAAAATAGCCCCCTTTCAGTCTATCCCAACTAAGACTTAACAAATTAACTTGGACTTAAGTTTGCTTGAGTCTTACATAGACTCAATTCAACTGAATCTCCAGGTTAACTTGACTTAACTCGGGTTAACATAAATTCAACTTAATCATCGGGTGAACTTGACCTAGCTCAGGTTAACCTAATTCAAATAAATCAATAGATCATCCTGGCCTAACTCAAGGTTAACCAAATTAAACTAAACAACCGGGTCAACCAAACTAACTAGGGATAACACAAATTCAACTGAATCATCGGGTTGACCCGACTAACTCAGATTAACCCAATTTCAAATAAATCCCTGGACTAATCTAACCTAATACGGGTTAACCCAATTCAACTAAACCATTGGGTCAACCGAACCAAACTCGAGATTACCCAAATCTAAATGAATCACTGGGTCAACTCAACTTAACTTGAACTGAATCATCGGGTCAACGTGACCTAACTCGGGTTAACCAAAATTCAACTAAGTCACCAGGTCAACCCGACATAACTCGAGCCCAACTTCAACCGAATCACCTGGTAAACTTCATCTAACTTGGGTTAACCAAATTTCTACTTGGAAAACACTTATACAAGTTCATGGAATTTCATTGTAGAATTTATTTGGATTTTCGTTCAAGTTTTTATAGATTTGATTATGGGTCCTAAATTAAAGAGAAGCAAAGGCAAAGATACTTTTGATCCCAAGAATTTCATGAGTAGAAATGCACAAGATTGTTGTTGTTGTTGCCATTACTAATTAATTACTTATGTTTAAATCGTCTAAATATGTAGACATTTCCCCATGACTTGAAATTTGGGTATGTTGTTGCCATTATCTTACGTAACATCCCTTGATTTTTCCAAAATCAAAGGAGATCTTTTGACAGAGATCCATATTTTTCAAGTTTATGTCTATTATTTGCATAAATTAATCATAATAATTAGCATGTTACTTAGAAAATTCCAACATAATTTTGGAAGGTTTATTATGGCCAAAGAAACCTTTGAAAAATGTTTCATGATCTAAGTCATTAAGAATGCACCTAATTTGCAAAAACCCTAAAATGCAAAGAAAATTAATTTTGGGAAAAACAAACATCTAAATAACTTGGTCTTTAATCTTCAATATAATTCGAAGTTCAGAGAACTCCTCATAAAAATTTAAAAATATTTGGAGCTCATTTGATAACTCAAATTGCTTTTCTAAGTTAAATGTCATTTTCAACATTAAAATATAACTCAAAAAATTTTAAAAATTGGTTTTGGGAGTTCTCTGTGATCAGAGGAATTTTCTAAAAGTAAATTTGTAATTAAAATAAAATTTTCATTTTTAATTCATTCCTTAAATTTAAATAATTAAAAAATGATAAAAATGACAAAAATAATAAAATCTATGGAAATGTTCTAATTTTTTTTCTAAGCACTTAGGAAATATTTTTCTTGATTTTCTAAGTGAAGATATTGAATTTTGAAGCTTAAAATAAATTTTAAAGGCTAAAAATGGACATTCACTAAACTAATTCTAACAATTCCAAAAAAAATCATAAAAAAGTGAAATTTGTTTCTCTGGATTCCTTGACCTCAGAGATATTTAATAAAAATGTGAAACTTAATTTTCACATTTAAAATATTTAATAATTAATAAATACTCCATATATTGAAATTATTTTAATAATGAAAATAAAGTTAAAAAAATTATGAAATTTGGCCCAAGTGTTTCTCTAGTCTAACTCTATCTCCAGCAAAAATTTCAAGTGATTAAGTTTTACCCTGGTCAAGTTAGGAATTTTCTTTAAAAAATCCTATTTCTTGCATATAAATAAATATATATATTAAATTAAAATTTGAAAAGTCACATTTTCTCCTCTGATGTCTTAATAGACCCATGAGAGTGGTGGGATAAAAATTTTAAAGTCATTTGAATTAAATTTGATGAATTATGAAAAGATATAATTTTGGAAATTTAGACTTAATTAACATTTAGGCTCAATTCAAGAAAAGGGAAATGGGTAACCTCTGATCATAGTCAACATATTTAGACGATTTAAACATAAGTAATTAATTAGTAGAAACCAATCTCACTTATTTCAATTAAAGGATAAATTTGTGATTCCTTAAAATTATTAAAATTTGGAAGTCTAGTCAATTAAATAATCATAGACTTAGGGGTATGATTTTGGGTGTTGATAACTCACTAATTTAACACCACTATTTGATGTTCAAATGACTTTGAAAATATTAATCATCCTCACTTAAAATTCAGTCTCTTTCAAAAAGTAACTAAGACATCTACCAAAATCTTAAGGGCTTAGTAGTGACCTAAGCTAAATCAAATTTGGTTAAATGAGGATTAGAAAAGTGAGCATAATTAGGAAATTGAACATCTTTAAAACCACTACAAGCCCAAATTAAAATGTTGGCTAAGTGTATTGACAAAATTAACTTTCCCCTTTAATGGTCTTCACTCACATAATCCTCAAATTAAATTATATGTGATAATTACCCTACTCTTAGGGATAATTAAAACATCAATGTACATTGAGCATTAAAGGTATTTACAGGATGGGTTATTAAGCAACATAATAGGTTTAAAAAGATCTCAAGACATTTCACCAAGCAGTGAGAGCGAAGCATGGACCTGCTTCTTTCTCCAGATCTGCTGGATACCTCGGAGGTTTACTAAACTTAATATATTTTGCTTAACAAAAATCATCCTCAATCAAATTAGTAGGGACCCACTAAGATATGACCTAGGGTTGGGTAGATCACTAAGACCTTACTTTTTTGCTTTATATAAAATGCTCTCACATGCATTTTGAGTTTTAGAGGGTGGAATGAGAAGACTCGCTAGGTAATCTTTTTATAGTTTACAGTTTTGTCTTTCTTGTACTTTCATACTGTACTTTTTATGCTTCTTAAACTTGCATGCTAACAACAATGTGACATTGCATGAAAGCCAAAACTGTCAGGATAGCCACAAAACCAAAAACCAAAATAACAATTAAAATCAACAAAGATAAAAATCATCTCCACAACATATAAAATACAAAACAACTGAAAATTTAATCACAAATATCACAAAAACTACAACTAAAACTAAATTAAGATGTCTCTATCGGATGATCGGGAATCCCTTAGAGGTGGTAACCTACGGTTGCTAACGAGGCTTCCCAAGGTCTAAATGAAAGTGTGCAACTCACTAAGTTGAGTTTAGTAAATTCATTTGGACTAATTGAATCCAATATAAAATAGTGGTTCCTGAACGAGGGAACCGTGGGAACCTAACCGTTGTCGCTCTAAAAAAATTTAACATGCTCCAATAAATTTTTAAAGAACTACAACCATAGGGCCACCTAATTTGACATCATAACTTAACAGCCTAGAAAACTTCAACTCGTCACGACAAGGAACTTAAAGCTAGCATGGTGGGCAGCATGACGATATTCAACATCAAAAGCTGTCTTCCCCAGCTAAATCGATCCTTCCTTAAATTTAAACAACAAATCCATAAAACTTCGAGGCAGATCGCATATGCAACATAAATCCCCACCTCATCTTTAGGCCTTTGTACAACTTTATTGTACAATATAAGCCCTTACTCATCTTAGGATTTTGAGGTTATCGTTCGTTATGACCTAAATCGTCACATCTTCCAAGCTATTTGTGTGATCGTTTCACACGATTGTAAGCCCTAAACTAATAAAATTGGTAGGATGAAACACCTAAATATTTCTCCTCAAAACTGAAGACAAACAATAGGATAGGCTGGGAAGTCACCAAGGTTCTCCTCCAGCTCTATGACCTCCTTTAGTTCTTCTTCCTTTGGATCCTACAATAAAAATGCTTCAAATTTGAGCCAATCCCTTTTTTGACACCTCTTTGTCCAATTTCGTTGAAAAGTTCTATCTTTTTGAACTCCTTGAAGATATTATTCTCTAATTTTTATCGAGAGTTTTCTTAGGTGACTTCGATTATCTAAGATGTAATTAACTATAGGGGCTTGTCCTTTTAGGAAGCTTGTCTGAAGCTAGCTTAATATAAACCCTATTTAATTCTTAAAATTAAAAAGGGAAAATTCTCGCCAAATTAAATGATTTTGTAGACCAAACGAACTTCATCTATTTCATAGTTTATTTGATTGAGCCTCATGCTTAAATCTTATGTTTATCCTTGGACATAGATACAAGGTTTGAGGTACATCACTCTTTCATTTAAACTATGAAAAATATGAAGTCAATTTTCCTTCGTATTTTTATAAACTTAAATCTATATGTAAATTAAAATGTCCTTCCGAAGAGAGTGAAGAAATTTTGATTAAGGTGACCAACAGCATTTTACGAGCAACTCTCAACCAAAATAGTGCTGACATTCCTCCACCTATAAGCTAACATCTCGCATCAAAACTTAAAACAATAGACCAAGTTTAGGGCTTTATTCACTCTAAAGTCCTCTAACTCTACACCCATTAAAGATTATTTCCTTATTTACTTACACTCAACCATATGAACTACATTCTCATCCATACAATCTCATGTGATTTTACCACAGTTGATTGAGACAACACCATCCCGGATCTTANAGAGGCTAAAAGTAAAATTGTAAAATAAAAAATTACATTTTTGGCCTAATTTGTTTCTCAAACTAAATTTAAATTTTTAAATCCAAGCTTCGGAGCTTAACATAGTTGAATCTTAAGGGCTTAACAACATGGTTAGCCCCTTTACAATGACATACCTTTATTGACTTAGGGTTAGCTCAAATTGTGTATGAGCTCGGGTTGGGTCTAATTATATCTAGACCTGAGTGAACCATCAATTGGACCTCATCCAATTATGGTAAAAATGAGTCCTAGTCAAATTTGGCTTAGCTCATGCTTAACTTAAAACCCTCTAGATATAACCTAAGTTAGATCTAACTTTCTCTCAAAGTCTAACCAAACAAAGGCTTAGAATAACTATGAAAACTAACACGTATAACACAAATTAGACTTAGTTCAAACCATAAAGCATAGGTCTAGCAAACATTAAACCTAATCCTAACTTCTGACCCAAATTGGACTTAACCAACCCCTTGGTCTAACTCATCTTAGACCCAACCCTAACCTTAAGTCCAACCCAAATTTCACCTAGCCTAGACTTAAACTCTAACTCATCTGAGACCTAACAATAACCTTAGAAACAATCTAAATTGGACCTAACCTACAACTTTATGTCTAACTCATCTTTAGCTTAACCTTAATCTTAGGTCCAACCCAAGTTGGACCTAACCTAAACCTTAAATCTAATCAACTCAGACCTAATTTAAACATTAGGTGTAACTAACATTAGGCTTAAATCTAAACGTTATGTTTAACCTAAATAGGACCTGACCTCAACTTTATGGTTAACAACCATTAAACCTAAACCTTAAATCCTAAATTCAAGCAAAATTTGTCATAACTTCAACCTTAGTTTTAAACCAAATTAGACTTAAACTTAAATTGAATCTATATCCTCTAGGTCTCGCCTAACGTAGAACTAACCTAAGTGTAACAAAATTTAAACATAGTTCAGATTGAACCTAAATCCTTTAGGTCTAGCCCAACCTAGACCTAACCTAAGTCTAACTTAACTTAGACTTAGTTCAAATCGAACCTCTCTTTAGGTCTAGCCTAAGCTAGACCTAATCTAAGTTTAACCTAACTTAAAATTAGTTAAAATAACCCCGTTTCGGTCTAGCCCAACTAAGACTTAAAAAATTAACTTGGACTTAAGTTTGCTTGAGTCTTACATAGACTCAATTCAACTGAATCTCCAAGTTAACTTAACTTAACTCGGTTTAACATAAATTCAACTTAATGATCGGGTGAACTTGACCTAGCTCAGGTTAACCTAATTCAAATAAATCAATAGATCAACCTGGCCTAACTCAAGGTTAACCAAATTAAACTAAACAACCGGGTCAACCAAACTAACTAGGGATAACAAAAATTCAACTGAATCATCGGGTTGACCCAACTAACTCAGATTAACCCAATTTCAAATAAATCCCTGAACTAATCTAACCTAATACGGGTTAACCCAATTCAACTAAACCATTGGGTCAACCGAACCAAACTCGAGATTACCCAAATTTAAATGAGTCAGTGGGTCAACTAAACTTAACTTGAACTGAATCATCGGGTCAACGTGACCTAACTCGGGTTAACCCAAATTCAACTAAGTCACCGGGTCAACCCGACATAACTCGGGCCCAACTCCAACCGAATCACCTGGTTAACTTCATCTAACTTGGGTTAACCAAATTTCTACTTGGAAAACACTTTTACAAGTTCATGGAATTTCATTGTAGAATTTATTTGGATTTTCGTTCAAGTTTTTATATATTTGATTATGGGTCCTAAATTGAAGAGAAGCAAAGGCAAAGATACTTTTAATCCCAAGAATTTCATTAGTAGAAATGCACAAGATTGTTACAGTGATCTTCTTGTTTCTAAGAAATTAATTCAGGAGCAAGCATTTCTTTCTCATGGCGGCTCAGTGGAAAATCTTACTTTAGCTTGGAATTGGGAGAAGTTCTACTATTTTTCTGCCGACGCCAACATTTCTATAGTTTGAGTGTTTTATGCTAATCTATCTAAGGAGATTGATGATTTGGTGTTTGTTAGGGATAATATAGTAGATTTCAATCCTGTAAGGATCAATACATTATCTCTGTTACCTGATTTAACTGATTACTTTTACAAAAAGTTTGAACGTAGTGACTGAGAATTTCAAAAAATTATAGCATTTTTTGATAGATGGACGTGGTGGTTGGAAGACTAGAGATAACCAAAAGGTAAAGCTTGCTTCTTTTGCACTTAGCCTCATCAAAGGCACAACATTAACTCATCTCAGCTCGTCTTCTACTTCAAACCATTTAAGCAAAGTAGCTAGGGAGAGGTTAATTCTCAACTACTACATATAGATGATGAAGCCCATTAATATTGGCTCTCTAATTTATAGAAGCATTATTCATTCCTCTGGGGGAGGAACTACAGCAGGTTTGGGCTACGCTTCTCTCATATTTACTTTATGTAGTCAATCTAGAGTAAGATTTTAGTCTTAGGAGGAGATACTGCATCCACTTTAGCTTATTTGGAAGGCTAATATGGATATATATGGGAAACATGTTGAGTACATATTTGAGAATAGATTTTATGATGCTCCATCCTCATATCATTCCTCTAAATTTCATAATCCTAATAACATGAAATATTTATTTGATAGTATGCAAGAGGTAAAGGATGGTATTTCTGATGTTCGAAGCAGAGTTCTAAAAGTTGAAGATCATCAACATCTTTTTGACTCTTATCTCCATTGGCATCGTATATATGAGAAAGGATTTCATAAATCTCTTGTCAGTTATCTCGAAGGAGATCAGACTATAGAATTCCCAATTATTCTGATTATCTGAGATTTGATGATCTGACTTATATGGATATGAATTGGGATGAAGATGATGACGAGGAAGATGATGAGGATGATGATGGTGAGGAGTAGTTGATTTTTAATAGTATGCCTAGATGAATTTGTTGTTGTTTTATATCTGTAGTTGTTTTATCATTGTAATAGATTTGTTAATACACTAAAAATATATGCATTTTTAGACTCATATTTTATACACATTTTTGGTGATATTGCACTTTAATGGAAGGTATTTTTTATGTTTTATTGTAGGTTGTTGATTTTTAGAAATTTAGTGCAAAATGGAGTTTTTGAAAAACTGTTCAGCACCGATGGCGCCAGACTGGGCATCGACGACGCCGTTTGACAGAGAAGACGAATTTAATTAGATTGGCACTGGCGCCGACGGTGCTAGAATGGGCGTCGAAGACATCATTATCGGTGTAGACCGTATTTTTATAAGATTCGATGAATTTAGACACTTTTCAAAGAGTTATTGGAGGCACCTAATGGAGAACTGACCCTAGGCTCTATTTACAAAAAAACTTGATCAGAAAAGACCCCCTTCACCCACCTTTGCATCTCTTCAAACTCCTTTAAGCCACTTTACATCATTCCACGCCATTCCACACCTTTAGTTAGTTATTTCCTTTATAGTTATGATTTTTTGTGTAGCATTTAAGTGTGAATTGCTCTCTAAGAAGTGTTGGAGAGGGAGAGAAGTGAGAGATTTCTTCTTTCTACATTTTCTAAGAGATGCTACAAGGGATTTACTTTGAGAAAGAGTTTCAGATTAAGTGTTGTTTGTTTATTATTGTTGTATGAACTTCCTTTTATATATAAACTTTGTGTTTTATTGTATCTTTCTCAAGAAGTTTGAGTAGTTTCCTTTATCTTTCTTCCTACTCTGAGATATGATGAAATGAAGAGATAATTTATAGGTACCAATGTTAATATAAAATAAATTTTGATGGTTTTTTAACTGCACTTTTAATTTACTTTTCGATCTGGCTAATTGAATTAGTAAAATATGTGTGAAACATATGATCTAGGAAAGGGAGTATGAGTTCTACAACAGAGTGAGAATCACATTTAAGTTCATGAAGGAGGATTTTGTTTATGAAATTAAGTGCAAATAAATAAAAAAACATACTTTTTAGGGAAAAGAATTGGAGATTTTTAAGGTGACAGAACAAAATCCTCAATTCAATCTTAGTGTAAAAGAACTAAGGTAGGAGCTCTAGAGTGGGAGCTAGTATCCTCCTAGCCTAGCCACGAATTTAGTGACTAAACGTAAGATTAGCCAATGATTTTCTATAACACTGAATCAGGGTAGAGAATTAAACTTGCTCCTATTTTGCACAATACAAATTTAAACCATTTATCTCATCTCATTTCACCAAAAACCCAGTGTAGTTGGAAAGATGATTTTTCATATTAGAAAACTTCATCACACAAACATAGTTTAGTACTTACTGTTTTAAACTTTGCATTTAAATTTTGCTAGTTGTTAATAATTTAGTTTTGATATTATTTAAAACATTTAAAATTAGTAACAATAATTTCGTTGTATTTTTGTGAATTTCCTAGTTAATTTATCATCTCAAATTTGAACCTTCCTCGTGGGATTGATATTTGGGATTTAAGTAGAAAGTCATATATTACTTGATAACGATACATATACTTGTGTAGAATCCCAACGTTAAGTGCTAAATGTTATTATTCATATAATACAACATCAAGTTTTTGACATTGTTGTAAAGCGGAGTCAACTCTGTTAATTTTACACAACTACATTTCCGGGAACAAGTTTTTGGCGCCGTTAAGGGGGAAGGTAACTGTAAATTAATTAGATTTGGTAAATTAAGAAATTTTAGGGACAAAAAACAAAATATTAAATAAAATATATAAAATCAAAATTCTAAGAAAATTTTATAACTATATTTAGGAGTATTTTTAAGAAATTTTTCTTTGCTTATTATATTGGTTTATGCGAAATAATGTATTTGAAGGTTTAGTACCTTACGATTCAGAATTAGAACATACTATTAAAAAAAATTTAAAAACAACAAAAAGAAATTAAAAATTTGAACGAAATGGCGAATAACTTAGATAAACAAGGAATAAAAAGAAAAGAAGAAAACTATCCTATTATAGCAAAAGCAATCTCCTTACTAGTTCTCACTTTAGAGTTCCCTCTTATCCCTTGTTGACCTCACTTTGGGTGGAGGTCTAGTTTTTCCTCTTTAGTAGCGTAGGGTCTAGCCATAGGACTTTCCTGTTGATTATTCCTAAAAAACTAGAAAAGGAACCCTCACCATTAGAAATTCTAAAATCCTCTTTACACAACTTGAAGTTCCACATAGTGGTCCTAACCTCTAGCACTTAGTATGTATTTGGAAGTCTAGTCAATTAAATAATCATAGACTTAGGGGTATGATTTTGGGTGTTGATAACTCACTAATTTAACACCACTAATTGATGTTCAAATGACTTTGACAATATTAATCATCCTCACTTAAAATTCAATCTCTTTCAAAAAGTAACTAAGACATCTACCAAAATCTTAAGAGCTTAGTAGTGACCTAAGCTAAATCAAATTTGGTTAAATGAGGATTAGAAAAGTGAACATAATTAAGAAATTGAACATCTTTAAAACCACTACAAGCCTAAATTAAAATGTTGGCTAATTGTATTGACAACATTAACTTTCCCCTTTAATGGTCTTCACTTACATAATCCTTAAATTAAATTATATGTGATAATTACCCTACTCTTAGGGATAATTAAAACATCAATGTTCATTGAGCATTAAAGGTATTTACAGGATGGGTTATTAAGAAACATAATAGGTTTAAAAAGAGCTCAAGACATTTCACCAAGCAGTGAGAGCGAAGCATGGACTTGCTTCTTTCTCCAGATCTGTCGGATACCTCGGAGGTCTACTAAAGTTAAAATATTTTGCTTAACAAAAATCAACCTACATCAAATTAGTAGGGACCCACCAAGATATGACCTAGGGTTGGGTAGATCACTAAAACCTTACTTTTTTGCTTTATGTAAAATGCTCTCACATGCATTTTGAGTTTTAGAGGGTGGAATGAGAAGACTCGCCAGGTAATCTTGTTATAGTTTACAGTGTCGTCTTTCTTGTACTTTCATACTATACTTTTTATGCTTCTAAAACTTGCATGCTAACAACAATGTGACACTGCATGAAAGCCAAAACTGTTATGATAGCCACAAAACCAAAAACCAAAATAAAAATTAAAATCAACAAAGATAAAAATCACCTCCACAACATATAAAATACAAAATAACTCAAAATTTAATCACAAATATCACAAAAACTACAAATAAAACTAAATTAAGACGTCTCTATCGGATGATCGGGAATCCCTCAGAGGTGGTAACCTACGGTTGCTAACGAGGCTTCTCAAGGTCTAAATAAAAGTGTGCAACTCACTAAGTTGAGTTTAGTAAATTCATTTGGACTAATTGAATCCAATAGAAAATAGTGGTGCCTGAACGAGGTAACCGTGGGTTCCTAACCGTTGTCGCTCTAATAAAATTTAACATGCTCCAATAAATTTTTAAAAGAGCTACAACCATAGGGCCACCTGATTTGACATCATAACTTGACAGCCTAGAAAACCTCAACTCGTCACGACAAGGAACTTAAAGCTAGCATGGTGGGCAGCATAACCATATTCAACATCAAAAGTTGTCTTCCCCAGCTAAATCAATCCTTAAATTTAAACAACAAATCCATAAAACTTCGAGGCAGATCGCTTATGCAACATAAATCCCCACCTCATCTTTAGGCCTTTGTACAACTTTGTTGTACAAAATAAGCCCTTACTCATCTTAGGATTTTGAGGTTGTCGTTCGTTATGACCTAAATCCTCACATCTTCTAGGCTATTTGTGTGCTCGTTTCACACGATTGTAAGCCCTAAACTAATAAAATTGGTAGGATGAAACACCTAAATATTTCTCCTCAAAACTGAAGACAAACAATAGGATAGGCCGGGAAGTTACCAAGGTTCTCCTCCGGCTCTATGACCTCCTTTAGTTCTTCCTCCTTTGGATCCTACAATAAAATGCTTCAAATTTGAGCCAATCCCATTTCACACCTCTTTGTCCGATTTCGTTGAAAATTTCTATCTTTTTGAACTCCTTGAAGATAATATTCTCTGGTTTTTATCGAGACTTTTCTTAGGTGACTTCGATTATCTAAGATGTAATTAACTATAGGGGCTTGTCCTTTTAGGAAGCTTGTCCGAAGCTAGCTTAATATAAACCCTATTTAATTCTTAAAATTAAAAAAGGGAAATTCTCGGCAAATTAAACAATTTTGTAGACCAAACGAACATCATCTATTTCATAATTTATTTGATTGAGCCTCATGCTCAAGTCTTATGTTTATCCTTCGACATAGATACAAGGTTTGAGGTACATCACTCTTTCATTTAAACTATGAAAAATATGAGGTCAATTTTCCTTCATATTTTTATAAACTTAAATTTATATGTAAATTAAAATGTCCTTCCGAAGAGAGTGATGAAATTTTGATTATGGTGACCAACAGCATTTTACGAGCAACTCTCAACCAAAATAGTGTTGACATCCCTCCACCTATAAGCTAACATCTCACATCAAAACTTAAAACAATAGACCAAGTTTGGGGCTTTATTCACTCTAAAGTCCTCTAACTCTACACCCATTAAAGATTATTTCCTTATTTATTTGCACTCAACCATATGGACTACATTCTCATCCATACAATCTCATGTGATTTTACCACAGTTGATTGAGACAATACCATCCCGGATCTTACATGTTCTCACAACAGATTTTAACATGTAAGTTGATCAAGTTTACATGTAAATGAAGAACAAAAAATCATCACAATATATTCTCACTCTACACATATCTATATCCTACACATGTATACTAATTCATTACAAGAGGGAAGAGTAAGGAAAACTACTCACTACACATGGAGAAACAACAAGAACTTTTCATTGAACAAAGACTTTGGAAACCATACAAACAAGGTTTAGATTCAAATAAAAATAAAATGAAAATACTTATCTCTGATGAAAATCAAAATCTCTTTGTATAGCAAAAGCAATCTCATTAGAATCCTCTCCAAGAACAAAGTGAAAAGACAATAAGAAATCTCTCACTCACTCTTTCTCTCTCACCTTGTTGCCCCACTTAGGGCTCACGCCCAAGCCTTCTTCTTCTTCTCAAAGTATTCTTCTCATCTTCCAATTATTTTCAAATTCCAAGTGTCCTTTTAAAAGCCCTTCCAAGCCTTATTTATAATTTTCCAAGAGATTCCTAAGTGTCTATTCAAAATTGTCCATATTCAATTAATCTTCCAAATGATGCCTGAAGTGCCTCTTCATAACTCCATATAACCATCCCAAATTCTTTTAGAAATTCCTTTTGCTCTTTTCCAACAAATTCCCCAAGAGACAGACGAAGAAATGCTTTAAAAATCGTCTAAATCAGACGTATATTCTAGAAGATATGTTGAAAACTGTGTAAGCAATGTTTTTAGGCGCTTAAGCGCCCCCCTCTCTATCTAGTGAAATTTAAGTTCCATATTTAGGCACCTAAGCACTGGTCACAGGCACTTAAGTGCCTAGTTTTGGTCCCCATGGCTCTGGTGCCCCTATTTGACCCGATTTGTTCCAGTTTGCTCAATTTTGGTCCATTTTTGTTCCTTTTGCTCCAATCACTCCAAATTCTTCAATTTGATGTACATAAAACTAAAAACACAAGAAAACATATCTTTAAAGTGCAATATCATCATAAAGTATAACATTAAAAATAGTACATTTTTAGGCGTACCAGGGTTCATCATAAGGTCATACTGTCGTAATCATTCGAACACGATCCTCAAATCATACAAATTATCTATTTTATGTTTACTCTTGATGAACAAATCATCCACATAACATTCCAGGTTGTTGTAAATGAGATCATCAAAAATCTTTGTCATAGCTCGTTGGTATGTTGCACTAGTGTTCTTCAATCTAAACGACATCACTGTGTAACAGAAAATTTCAATCAGTGTTCTGAAGGATGTGAGTGCTGCATTTTCTGGAACCATCTTGATTTTGTTGTATCCCAATGATCCATCCATAAAGGAAAAAATATGAAATGTCAAAGTGATATACACAATCATTTCTAGTATTGATAGTGTAAATTTATCATTTGGACATGCTTTGTTCAAATCCCTGAAGTCGACACAAACACAGATTTGTCCATTTATCTTCTTAACAGGCACATTATTAGCTAATCATGTGGGGTATTACTCTTCCCTTACAAAGTTAGCAACTATTAACTTTTTCACCTGGGCAATGATTTGCTGCTCTATTTCAACCACATTCTTCTTGGAGCTTATTTTACTGGGGTCATATCCTTGACCAACCCCAGTTTATGAACTGCAACTTTTGCTGAAAATCCTGATATTTCATCATAGCTCCATGTGAAGCAATTTTTGAATTTTTTCAATAGTTTGATCAAATATAAATATTCTTCATCATTAAGCAGAGAACTTATAAAAGTAAGTCAAGGTTGTTCTTCAGTCCTGGGATTAATTTTATTTAGTTCATCAACAGTTGACTTGATTTCTTCCTCAAATTCTGGCGGAGCATCTTCTATCAGTTGATTGATAGAGTCATCCTCCACATCGAGGAAATCTTTTTCCAATTCACTAATGATAACCATGAAAAATTTTGAATCATCAACAGGTCCGACTGTACCAAATTCAAGACCCTTATTCGAATTAGGAGTTCAACTTTTAACATCCCACAATTTTTCAAAAAGTTGTAATTTATCTTTTAGTATTTGTTTAGGCAAATTTCCCTATTGAATTAACTTTTGTACACAGCGAAAAGTAACTAAAAGGCAATTCCATTAATTCATTAGGATACTCATCCAAATTTACATGATTTTCAGGATTAGTAGAAGTAGAAGAATGATAAAATTTGATCAGCTTTAAACCAGCACTACAAACTTCATTGACCTCTAAACTCTCAACATTTTGAGGGAGAGTCAGAGTAATTCACATAGTGGTTTATCAAATCATACATCGACTCATATTTGCTTTTCTCTATATCTTTTAAGGATGTCTCGTGCTGAGGTTTCTTCTATTTTGTCATCATTATTTCATCTTCAGAACTTTCTTCATCATTAATGTTAATGGTTGANTTTGAATTAACTTTTGTACACATCGAAAAGTAACCAAAAGGCAATTACATTAATTCATTAGGATACTAATCCAAATTTACATGATTTTCAGGATTAGTAGAAGTAGAAGAATGCTAAAATTTGATCAGCTTTAAACCAGCACTACAAACCTCCTTGACCTCTAAACTCTCAACATTTTGAGGGAGAGTCAGAGTAATTTACATAGTGGTTTATCAAATCATACATCGACTCATATTTGCTTTTCTCTATATCTTTTAAGGATATCTCGTGCTGAGGTTTCTTCTATTTTGTCATCATTATTTCATCTTCAAAACTTTCTTCATCATTAATGTTAATGGTTGAACAAGCCTGTTCAACAATTGAATTGGTTCTTGCTCATCCACGTCCCTGGCCTCGACATCGTGTGCTTGAACTAAAAGAACCCCTACCAAATTGTTGCAAAAGAGTGGTGGGAGATCACTGAAGTAGAGCTGAATGACTTCCTCTTTATAATTCTTCTAAATCTTTGCTTTTATTTTTCATAGTTTCACGAGAGAAGACAGTTTTCTTTGGAGGCACATATTAGGCGGCATCTTCATGAATGCCAACTTCATGAACTGAAAATGGTTATAAATCTCCCTTGATGCAATGTTCTTGTCCTTACTTATAATAATTAATGCATTGGTGTAGAGATGACAGAATCCATGGTCGACCTATTAGAGCATCGAAAGAAGTTTCGGCGTTGATGAGATAAAATTTAGTGGTTATTATTAGTTCTCCAACTTCATTAACAATGTAATCAATCCAAGGGCTCTGTCTCCCTTTTGGTTGAATCCTCTTAGCATCACTTTATCGGTCGTAAGCTCATGAGCTTCAATGTCTNATACAAAAGAGTGGTGGGAGATCGCTGAAGCAGAGTTGAATGACTTCCTCTTTGTAATTCTTCTAAATCTTTGCTTTTATTTTTCATAGTTTCATGAGAGAAGACAGTTTTCTTTGGAGGCGCATATTAGGCGGCATCTTCATGAATGCCAACTTCATGAACTGAAAATGGTTATAAATCTCCCTTGATGCAATATTCTTGTCCTTACTTATAGTAATTAATGTATTGGTGTAGAGATGACAGAACCATATTATGTTCGTGAATCCATGGTCGACCTATTAGAGCATCGAAAGAAGTTTCGGCGTTGATGAGATAAAATTTAGTGGTTATTACTAGTCCTCCCAACTTTCATTAACAATGTAATCAATCCAAGAGCTCTGTCTCCCTTTTGGTTGAATCCTCTTAGCATCACTTTATCGGTCGTAAGCTCATGAGCTTCAATGTCTGAATACGCCAATGCCCATAGGCTCATCAAGTTGAGGGATGCTCCAGGATCTACTAGAACTCTGTACAACACAAATCTGTCGATGTTAATGGAGATATAAGGTGGACGATTATGATTGGCGGTACTGAGCAACAAGTCTTCATCTATAAAGGTTACCTCTAGTTGTTCTTTCAATGAGCAAACTTCATCCGAGGATGTGTTAGTTAACTGGGCTAAGCAAATCTCTGGATTAAGCAAAGCAGTAATTAGAGACTTTCTCATCTCCTTTGACAAGATTAAAGCGTCGTAGATGCTTAATTTGGTCGGCAACTTCCTAAGATGAGCTAGCACATAGTAATCCACTTTTTATAGTCCTACTATTTCCTCTTGGTTATGTGGTTCTTCCACTGTTAGAGGTGCAAGTAGCTCTTCTTGAGTTACTATTTACTTTTTTTTATCTGTTAGAGCTGTTCTCATGGGTAATGCTTTCCCGTTCCTTAAGTTCACTTTTGTAATATCTTCTTCATAAGATACCATTGTTGAATCTTCTAGTGTTTCTTCTTTATCAAAAAGATCTAAGTTGTTTGCAAGTGGTGCGTCGTGGCACTCGAGGATTGGTTGCTCACTCCCAGCTCTGTTGTAAGCGGTATTGTCAGTGTCTTCTTCAATCTTGTTAACGAGTTCATCGGACTCAAGCATGTTTTATGGATTATTTTTGGAAATGAGATCAAGACTAGATTGGGCATAATCGATTACGTTAACACTAAAAATATTTAAAATGTAATAAAAAACATAATCATTATATTCATAAGACCTCAGAGGGGCAAAAAGATAATCATACAAGGTCAGGGGTTCGAGGATTTTCTTCCCTGAATTCGAGAGAACTAATCTAGTAGAGGGAACCCCTATCCTACCCCCCGTGCTATCAGTCTTCGTGGTAGTGTTCTTCTTCTTCTTCTTTGACGGTGACAGATCTTCTAGAAAAATTTTAATCTCAGGCTTGGTAGGCTGAAGACTCTGAACGGAGGCTTGTGTTGATGCATTCTGGATTTGGTTCAGTATTTTCTTGAAGGACTTGCTCCAGACTATACTTCATCCATATTTTCCAGAATATAGTTGAATCAGAGAGACTGACTCAACCAAAATCACATTTATAGAACCTTTTTCAAGTTCTTTTAAATATTCTTTCGGGATTGTTATATTTCCCTCCTTAAGATTTTCTCAAGCCAATCCTTGAAGACAAAGCAATCCTCTATAATGTATCTAAGCAATTTGTGAAACAAGCAATAATTTGGATGATCCTTCTTATCGACCTCTTCAAGTTTCTTTGGATCAAATAATCTGAACTCAGGCTTTTTCATCATACTTCGGAACATTTTGGGCATGACTTCATCTTTGAAGGAATACACCACTTTACTATGTTATGCAATGGACATTTTCTTACTCTCTGTTCGATGTGATCCTCCCTGATGTGGTTGCTGTCTAGATTGGTCATACAATAGTGTCTGTTGTTGAGCATGTTGCAAAGATAAATGACAAGAATTCTCTGCATGTTTCTTCATTGGTTGTTTTTCTTTATCGACCGTTTCCACTGTTCTATACTTCTTTTCAAATACCTGGTAATCCTGAACTTCTCGGCCTTCTCATGAGAATCTATATGTTTGACTTCTTCTTGAAGATTGCTAGCATTGCTGAGTAGCTCCTTGAATGATTTAATGGTGAGTCCCTTAAGCATGAAAGCTACCGACCCATGAATGCTCTTGAATATGATCTCAATCGCATGATGTTCCCGTAGTTGAGGTTCACATTTCATGTTATGGTTCCTTCACCTCAAAATATAGTCCATTAAAGTCTGGCTGGGCTTCTAGTTCTCTACTACAAGATCTCCAACAGACACATGATGATGTACTTCGGTAAATCTATTTATGAACAATTCTTCTTATTTGGTAAATATTTTAACTGATCTGTTGGGCAGTTCGACATACCAATCAAAAGCGATCCATGACAGGCTACTAAAAAACTGTCAAAAGAGTAAAGCTTCATTTCCTTTTGGGTTGCCACAATTGGCTCGAAAATGCATTATATGTTGTCTAGGATTTCCAATCTCGTCAAATGTCTTAAAGTTTTGCAACACAAAACCCTTACGGTATTGTACGTCATCAAATTTCTCCGGGTAAGGTCTACCCTTCAAAATCATTGCACCACCCTTAGATTAGGCTCAGGCCTTCTGAACTTGCTCAACCATTTGCATAAATTCTTTTTCTGACATGGCACTTGATGGAGAATCCTTCTTTTGCTGATCATCTCAATTTTTTAAGGAGACTTCTCTCTTTTCATCTGTGATATGTATAATCACCGGTTGGTTAAATTTTGGAGAAGCTAACTGTGGTGGTTGAGACTATCCTTGAGCTGTGGCCATGGCGGTCATGGTAGCGACCATCTCTTCTATTCTCTTCTCCATTTGGCTGAATTGCTTATCCCTTAGGAAAAAAACCCTATGCAACTCATCTACGACGTTCTCTTTAATGAGAGGTTGAGCGTCACAAATGTAGCAGCTTTAGTCTCGATGACACGGACATCCATGAAATCTTCCTCGAGGTATTCATTGAAGTCAAAATCTTCATCATCATGATCAATGGAAACTCCATGTTCTCGGGCCAACTAAAAAATCTCGACCCCGAGCTTTTTGATATTTCCTTAAACTATTTATTCTTGTAGCATCTTGAGATCTAGAGGACTTTGCTGGACATCCTCCACTTGCTCATCCATTTCACTAGTAATTATTGTGACAATGTCAGATAATTCGGACCCTCGCTTCATTCCATGATCCTGCCCTTTGGGCTTACTGGACCGTATCGGTATGGCAGCCTTATGTACCCATAAATTTTTCTTTGATAGTGATATCTTGAGATGGGGTGCCTCAACAGAAACATCAGCATGTCGAAAAGAAGTATGCTCCATATGGTGAAAACCAGATTCAATATTGGGTAACCTTTTCATCTTTTCTTTTGGGACTTTAAGAACATCCTTGTGGCCGGTAATCAATAGAATTCTCTGACCCAAATGCGACTTAATTGGTCGACGACCTATGAGTTTAGGGATGGTAGAATCAGTATCAAAAATGGTCGTATCATCTTTGCCTCCCAAGTGAAACCAGATGGGAATGCGAGCAGGCAAAGCTTCAGTTGATTTCTAAGATTGTCTAGTACTTCTGACGTCCCTTAGAATTTCTTTTTTCATGCAAGGGGATACTGCACACCCCACTTGTTTAAGTAACTCGCCAATTGAACAACCTTATTTGGTAGCTAGTTTTTTAGAAAATGTACTGAATCGGGTGATAGGAGCAGGCTACTTCCTCTCCCCACTATGTCCATGAGGTGACGGTAAAGTAGCAGCGATCTTCTGGACACTTTCATACCCATTAGTATCCATTAAGAGATGGAACCTACTCCCTTGCAGAAGTGAGTAAATCTCCACTAATCCTAACTCCCCATGGTAAGGAACTTCATCAACAAGTACTTCCTTGGAAATTCAGGCTTCAGTAGCCCTTTAAACCTTCTGGCTGCTATTTCTCCTTTGGCTTTGGGTTAACGGTGCAGTCCTTGAACTTGATCTGATTTCAAATACTGACGGTAGGACAACCAATCCTTCAGTTGGGTCTTCAACGATCATAACTTCTTTTCCCTTAGGAGAAACGGGAACAACACGCTTTGTAGGTGTCGCGATGGCATGAGTCTTGACCTTCCTGTATGAAGGTAAGTCCTGAGCGTAGTCTAGGTTAAACTTGGCAGACGATTCCTTAACCTCTAGAGCAGTGATCTTCATTACGACAAATGGGGATTTCCCAAGAACAACTTCAAGATATTCAAATCTGACTCCGAACTTGATGGTGGGAGCGACATTCCGGGCATCATGGCTCTTTGGTAGGTGGTATGAGAAAGTGAGTGTTTGGAACGCCATTACAACAGCTTCTATAAAAGAAAGCTCTGGGATTTGCTATTTGGTCAAAACCTTGTAATCTTAGTGCGAGCACTAAAAATTAATGGAGTTCAATCTATAGACCGGGTAACTCTTTATTTAATTTGTGGAGATTTTAAAATTTTAGTAAAGTAGTTTGAAAGTAGAAAGATTTAATTAATATAAGGAAAATTAAAGAGCAAGCGCAACATGACACAATCCGATTCAATTTGCAAAATAGCAAATCAAACTCCAAAGGGGAAAAGTGAAGTTCAGGACCCAGTGGGGACCAACTTTAAAACACAAAATGCCTAGGTGGAACTAGCCCACCTCCAACCCCACACAAAGATTAAAAGTCCTAATGAACTTCTGAACCTCTCCATTCAATGGTGGTTGAACAGACGGTCCTGAAGTTTGAAGGAGTTAGCCGTACTTTCCCAAGATAGAAATGAGTAAGGCATGCCATCAAAGAAGGGTAATTTGGATCATGAGGGAAATGAACACATTACTGATCTATGAGGATAATATTACCTGATTAATTATGAGAGAGAAGTTTTTCGTCAGTGGAGTCTCTAAAAGCTGTCAACACTATTTTTTGGTTGTGGAGTTCCCCGTTGGAAGCATTCGGCCGCCGGAATCGAAATCCCGTCACATGCTTCGGAAAGACATTTAATTTTTATATATATATATATATATATATAGATATATATATATAATTCTTAAAAAATATGAAATCAAATTGACCCCATATTTTTCTTAGTTTAAATGAAAAAGTACTATACCTCAATCCCAATATCTATCCCAAAAGATAAACAAAAGACTTGAGGGTGATGCTCAATCAAATAAACTAAAAAGTATATGACATCCATTTGGCCTTCGAAACCATTTTATTTGCTGGCAAGTTCCCCTGTTTAATACAAAAAACTAAATAGGGTGTATATTAAGCTGGGTTTGGAAAAAGCTTCTTATATGGGCAAGACCCTATAGTTAATTACATCTTAGATAACCGAAGTCACCTAAGAAAACTCTAGATAAAAATCATGAAACTTTATCTTCAAAGAGGTCAAATGGATAGAAATTTTCAATGAGATCGGACAAAGAAGTGTGAAAAAGGGAATGACTCAAATTTGGAACATTTTGTTGTAGAGTCCAAAGGAGGAAGAACTAGGGGATGTCACAGATCTGAAGGAAAAACCTCGATCACTTCTCAAGGTATCCTAATGTTTGGTTTCAATTTTGGAGAGAAATATTTAAATGTTTAATCTTTTTTATTTTATTTGTTTAGGACTTACAATCATGTGGAACGATCACACAAATAGCCTAGAGATGTGGGGATTTAGGTCATGAAGAACAACAACCTCAGAATTCGAAGGCGAGGGAGGGCTTATATTGTACAGAAGGGTTGTACAAAGGCTTAAAGATGACTTGAGGATGTATGTTACATATGCAAAAAACCTCAAAATCATTTGTCTTGTTGTTTAATTCTTAAGAAAGATATGTTGTTGTAGAACCTCTTGCAGATGAAGATGGTCGTGCTGCCCACAATGCTACCTCCAAGCTCCTCGAAATCCTATGGCTTGTTTAAGTTTTCTATTGTGTCAGGTTATGATGTCAAATCAGATGTCCTTATAGTTATGGTTCTTTAAATATTATGGGGCATATTGAACTTGATTAGAGTGACACCGGTTAGGATCCTATGGTTCCCTCATTCCGGCACCACTATTTTCTATCAAATTCACTTAGTCCAAATGAATTTACTAAACTCACCCAATGAGTTCTATACTTTCATTTATATCGTGAAAAGTGTTGTTAACTACCGTAGGTTACCTCCTCCAAGGGATTTCTAATTATCCGATAGAGACATCTTAATTTAGTTGCATTTGTTTTTTGTGATGTTTGTGATTAAATTTTGAGTTGTCTTATATTTTGAATGTTGTGGTGGTGAATTTTATCTTGGTTGATTTTAGTTTAAGTTTGGGTTGTAGTTTTGTGGCTATCGTAGCAGTTTTGGTTTGCATGTAGGGTGACATTGTTGTTTAACATGCAATCTCGAGGCAAGAAGCATAGAAAGGTAAATACATTAATTTAAAAGCGTACAAGTAGATTCTTCTCGTTCCACCACCTGAAAGGTTAGTATTCGCAAAGCATGTATATAATTTTATAGGGAAATTATTTTGCATGATTAGATAAAGGTTTATCTTTCAAACCCCAAGTTATGACTTTATTGAATCTTAGAAGATCCTAGTGAATGATTTTAGAACAAAAATATGACAAGTTCAATTTGGCCTTCAGAATGTACAATAGATTTCAAAAATGCTCGAGACATGATGTTGGACCATCTTGAAGATCTTTTGAAAAATTTTGAGTTCATTTTCGACTTATCATATTGTTCCATTAATCATCTGAGGTCCAAGTGGAATACCCTGTTGCTCAGTGAAACCTGATAATTTAATTATCTCGAGGAATGGATACTCGATTAATTTATTGATGTTTTGTTTAAAGGTTATGTGAGCGGGTGCCCCAAAGGCAAGTTTAAGTCATTTAAAATTGTAGTGTCCATAATTAAGGTTAGATTTGTAGTGTTTAAAGATGTTGACCACCAGTCATGTTATCTTCTAAATCCAATCAATTGAGTTTAGTCATCGAGCCTAAGTCACTACTATGCTTTTAATAATCATAATAGGTGAAATGGTGATTATTAACATTTTGATTTAAGTTAAATGTATTCTTATTAAAAGATCATGTCATCATCAATCTTAGGCTCAAGAAATGTAAATTATTATCTTTCTATCTTAAGCCCATCACGTAAGAATCATGTGATCATAATTAACTTCCAAGTGATGAGGATTAAGAAGATTATTATTTATTTGATGTTGTGCAAGGGTGGTGAGTGAGTTTCTACCTTTTAATCCCATTGTATTTTAATCATCCAAACATATTTATTAAGATCAAAAATACCCATTTTCCTTTGGTTAATCCTAAATTTTTTATTAAGGCACTAAAATCTAGAACGACTATTTTGCCTTTGGAGCACTTCACCTCATAACGCACTAAACACAACTCAAATGACTTTAAGGGTTTAGAGTGTCATATCCATGAGGTAATTATAGTGTTAGAGAATATGTGGACTTCTCAAAATTTAGTTTAACTTAGATATTTATTTAAACTCAAAAAATAAGATTCTTTAGGAATTAGTTTATTTAAGTTTCAAAAATAAAGCTTTTTATTTATGAGAAAATTATTAGAGGTTTCCTTAGGTTAGAGAAATACTTACACAAAATTTCATGATTTTTTCAATTAAAATAATTTTAATTGAAAAATAAGGAAAATCCACTTTTATGACTTTAAAATTTATTTTTAACTTTAGAAAAATTAGGAAAAATATTTTAATGTGTCCTAAGTGATTAGAGAGCAATTAGATACATTTTGAAATATTTTGATATTTTTGAGATTTTTAATTATTTTAAAATTCAAAATAAGTCTCAAAATTTAAGTATTTTCTAAATGTAATTTTGATTTTTTCCTAAGTGCCTCTAATCATAAGGAACTCAGAAGAGCACTTTTCATAATTTTCCCAAGTGTAATTAATTTATTATAATTATTTTTCTACAAAAATAGAAGGTTTCTTAGAAAATCAACTATAATACTCAAGCCTAATGAAATAATTTTCATATTTTTGGACTAGATAAACATGATTTTAGTGAACAACGTGAGATTGATTTCGTCAATTTTTGATAAGTGTATAATTTATTAAAATTAACACAATATATTTATGTTTAATTCATCATAGAAATTTACAAGATAATTCAGAATATCATGATATTTTTTCCTAGACTTCTTTAACCACTCGAAACCAACTAAAATTATTCCCATAATTTTCCAATTGATATTTTAATTTATATAATTAAAATAAGCCAAAATAGTCACCTTAGCTTGAAAATTAGGGCTAGAAGCATAGAGATTCCCACTAACCTTGAAAAAGATTGAGGACATAGTCTCTGTCATGAGGAATAAACCCTAAAAATTTCAAGTCATGGTGAGCAATATTTGATCATAATGAATTAAAATACTCTAGAGGGTATTGAATTCATTAAAAACCAACAAATAAGAAAATAGTTTTTATTTTTAGTCCATAATATTCTCATTTGTTCACTGAGCAAGTGGGTATTTTTCTTTTATTTTTATGATTTTCTTGGAAAAAGATATGGATTTTTTAGGTTTAGTCATTTAACATAATTCAAAAAATCCATATTTTTCTACTTATCCATATGACGCCATTAGACACCAAAAATAGATGCATTTTTACACCCATACTCTATACTCATTTTTGGTGATATTGCACTTTAAATGAAGGTATTTTTCATATTGTATTGCAGGTTACTAATTTTTAGGACATGGAGCAAAAATGAAGCAAAAAGGATGGAATTTGTAGTCAAAATGAAATTTTTGAAGAAATGTTCAGCGCCAGACTAGGCGTCGGCGCCGCTGTTTGGCAAAGAAAATGGATTTTATTTATGGACCACTGGCGCTGACTGTAACAATGTCGTGCATGCCCTATTTTTAGAAGATTCGACAAATTTGGAAACTTTTTTAAGAGTTTTTGAATGCCTTTATTGGAGAAACAACCCTAGGCTCTATTTAGAGCTGAAATTGATCAGAAAAGACCCCCTTTTGCCTCCTTCGAGCCTCTTTGCACCCTTCAACCACTTTCCACTTTCTTCCACACCATTCCACAGCATTAGTCATTTATTTCCTTTATATTTTTTAGTTTTTATGGTGAGTTTAAGTGTGAATTCTTATCTAAGATTGTTGGAGAGAGAGAGAAGTAAGAGATTTCTTCTTCCTACATTTCCTAAGAGAGGTTACAAGGGATTTGATTTGAGAAAGAGTTTCAGATAAGTATTGTTTATTTATTATGATTGTATCAACTTTCTTTTATATAAGAAATTTCTATTTTGTTGTATCTTTCCCATGAAATCTGAGAAGTTTCCTTTATATTTCCTCCTACTTTGAGATATGGTAAAATGAAGAGATAATTTGGATGTATCAATATTAAAATATAAAATAAATTGTTATGGTTTTTCAAGTCCATTCTTAGATTAATTTTCAATCTGTCCAATTGAATTTTTAAAATATGTTGTGATACATATGATCCGAGAAATGGAGTATGAGTTCTACAATAAAGTGAGAATCACATTTAATTCCATGAAAGAGTATTTTGTTCATGGCATTATGTGTAAAAAAATAGAGAAATATACATTGTTGGGTGTAGAATTGAAGATTTTACAGTGACAGACTAAAATCCCCAATTCAATCTTAGTGTTTAAGAACTAAAGTGAGAGTTAGCTTTCAGGGGATGGGAAGTGGGAGCTCTGGAGTGGGAACCAGTATACTCCTAGCCTAGCCACGAATTTATGGACTAAACTTGAGATTAACCAATGATTTTCTATAGCACTGAATGAGGGTAAAGAATTAAAACGACTTCTATTTGGCATAATACATATTTAAACCATTCATTTTATCTCATTTCACCAAAAACTCATTGTAGTGGGAAAGATATTTTTTCATATTAGAAAACTTCATCACTAAACATAATTAGTAGTTACTATTTCAAACTTAGCATTTAAATTTTGCTAGTAGTAATAATATAGTTTTGATAGTATCTTAAATATTCAAAAGTAGTGGCAGTAATTTCATTTTATTTCTGTGAAATTCGTAGTTAATTTATCATTTCAAATTTAAACCTTCCTTGTGGGCTCAATATTTAGGACTTAAATAGAAAATCTTATATTACTTGATAATGATATGTACAGTTGCATAGAATCCAATATTAAGCATTTAAAATTATTATTCATAAAATACCACATCAAATTTCTGGCACTCTTCTAAAGCGGAGTCAACTTTATAAATTTAACACAACTATATTTTTCAGGATCAAGTTTTTGGTGCCGTTACCGGGGAAGGTAACAGTAAATTAAATAGATTTGGTAAATTAGGGAATTTAGAGATAAAATATAAAAATCCAAAATAATAAATAAAATAAAAAACTTAAAATTATATATATAACTATATATATTTAAGAGTATTTTTAAGAAATTTTTCTTTACTTATGATATTTGTTTATGCGAAATATTAGATTTGAAGGTTTAGTACCTTACGCTTTGGAATTAGAACGTACTATTAGAAAAATTTGAAAACAACCAAAAGAAATAAAAATTTGAACGTAATGGCGATAACTTATATAATCAAATAAATGAAAATCGACAAAGACCATTATAAGATTATGTTAATCCGACACCAGATGAACTTCACTTAAGTATTAAAAATCCTAAAGTTGCTGCTAATTCATTTAAGCTTAAACTTGCTATTATCGAAATGGTAAGAAATAATAAGTTTGGAGGAACACCTATTGGAGATCAAAACTTACAACTTGCTAGCTTTCTTGAAATATGTGTTATGTTTAAATATGATGGAGTGTATAATGATAATGTTAGGCTTAGAAGTTTTTCCTTTTTCATTAAGGGATAAAGCTAAAGCTTGGTTAAAATCATTAGCACCTGGATCTATTAAATCTTGGGGAGAACTATCACAAAAATTTTTGGCTAAATATTTTCCACCCTCGAAAACAACTAAGCTTAGAAACGATATTACATCTTTTTGTCAGTTTGAAGGGGAATCAATATAAGCAGCCTGTGAAAGATTTAAGGATCTCCTTAGAAAATGCCCACACCATGCTTTACCATATTGGTTAAAAATTGAAAATTTTTATAATGGATTAGTAGGATCACTTAGATCTATTATAGATACTGTTGCAGGTGAATCACTATTGTCAAAACCTTTTGATGAAGCATATTCTTTATTAGAATAAATAACCACTAAAAATTTTCAACGGCCCTCGGAACGGGTAAATTGTAAGAGAGTAGCTAGTATTCATGACTCTGATGTAATGTCTATTTTAGCATCTCAAATTGCTACTATATTGAAAAAGATTGATCAAATTGAAGTGAAATATTCGCAAATGCCACTAGTATTAAAGGAAAATTCACAAGGGCAGATAATTGATATTCAATCATCTTATGAAACTTTAAATACTATAAATAATCAAAATAACAATATATATTCTAACTATTACAACCGTAGATGGAAAAATCACCCTAATTTTAGTTGGAATAGTTATAAGAATTTAGTGAACCCCTCAGGAAATTTAAACAACTAAAGAAATCTTAATTATTGACCTTATTATCCTCCTGGATTTAACTCTAACCCTAACCCACAAGTTAACGAAAAGAAGTTAACGATGAAAGAAGTAATGTTGAATATGGGAAATCAAATACAAAATCAAGGGGTTGTGACCAAACAAAAATATGTTGAGATTTTCATACCTATTTTACACTGTTTTTGATGATATTGCACTTTAAAGAAAGGTATTTTTATGTTTTTTTGTGGGAATGATGAATTAGGGTCATTGGAGAAAAAAGATGCAAAAAGGAGCGAATTTGGAGCGAAAAGGACCAAAATGTGAAGATTTGAACTAGGGCGCCGACGGCAAGCCCAACTGCGCCGACGTCAGACTTTTCCTGAGACTCTAGATTTAATGATTTAAAAAGCCCACAGATGGCACCCTCGAGGCCGCTGACGGTGAGATTGGCAATTATGTCAAACAATGCATTGGATGAGGATGAATGTTGGAGGGATGCTTAGGCAACTCTTAGGGAAACTCATCCACAACTTTAAAAGAAGCTTTTGGTCAAAAATAGAGTGGGAGTTAAGTGTTAGAAGAGTTTAGAGTGTGTAATTGTGAGGATTTCTTTGAGAGATTGTAAGAGTGGAGGAAAAGTGAGAGATTGCTTCCTCCTTACCGCTTCAAAGAAGACTTCTGTGTGCTGTAAAGAAAGGAAGAGATTCAGAGGAACTTCAAGGAGTTTTCTTATGAAGAAATTAGAGAAAAGTGTTATTTACTTGTTGTAGTTTGTATGACTTCGCTTTTATATATGAATTCCGAGTTTTGTCGTGTCTTCCACATGAGTTCTGAGTAGTTTTCTCTGTCTTTCTCCATGTCTTGAGATTTGTGAAATGGTGATTTGAATTAGTTGAGCCATAAAAATGTTAAATAAATCGTGATGATCTTTTCACTTCTATCTTAATTTACTTTCAATCTGGCCAATTGATTTGTTAAAATTATGTTGAGTTTTACAACTAAAGTGAAGATTACATCCAAGATTCAAGGCGGTCAAAGCCCTTGGAAGTTCTTTCAATCTGGCCAATTGATTTCGATCTTAATTTATTTTCAATCTGGCCAATTGATTTGTTAAAATATGTTGAGTTTTACAACTAAAGTGAAGATTACCAATCTGGCCAATTAATTTGTTAAAATATGTTGAGTTTTACAACTAAAGTGAAGATTACACAATCTGGTCAATTGATCTGTTAAAATATGTTGAGTTTTACAACTAAAGTGAAGATTACATCTCAAGATTTGGGAGGTCAAAGCCCTTAGAAATTGGGTGCAAATAAATAGGGAAATGAAATTATCGGGCATAGAATTGGAGATTTGGGGAGGTCAAAGCCCTTGGAAGTTGGGTGCAAATAAATAGGGAAATAATATTATCGGGCATGGGAGGTCAAAGCCCTTAGAAATTGGGTGCAAATAAATAGGGAAATGAAATTATCGGGCATAGAATTGGAGATTTTGGAGGTCAAAGCCCTTGGAAGTTGGGTGCAAATAAATAAGGAAATAAAATTATCGGGAGTAGAATTGGAGATAGGTCAAAGCCCTTGGAAACTGGGTGCAAATAAATAAGAAAATAAAATTATCGGGCATAGAATTGGAGATTTTAGAGTGATAAACTAAAATCCCTAATTCGATCCTATCATTTAGGTGCTGAAGTGTAGATGTTAGCCCTCACGTGAGGGGAACGTGGGAGCTCTGAAGTGAGAGCCGGTAACCTCCCAGGCAAGCCGTAGATTCAGTAAATAAGCGTAGGATTAGTCAATGTTCTTTATGCCTGGACCAAAGGGTACATAATAGGTATGCTCCTATTTGGCACAACACAATTTAAATTGATTCACTTTATCCATTCACTATAATTTATTGACAAGGAGAAGGATGCTTTCTTATATATTGAATATCACATTAAAACCTTTATTAGTATAAGTTATTTAGGAGTTATTAAAATTACATATTTATTTTAATTGCCTATTAGTGACAGATAAGAAATTTGAATTTCATTGTTGCGATTGAGTATTGCTTTTCTAAATCTTAGTTCGTAGCTTCAAATATTACTCTTTGCGGATCGATATCTAGGACTCCATTAGAGCCCTATTTTACTTGAGCGATACGTATATCTGCGTTAATAAGTGTGAGTTTACCATTTTTGAATATTTTATATATACATCTTTATCGAATCTATAATTGTTATCAAGTTTTTTGTGTTGTTGCTGAGTAATTAAATATTTTAGCAGTAGTATTAAAGTCTTATATTTATTAAGCATATATAAAGTCACTGTGAGGCTGCTATTAAAAATATCAAAAATCAATTAGGAAATATTGCTACTACACTTAGTAACAGACCTTCAAAAAATCTTCCGAGTACCGTGGAAGTTAATCCAAATGATCAAAACAAGGAACAAATTAAAGCTATTCAATTATGAAGTGGAAAAGAAGTTGAAACAAGCGTCCAAAGATAAACTGAAGTTGATGAGCAGAAGGAAGAGATCAAAATTGACCATAATGAAAATGACCAAATGCAAGTTTCTTTTGAAAAACCACTACCTCCATTTTCTCAATTATTGAAGCAGAAGAAAAAAGACAAACAATTTATAAAAAATTTTTAATCCTTAAAAATTTAACGATAAACATTCCTTTCAGTGAGTCTTTGGAACAAAGGCCAAGTTATGTGAAATTTATGAAAGCTATACTAAACAAGAGAACAAAGTTTACAGATCATGAGACTATTGCAATCAGTGAAGAGTGCATCGTTATTATTTAGAAAAAGCTTCCTAAAAAGTTAAAATATTGTGGTAGTTTTACTATACTTTGTGTAATTGGTGAAAAGTTTTTTACAAAAGCCTTTTGTGATTTAGGAATGAGTACAATCTTATGCCTCTACCAATTTTTAAATGTTTAGATTTAGGAGAAATTTCATCTACTACTGTAACATATCAGATAGTTACTCGATCAATTACTTATCCTAAAGGAGTTATAGAAGATGTATTAGTAAAAGTGGATAAATTAATTTTTCTTATAGACTTTATAATATTAGATATGGAGGAAGATAAAGAGATTCCTAGTATTTTGGGGAGACCATTTCTTACAACATGGAGAGATGTGATAGATGTGCAAAAAGGAAAATTAATAAGGAGAGTTAATGTTCAAGAAGTAACATTTAAGATTACAAATGCTATGAAATATTTTGTAATATGAAAAGATAATGAATGTTTAGGATGGAAGTTACTGATTATCTAAGTAATGAGCAGTTTAGGAAAGTGTTTGAAGAAGAATTAAGGCAAGAAGAATTTTGTGAGAATAAGAACAAAATAAGAGAAGAGAATTTAGATTAGATTCAGGACAAATTTGAAACTTTAGATTTGTTGAAAAATGATAATAAAAATCTTATTCCTTCAAGTATTGAATCACCCAAACTTGAACTGAAAATATTACCTGCTCATTTAAAATATATATTTTTAGGGGATTAACCTGCATTGCATGTTATTGTATCTTCTGAGTTAACTGAAACTCAAGAACAAAAATTAATAGAAATGTTAAAAAGATATAAAATGGCTTTAGGATGGACTTCAACAAATATTAAAGGAATTATGCCTTCAATTTGTATGCACATAATTTTATTAGATGAAAAATACAAACCTAAAGCTGATCCTCGGAGGAGATTAAACCCCATAATGAAAAAAGTTATTGAAAAAGAAATTTTAAAATGGTTAGATGCTTGAATTATATATCCCATTTCAGATAGTGCTTGGGTAAGCCCAATTCACTGTGTTCCAAAGAAAGGAGTGACTATTGAAGTAAATGAGAAAAATGAATCAATTTCAAAAAGACAAGTTACTGATTGGCGAACTTGTATAGACTATAGAGAATTAAACATGACCACAAGGAAAGATCACTTTCCTTTACCCTTTCTAGACCAAATGTTGGACAGATTCGCTCGGAATAAATATTACTGCTTTTTAGATGGATATACCAGTTATCATCAAATTTCAATTCTTCTGAGGATTAAGAGAAAACAACATTTATAAGCCCTTATGGAGCATTTGCTTTTCGTAGAATGCCTTTTAAACTTTGCAGTACACCTCCGACATTTTAAAGATGTATGATGTCACTTCTTAGTAATTTGATGGAACATAGAATGGAAGTACTCATGGATGACTTTTTTGTATTAGGGACTTCATTTGAATTATGTTTAAATAATTTAGAAAAAGTTTTGGAATTATGTGAAATACTCAGCCTAGTACTAAATTGGGAAATGTCAATTTATGGTTGCAGGAGAAATTGTACTTGGGCATAAAATTTCTAAAAATGACATGGATGTAGATCCTGCAAAAAATCAAGTTATTGAAAAATTACAACCTCCTGCTACGCTTAGAGGGGTAAGAAGTTTTTTAGGACATGCTGGTTTCTACGGGCGTTATATAAAAAGAATTTCAAAATTAACTAAGCCCTTATGCCAAATTTTAGAAAAAGATACAAATTTTGATTTTATCGAGGAATGCATAAAGGCATTTAAATTATTGAAAGAAAAATTAATCACTGCACTTATAATAGTTCCACCTGAATGGGAGAAACCATTTGAAATAATGTGTGATGTTAGTGATTATGATATTGGAGTTGTTTTAGGAAAAAGGCACAACAAAGTTTTTAAAGTAATATATTATGCTAGTAAAATTCTAAATGATGCTCAAATTAATTACACTACTATTGAAAGAGAGTTATTGTCTATTGTCTATGCCTTTGATGAATTTAGACCTTAATTGATTGGAACTAAATGTATAGTGCCTATAGATCATTCTGCTATGAAATACTTGATGCAAAAGAAGTATGCTAAATGAAGATTAATTAGATGGATACTTATCTTGTAAGAGTTCAATTTTATTGTATTTGATAGAAATGGAAATAATAATCAAATAGCTGATCACTTGTCTAGACTAGAAAAAAAAATTAACCATTTTTGCAAATAAAATTTTAGAAAATTTTTGTGAAGAACAATTATATAATATTGATAAAATAAATATACCGTGGTATGCCGATTTAGTTCATTATTCGTAAGTGATATTCTACCACCAGATATTAAGAATCAACAATTAAAGAAATTTATATATGATTCAAAATCCCATTTTTTGGATGACCAATATTTATATAAACAATGTAAAGATCTAATTATTAGAAGATGTGTGCCTTATGAAGAAACTCAACAAATAATTGAAAGGTCAATGTAAAGATATAATTATTAGAAGGTGTGTGCCTTATGAAGAAACTCAACAAATAATTGAAAGATGTCATGAATTCTGAATTTGGAGGACATTTTGAAAAGAAATAGAACTACATATAAAATTTTACAAACTGGCTTTTATTGGCCTACTATTTTTAGAGATGTTAATGAATATTAATTTTGCAATCTGGATTTTGATGGCCTACTATTTTTAGAGATATTAATGAATATATTAAAACAAGCAATCGATGTCAGTGAGTAGGAATTATTTTTAGAAGAAATAAAATGCCTCTAAATTACACATTGAAAGTTAAAATTTTTTATTTGTGGAGATAAGATTTTATGTGACCATTTATGCCTTCATTTGGAAATTTATATATATTGCTTGTTCTTGATTATATGTCTAAATGGATTGAGCTATTGTTGTACCTAAATGTTGGAGCGTTTTTAAATTTTTAAATAAAAACATTTTTACAGAATATAAAATACAGAGAGTAATTATTATAGATGGAGTACCCATTTTTGGATTAAGAGAATCGAGAAATTGGTTAAAAAATATGATATTATGCATATATTCTCTAGTGTTTATCATCCTCAGACCAGCAATCTAGCAAAGATATCAAATCGTGAAATAAAACAAATTTTAGAAAAAGCTGTAACTACCTATAAATTGGATTGGTCTGCTAGATTAGATACTGCATATGTGCATACAAAACTGCTTATAAGACTACTATAGGAATGTCCCCATATAGACATATTTTTGGAAAGATATACCATTTACCCGTAGAATTAGAGCATAAAGCATTTTAGGCTATTAAGGAATTTAATTTTAATCTAAGAGATGTTGGCAAGAAAAGATTATTGCAACTCAATAAACTTGAGGAGATTAGAAATGAAGCATATGATAATGCAAAAATCTATAAAGTGAAAATGAAAATATGGCATTATTGAAAGAATATTAAAAAGAAGTTCAAACCTAGACAAGATGTTTTATTATATAATACAAGATTGAGACTATTTCCAGTAGAACAGAAATCCAGATAGTTAGGACCATTTAAAGCAATTAAAGTTCATCACTATGAAACTGTTGTTATTAAAAATCTTAAAACTGTAAATATATTTAAAGTTAATGGGTACTGATTGAAACATTATTATGAAAGACAAATGCCACAATTTTAAGAAATTTTGATGTTAAGTCATCCTAATTAAACAGTGGTACGTCGGGCTGACGATGTTAAATTAAATGCTTCGTGGGAGGCAACCCATATATAAATATGTATATATATATATATATATATATATATAAAGATTACTATTTTGTNAAATAGGCCAATGTCCGTAGGCTCATCAAGTTGAGGGATGCTCCAGAATCTACTAGAACTCTGTACTACACAAATCTGTCGATGTTAACGGAGATATAGGGTGGACGATTATGGTTGGCGGTACTGAGCAACAAGTCTTCATCTATAAAGGTTACCTCAAGTTGTTCTTTCAATGAGCAAACTTCATCCGAGGATGTGTTGGTTAATTGGGCTAAGCAAATCTCTGGATTAAGCAAAGCAGTAACTAGAGACTTTCTCATCTCCTTTGACAAGATTAGAGCCTCGTAGATGCTTAATTTGGCCGGTAACTTCCTAAGATGAGCTAGCACATAGTAATCCACTTTGTATAGTCCTATTATTTCCTCTTGGTTATGTGGTTCTTCCACTGGTAGAGGTGCAAGTAGATCTTCTCGAGTTACTATTTACTTTTTTTTATCTGTTAGAGCTGTTCTCATGGGTAATGCTTTCCCGTTCCTTAAGTTCACTTCTGTAATCTCTTCTTCTTAAGATACCATTATTGAATCTTCTAGTGTTTCTTCTTTATCAGAAAGATCTAAGTTGTTTGCAAGTGGTGCATCGTGGCACTCGAGGATTGGTTGCTCACTCCCAGCTCTGTTGTAAGCGGTATTGTCAATGTCTTCTTCAATCTTGTTAACGAGTTCATCGGACTCAAGCATGTTTTGAGGATTATTTTTGGAAACGAGATCAAGGCTAGATTGGGCATAATCAATTACGTTAACACCAAAAATATTTAAAATGTAATCCAAATCATAATCATTATATTCATAAGACCTCAGAGGGGCAAAAAGATAATCATACAAGGTCAGGGGTTCGAGGATTTTCTTCCCTGAATTCGAGGGAACTAATCTAGCAGAGGGAACCTTTATCCTACCCCCCGTGCTGTCAGTCTTTGTGGTAGTGTTCTTCTTTTTCTTCTTTGATGGTGACGAATCTTCTAGAAAAATCTTAATCTCAGGCTTGGTAGGCTGAAGACTCTAAACGGAGGCTTGTGTTGATGCATTCTGGATTTGGTTCAGTATTTTCTTGGATGACTTGCTCCAGACTATTCTTCATCCATATTTTCCAGAATATAGGTGAATCAGAGAGACTGACTCAACCAAAATCACATTTATAGAACCTTTTTCAAGTTCTTTTAAATATTCTTTCGGGATAGTTATATTTCCTTCCTTAAGATTTTCTCAAGCTAATCCTTGAAGACAAAGCAATCCTCTATAATGTATCTAAGCAATTTGTAAAACAGGCAATAATTTGGTTGATCCTTCTTATCGACCTCTTCAAATTTCTTTGGATCAAATAATCTGAACTCAGGCTTCTTCATCATACTTCTGAACATTTTGGGCATGACTTCATCTTTGAAGGAATACACCACTTTACTATGTTCTGCAATAGACCTTTTCTTACTCTCTGTTCGATTTGATCCTCCCTGATGTGGTTGCTGGCTAGATTGGCCATACAATTGTGTCTGTTGTTGAGCATGTTGCAATGATGAATGACAAGAATTCTCTGCATGTATCTTCATTGGTTGTTTTTCTTTATCTACCGTTTCCACTGTTCTATACTTCTTTTCAAATACCTGGTCATCTTCAATTTCTCGGCCTTCTCATGAGAATCCATATGTTTGACTTCTTCTTGAAGATTGCTAGCATTGCTAAGTAGCTTCTTGAATGATTTAATGGTGAGTCCCTTAAGCATGAAAGCTACCGGCCCATGAATGTTCTTGAGTATGATCTCAATCGCATGATGTTCCCGTAGTTGAGGTTCACATTTCATGTTATGTTTCCTTCACCTCAAAATATAGTCCATTAAAGTTTGGATGGGCTTCTACTTCTCTACTATGAGATCTCCAATAGACACATGATGATGCACTTCAGTAAATCTCTTTATGAACAATTGCTCTTATTTGGTAAACATTTTGACTGATCTGTTGGGTAGTTCGACATACCAATCAAAAGCGATCCGTGACAGGCTGCTGAAAAACTGTCAAAAGAGTAAAGCTTCGTTTCCTTTTGGGTTGCCACAACTGGCTCAAAAATGCATTATATGTTGTCTATGATTTCCAGTCTCGTCAAATATCTTAAGGTTTTGCAACAAAAAACTCTTAGGGTAAAGTACATCATCAAATTTCTCCGGGTAAGGTCTACCCTTCAATATCAATGCACCACCCTTAAATTAGGCTAAGGCCTCCTGAACTTGCTCAACCATTTCCATAAATTCTTTTTCTTACATGGCACTTGATGGAGAATTCTTCTTTTGCTGATCATCTCAATTTGTTGAGGAGACTTCTCTCTTTTCATCTGTGATATGTATAATCACCAGTTGGTTAACTTTTAGAGAAGCTAACTGTGGTGGTTGAGACTATCTTTGAGATGTGGCCATGGCGGTCATGGTAGCGACCATCTCTTCCATTCTCTTCTCCATTTGGCTGATTTGCTCATCCCTTAGGAAAACAACCCTATGCAGCTCATCTACGACGTTCTTTTTAATGTGAGGTTGAGCGTCACAGATGTAGCGGCTCTGGTCTCGATGACATGGACATCCATGAAATCTTCCTCGAGGTATTCATTGAAGTCAAAATCTTCATCATCATGATCAATGGAAACTCCATGTTCTCGGGCCAACTCAAAAATCTCGCTAGAGGACTTTGCTGTACTTCCTCCACTTGCTCATCCATCTCACTAATAATTGTTGTGACAATGTCAGATAATTCGAACCCTCACCTCATTCCATGATCCTGCCCTTTGGTCTTACTGGACCGTATCGATATGGCGGCCTTAGGTACCCATAAATTTTTCTTTGATAGTGATATCTTGAGATGGGGTGCCTCAACAGAAACATCAGCATGTCGAAAAGAAGTATGCTCCCTATGGTGAAGACCAGATACAATTTTGGGTAACCTTTAAATCTTTTCTTTTGGGACTTTAAGAACATCCTTGTGGTCGATAATCAATAGAATTCTCTGACCCAAATGCGACTTAATTGGTTGACGACCTATGAGTTTAGGGACGGTAGAATCAGTATCAACAATGGTCGTATCAACTTTGCCACCAGATGGGAATGCGAGCAGGCAAAGCTTCAAATGATTTATAAGATTGTCCAATAGTTCTGACGTCCCTTAAAATTTCTTTTTTCATGCAAGGGGATACTGCACACCCCACTCGTTTTAGTAACTCGCCAATTGAAAAACCTTATTTGGTAGCTTGTTTTTGAGAAAATGTACTGAATCGGGTGACAGGAGCAGGCTACTTCCTCTCCCCACTATGTCCATGAGGTGACGGTAAAGTAGCAGCGATCTTCTGGATACTTTCATACCCATTAGTATCCATTTGGAGATGGAACCTACTCCCTTGCCTTAGTGAGTAAATCTCCACTAATCCTTACTCCCCATGGTAAGGAACTTCATCAACAAGTACTTCCTTGGAAATTCAGGCTTCAGTAGCCCTTTGAACCTTCTGGCATGAGTCCTTGAACTCGATATGATTTCAAATACTGACGGCAGGACAACCAATTATTCAGTTGGGTCTTCAACGATCATAACTTCTTTTCCCTTAGCAGAAACGGGAACAACACGCTTTGTAGGTGTCGCGATGGCATGAGTCTTGACCTTCTTGTAAGAAGGTAAGTCCTGAGCGCAGTCTAGGTTAAACTTGGCAGACGATTCCTGAACCTCTGGAGCAGTGATCTTTATTACGATAAATGGGGATTTCCCAAGAATGACCTCAAGATATTCAAATCTGACTCCGAACTTTATGGTGGGAGCGACATTTCGGGCATCATGGCTCTTTGGTAGGTGGTACGAGAAAGTAAGTGTTTGGAATGCCATTGCAACAGCTTCTATAAAAGAAAGCTCTGGGATTTGCTATTTGGTCAAAACCTTGTAATCTTAGTGCGAGCACTAAAAATTAATGGAGTTCGATCTATATACCGGGTAACTCTTTATTTAATTTGTGGAGATTTTAAAATTTTAGTAAAAGTAGTTTGAAAGTAGAAAGATTTAATTAATATAAGGAAAATTAAAGAGCAAGCGCAACATGACACAATCCGATTCAATTTGCAAAATAGCAAATCAAACAACAAAGGGGAAAAGTGAAGTCCAGGACCCAGTGGGGACCAACTTTACAACACAAAATGCCCAGATGGTACTAGCCCAACTCCGACCCCACACAAAGATTAAAAGTCCTAATGAACTTCTGAACCTCTCTATTCAATGGTGGTTGAACAGACGGTCCTGAAGCTTGAAGGAGTTAACCGTACTTTCGTAAGATAGAAATGAGTAAGGCATGCCATCAAAGAAGGGTAATTTGGATCATGAGGGAAATGAACACATTACTGATCTATGAGGATAATATTACCTGATTAATTATGAGAGAAAAGCTTTTCCTCAGTGGAGTTTCTAAAAGCTGTCAACACTATTTTTTGTTTGTGGAGTTCCCCGTTGGAAGCATTCGGCCGCTGGAATCGAAATCCCGTCACATGCTTCGGAAAAACATTTAATTTTCATATATATATATATGTATATATATATATATGTATATATATATATATATATGTATATATATATATATATGTANTAAATGAAAAAGCACTATACCTCAATCCCAATATCTATCCCGAAAGATAAACAAAAGACTTGAGGGTGATGCTCAATCAAATAAACTAAAAAATATATGACATCCGTTTGGTCTACGAAACCATTTTATTTGCTAGCAAGTTCCCCTATTTAATACAAAAAACTAAATAGGGTTTATATTAAGCTGGGTTTGGAAAAAGCTTCCTATATGGGCAAGCCCCTATAGTTAATTACATCTTAGATAACTGAAGTCACCTAAGAAAACTCTAGATAAAAATCATGAAACTTTATCTTCAAAGAGGTCAAATGGAATGACTCAAATTTGGAACATTTTGTTGTAGAGTCCAAAGGAGGAAGATTTAGGGGATGTCACAGATCTGAAGGAAAACCTCGATCACTTCTCAAGTTATCCTAATGTTTGGTTTCAATTTTGGAGAGAAATATTTAAATGTTCAATCTTTTTTATTTTATTTGTTTACGACTTACAATCATGTGGAACGATCACAGAAATAGCCTAGAGATGTGGGGATTTAGGTCATGAAGAACAACAACCTCAGAATCCGAAGGCAAGTGAGGGCTTATATTGTACAGAAGGGTTGTACAAAGGCTTAAATATGACTTGAGGATTTATGTTGCATATGCAAAAAACCTCAAAATCATTTGGCTTGTTGTTTAATTCTTAAGAAAGATATGTTGTTGTAGAACCTCTTGCTAATGAAGATGGTCGTGTTGCCCACAATGCTACCTCCAAGCTCCTCAAAATCCTATGGCTTGTTGTTTAAGTTTTCTATTGTGTCAGGTTATGATATCAAATCAGATGTCCCTATAGTTATGGTTCTTTAAATATTATGGGGCATATTGAACTTGACTAGAGTGACACCGGTTAGGATCCTACGGTTCTCTCATTCCGGCACCACTATTTTCTATCGGATTCACTCAGTCCAAATGAATTTACTAAACTCAACCCAATGAGTTCTATACTTTCATTTAGACTATGAAATGTCTTGTTAACAACCGTAGGTTACCTCCTCCAAGGGATTCCCAATTATCCGATAGAGACATCTTAATTTAGTTGCATTTGTTTTTTTTGTGATGTTTGTGATTAAATTTTTAGTTGTCTTATATTTTGAATGTTGTGGTGGTGAATTTTATCTTGGTTGATTTTAGTTTAAGTTTTGGTTTTAGTTTTGTGGCTATCGTAGCAGTTTTGGTTTTCATGTAGGGTGACACTGTTGTTTAACATGCAAGCACGAGGCAAGAAGCATAGAAAGGTAAATACATTAATTTAAAAGCGTACCAGTCGATTCTTCTCGTTCCACCACTTGAAAGGTTAGTATTCACAAAGCATGTATATAATTTTGTAGGGAAATTATTTTACATGATTAGATAAAGGTTTAGCTTTCAAACCCCAAGTTATGACTTTATTGAATCTCAGAAGATCCTAGTGAATGATTTTAGAACAAAAATATGACAAGTTCAATTTGCCCATTAGAATGTTTAATAGATTTCAAAAATGCTCGAGACATGATGTTGGACCATCTTGAAGATCTCTTGAAAAATTCTGAGTTCATTTTCGACTTATCATACTGTTCCATTAATCATCTGAGGTCCAAGTAGAATACTCTGTTGCTCAGTGAAACCTGATAATTTAATTATCTCGAGGAATGGATACTCGATTAATTTATTGATTTTTTTTAAAAGGTTATGTGAGCGGGTGCCCCAAAGGCAAGTTTAAGTCATTTAAAATTGTGGTGTCCACAATTAAGGTTAGGCTTGTAGTGTTTAAAGATGTTGACCACCAGTCATGTTATTTTCTAAATCCAATCAATTGAGTTTAGTCATCGAGCCTAAGTAACTACTATGCTTTTAATAATCATAATAGGTGAAATGGTGATTATTAACATTTTGATTTAAGTGAAATGTATTCTTATTGAAAGATCATGTCATCATCAATCGTAAGCTCAAGAAATGTAAATTATTATCTTTCTATCTTAAGCCCATCACGTAAGAATCGTTTGAACATAATTAACTTCCAAGTGATGAAGATTAAGAGGATTATGATTTTGTTGATGTTGTGCAAGGGTGGTGAGTGAGTTTCTACCTTTTAATCCCATTGTATTTTAATCATCCAAACATATTTATTAAGATCAAAAATACCCATTTTCCTTTGGTTAATCCTAAATTTTTTATTAAGGCACTAAAATCTAGAACGACTATTTTGCCTTTGGAGCACTTCACCTCATAACGCACTAAACACAACTCAAATGACTTTAAGGGTTTAGAGTGTCATATCCATGAGGTAATTATAGTGTTAGAGAATATGTGGACTTCTCAAAATTTAATTTAACTTAGATATTTATTTAAACTCAGAAAATAAGATTCTTTAGGAATTAATTTATTTAAGTTTCCAAAATAAAGCTTTTTATTTATGAGAAAATTATTAGAGGTTTCCTTAGGTTAGAGAAATACTTAGACAAAATTTCATGATTTTTTCAATTAAATTATTTTATTTGGAAAATAAGGAAAATCCACTTTTATGACTTTAAAATTTTATTTTAACTTTAGAAAAATTAGAAAAAATATTTTAATGCGACCTAAGTGATTAGAGAGCAATTAGGCACATTTTGAAATATTTTGAGATTTTTGAGATTTTTAATTATTTTAAAATTCAAAATAATTCTTAAAATTTAAGTATTTTCTAAATGTAATTTTGATTTTTTCCTAAGTGCCTCTGATCATAAGGAACTCAGAAGAGAACTTTTCATAATTTTCCTAAGTGTAATTAATTTATTATAATTGTTTTTCTACAAAAATAGAAGGTTTCTTAGAAAATCAACTATAATACTCAAGCCTAATGAAATATTTTTCATATTTTTACAGTAGATAAACATGATTTTAGTGAACAATGTGAGATTGATTTAGTCAATTTTTGATAAGTGTATAATTTACAAAAATTAACATAAGATATTTATGTTTAATTCATCATAGAAATCTACAAGATAATTCAGAATATCATGATATTTTTCCTAGACTTCTTTAACCACACGAAACCAACTAAAATTATTCCCATAATTTTCCGATTGATATTTTAATTTATACAATTAAAATAAGCCAAAATAGTCACCTTAGCTTGAAAATTAGGGCTAGAAGCATAGAGATGCCCACCAACCTTTAAAAAAATTGAGGACATAGTCTCTGTCATGAGGAATAAACCCTCAAAATTTCAAGTCATGGTGAGCAATATTTGATCATAATGAATTAAAATACTCTAGAGGGTATTGAATTCATTAAAAACCAGCAAATAAGAAAAATAATTTTTCTTTTTAGTCCATAATATTCTCATTTGTTCACTGAGCAAGTGGGTATTTTTCTTTTATTTTTATGATTTTCTCAGAAAAAGATATGGATTTTTTACGTTTAGTCATTTAACATAATTCAAAAAATCCATATTTTTCTACTTATCCACACGACGCCATTATACACCAAAAATAGATGCATTTTTACACCCATACTCTATACTCATTTTTGGTGATATTGCACTTTAAATGAAGGTATTTTTCATATTTTATTCCTGGTTACTAATTTTTAGGACTTGGAGCAAAAATGAAGCAAAAAGGATGGAATTTGTAGTCAAAATGAAATTTTTGAAGAAATGTTCAGCGCCAGACTAGGCGTCGGCGCCGCTGTCTGACAGAGAACATGGATTTTATTTATGGACCACTGGCGCTGACTGCAACACTGTCGTGCATGCTCTATTTTTAGAAGATTCGACGAATTTGGAAACCTTTTTATGAGTTTTTGAATGCCTTTATTGGAGAAACAACCCTAGGCTCTATTTAGAGCTTAAATTGATCAGAAAAAACCCCCTTTTGCCTCCTTCGAGCCTCTTTGCACCCTTCAACCACTTTCCACTTTCTTCCACACCATTAGTCATTTATTTCCTTTATATTTTTGAGTTTTTATGGTGAGTTTAAGTGTGAATTCTTATCTAAGATTGTTGGAGAGAGAGAGAAGTGAGAGATTTCTTTTTCCTACATTTCCTAAGAGAGGTTACAAGGGATTTGATATGAGAAAGAGTTTCAGATAAGTGTTGTTTATTTACTATTATTGTATCAACTTTCTTTTATATAAGAAATTTCTGTTTTGTTGTATCTTTCTCATGAAATCTGAATAGTTACCTTTATATTTCATCCTACTCTGAGATATGGTGAAATGCAGAGATAATTTGGATGTGTGAATATTAAAATATAAAATAAATGGTTATGGTTTTTCAAGTCCATTCTTTGATTAATTTTCAATCTGTCCAATTGAATTTTTAAAATATGTTGTGATACATATGATCCGAGAAATGGAGTATCAGTTCTACAATAAAGTGAGAATCACATTTAATTCCATGAAAGAGTATTTTGTTCATGGAATTATGTGTAAATAAATAGAGTAATATACATTGTTGGGTGTAGAATTAAAGATTTTACAGTGACAGACTAAAATCCCCAATTCAATCTTAGTGTTTAAGAACTAAAGTGAGAGTTAGCTTTCAGGGGATGGGAAGTGGGAGCTCTGGAGTGGGAGCCACTATACTCCTAGCCTAGCCACGAATTTATGGACTAAACTTGAGATTAACCAATGATTTCCTATAGCACTGAATGAGGGTAAAGAATTAAAACTACTTCTGTTTGGCATAATACATATTTAAACCATTTATTTTATCTCATTTCACCAAAAACTCATTGTAGTGGGAAAGATATTTTTTCATATTAGAAAACTTCATCACTAAACATAATTAGTAGTTACTATTTCATACTTAGCATTTAAATTTTGCTAGTAGTAATAATATAGTTTTGATAATATCTTAAATATTCAAAAGTAGTGGCAGTAATTTCATTTTATTTCTGTGAAACTCGTAGTTAATTTATCATTTCAAATTTAAACCTTCCTCGTGGGATCAATATTTAGGACTTAAATAGAAAATCTTATATTACTTAATAATGATATGTATAGTTGCATAGAATCCAATATTAAACGTTTAAAATTATTATTCATAAAATACCACATCAAATTTCTGGCACTCTTGTAAAGCGGAGTCAACTTTATAAAATTTTCACAACTATATTTTCCAGGATCAAGTTTTTGGTGTCGTTATCGGGGAAGGTAACAGTAAATTAAATAGATTTGGTAAATTAGGGAATTTAGAGATAAAATATAAAAATCCAAAATAATATATAAAATAAAAAACTTAAAATTATATATATAACTATATATATGTTTAAGAGTATTTTTAAGAAATTGTTCTTTACTTATGATATTTGTTTATACGAAATATTGGATCTGAAGGTTTAGTATCTTATGCTTCGGAATTAGAACGTATTATTAGATAAATTTGAAAACGACCAAAAGAAATAAAAATTTGAACGTAATAGCGATAACTTATATAATCAAATAAATGAAAATCGACAAAGACCATTATAAGATTATGTTAATCTGACAGCAGATGAACTTCACTTAAGTATTCAAAATCCTAAAGTAGCTGCTAATTCATTTAAGCTTAAACTTGCTATTATCCAAATGGTAAGAAATAATAAGTTTGGAGGAACACCTATTGGAGATCAAAACTTACAACTTGCTAGTTTTCTTGAAATATGTGTTACGTTTAAATATGATGGAGTGTATAATGATAATGTTAGGCTTAGACGTTTTTCCTTTTTCATTAAGGGATAAAGCTAAAGCTTGGTTAAATTCATTATCACCTGGATCTATTAAATCTTGGGGAGAACTATCACAAAACTTTTTGGCTAAATATTTTCCACCCTTGAAAATAGTTAAGCTTAGAAACGATATTACATCTTTTTGTCAGTTTGAAGGGGAATCGATATATGCAGCCTGTGAAAGATTTAAGGATCTCCTTAGAAAATGCCCACACCATGCTTTACCATATTGGTTAAAAATTGAAACTTTTTATAATGGATTAGTAGGATCACTTAGATCTATTATAGATACTATTGCAGATGAATCACTATTGTCCCAACCTTTTGATGAAGCATATTCTTTAATAGAATAAATGACCACTAACAATTTTCAACGGCCCTCTGAACGGGTAAATTGTAAGAGTAGCTAGTATTCATGACTTTGATGTAATGTCTATTTTAGCATCTCAAATTGCTACTATATTGAAAAAGATTGATCAAATTGAAGTGAAATATTCTCAAATGCCACTAGTATTAAAGGAAAATTCACAAAAGCAGATAATTGATACTCAATCATCTTATGAAACTTTGAATACTATAAATAATTGAAATAACAATATGTATTCTAACTATTACAATTGCAGATGGAAAAATCACCCTAATTTTAGTTGGAATAGTTATAAGAATTTAGTGAACCCCTCAGGAAATTTTAAGCAACTAAACAAATCCTAATTATTGACCTTATTATCCTCCTAGATTTAACTCTAACCCTAACCCACAAGTTAAATAAAAGAAGTTAACGATCGAAGAAGTAATGTTGAATATGGGAAATCAAATACAAAATCAAGTGGTTGTGACCAAACAAAAATATGTTGAGATTTTAATACCTATTTTACACTATTTTTGATGATATTGCACTTTAAAGAAAGGTATTTTTTATGTTTTGTTGCGGGAATGATGAATTAGGGTCATTGGAGCAAAAAGATGCAAAAAGGAGCGAATTTAGAGCGAAAAGGACCAAAATGTGAAGATTTGAACTAGGGTGCCGACGGCGAGCCCAACTGCGCCGACGTCAAACTTTTCCTGAGACTCTAGATTTAATGATTTAAAAAGCCCACCGACGGCGCCCTCGAGGCTGCCGACGGAGAGATTGGCAGTTATGTCAAACAATGCATTGGATTAGGACGAATTTTGGAGGGATGCTTAGGCAACTCATGGGGAAACTCATCCACAACTTTAAAAAAAGCTTTTGGTCAAAAATAGAGTGGGAGTTAAGTGTTAGAAGAGTTTAGAGTGTGTAATTGTGAGGATTTCTTTGAGAGATTGTAAGAGTGGAGGGAAAGTGAAGATTGCTTCCTCCTTACCGCTTCAAAGAAGAATTCTGTGTGCTGTAAAGAAAGGAAGAGATTCAGAGGAACTTCGAGGAGTTTTCTTAGGGAGAAATTAGAGATAAGTGTTATTTAGTTGTTGTAGTTTGTATGACTTCGCTTTTATATATGAATTCTGAGTTTTGTTGTGTCTTCCCCATGAGTTCTGAGTAGTTTTCTCTATATTCTCCATGTCTTGAGATTTGTGAAATGGTGATTTGAATTAGTTGAGTCACAAAAATGTTAAATAAATCGTGATGATCTTTTCACTTTGATCTTAATTTACTTTCAATCTGGCCAATTGATTTTTTAAAATATGTTGATTTTTACAACTAAAGTGAAAATTACATCCAAGATTCAGGGAGGTCAAAGCCCTTGGAAATTGGGTGCAAATAAATAGGGAAATAAAATTATCGGGCATAGAATTGGAGATTTTAGAGTGACAAACTAAAATCCCTAATTCGGTCCTATCATTTAGGTGCTGAAGTGTAGATGTTAGCCCTCACGTGAGGAGAACGTGGGAGCTCTGAAGTGAGAGCCGGTAACCTCCCAGGCAAGCCATAAATTCAGTAAACAAGCGTAGGATTAGTCAATGTTCTTTATGCCTAGACTAAAGGGTACAGAATAAGTATGCTCCTATTTGGCACAAGACAATTTAAACTGATTCACTTTATCCATTCACTATAATTTATTGACAAGGAGAAGGATGGTTTCTTATATATTGAATATCACATTAAAACCTTTATTAGTATAATTAGTTATTTAGGAGTCATTAAAATTATATATTTATTTTAATTGCCTATTAGTGACAGATAAGCAATTTGAATTTCATTGTTGCGATTGAGTATTGCTTTTCTAAATCTTAGTTCGTAGCTTCAAATATTACTCCTTGTCGGATCGATATCTAGGACTCCATTAGAGCCCTATTTTACTTGAGAGATACGTATATCTGCGTTAATAAGTGTGAGTTCACCATTTTTGAATATTTTATATATACATCTTTATCGAATCTATAACCGTTATCAAGTTTTTGGTGCTGTTGTTGAGTAATTAAATATTTTAGCAGTAGTATTAAAATCTTATATTGATTAAGCATATATAAAGTCACTTTCAGGCTGCTATTGAAAATATCAAAAATCAATTAGGAAATATTGCTACTACACTTAGTAACAGACCTTCAGAAAATCTTCCGAGTACTGTGGAAGTTAATTCAAATGATCAAAACAAGGAACAAATTAAAGCTATTCAATTACAAAGTGGAAAAGAAGTTGAAACAAGAGTTCAAAGATAAACTGAAGTTGATGAGGAGAAGGAAGAGATCGAAATTGACCATAATGAAAATGACCAAATGTAAGTTTCTTTTGAAAAACCACTACCTCCATTTCCTCAATGATTGAAGCAGAAGAATAAAGACAAACAATTTATAAAATTTTTTAAAATCATTAAAAATTAACGATAAACATTCCTTTCAGTGAGTCTTTGGAATAAAGGCCAAGTTATGTGAAATTTATGAAAGCTATATTAAACAAGAAAACAAAGTGTACAGATCATGAGACTATTGCAATCAGTGAAGAGTGCATCACTATTATTCAGAAAAAGCTTCCTAAAAAGTTAAAATATTGTGATAGTCTTACTATACTTTGTGCAATTGGTGAAAAGTTTTTTACAAAAGCCTTTTGTGATTTAGGAATGAGTATCAATCTTATGCCTCTATCAATTTTTAAATGTTTAGATTTAGGAGAGATTTCCTCTACTACTGTAACATATCAGATAGTTACTCAATCAATTACTTATTCTAAAGGAGTTATAGAAGATGTATTAGTAAAAGTGGATAAATTAATTTTTCTTATAGAGTTTAAAATAATAGATATGGAGTAAGATAAAGAGATTCCTAGTATTTTGGGGAGACCATTTCTTACAACAGGGAGAGATGTGATAGATGTGTAAAAAGAAGAATTAATAAGGAGAGTTAATGTTCAAGAAGTAACATTTAATATTACTAATGCTATGAAATATTCTGTAATATGAAAAGATAATGAATGTTTAGGATGGAAGTTACTGATTATCTAAGTAATGAGCAGTTTAGGAAAGAGTTTGAAGAAGAATTAAGGCAAGAAGAATTTTGTGAGAATAAGAACAAAATAAAAGAAGAGAATTTAGATTATATTCATGACAAATTTGAAACTTTAGATTTGTTGGAAAATGATAATAAAAATCTTATTCCTTCAAGTATTGAACCACCCGAACTTGAACTGAAAGTATTACTTGCTCATTTAAAATATATATTTTTAGGGGATTCACCTACATTGCATGTTAATGAATCTTCCGAGTTAACTAAAATTCAAGAACAAAAATTAATAGAAATGTTAAAAAGATATAAAAAGGCTTTAGGATGGACTTCAACATATATTAAAGGAATTATGCCTTCAATTTGTATGCACATAATTTTATTAGATGAAAAATACAAACCTAAATCTGATCCTCGGAGGAGATTAAACCCCATAATGAAAAAGGTTATTGAAAAAGAAATTTTAAAATGGTTAGATTTTTGAATTATATATCACATTTCAGATACTGCTTGGGTAAGCCCTATTCACTGTGTTCCAAAGAAAGGAGTGACTGTTGAAGTAAATGAGAAAAATGAATCAATTTCAAAAAGACAAGTTACTGATTGGCGAATTTGTATAGACTATAAAAAATTAAACATGGCCACAAGGAAAGATCACTTTCCTTTACCCTTTCTAGACCAAATGTTGGACAGATTGGCTCGGAACAAATATTACTGCTTTTTAGATGGATATACCAGTTATCATCAAATTTCAATTACTTCTGAGGATTAAGAGAAAACAACATTTATAAGCCCTTATGGAGCATTTGCTTTTCATAGAATGTCTTTTAAACTTTGCAATACACCTGCGACATTTTAAAGATGTATGATGTCACTTCTTAGTAATTTGATGGAAAATAGAATGGAAGTACTTATGGATGACTTTTTTGTATTAGGGACTTCATTTGAATTATGTTAGAAATAATTTAGAAAAAGTTCTGGAATTATGTGAAATACTCAGCCTAGTATTAAATTGGGAAATGTCAATTTATGGTTGCAGGAGAAATTGTACTTGGGCATAAAATTTCTAAAAATGACATGGATGTAGATCCTGCAAAAATTCAAGTTATTGAAAAATTACCACCTCCTGCTACGGTTAGAGGGGTAAGAAGTTTTTTAGGACATGCTGGTTTCTACGGGCGTTATATAAAAAAATTTTCAAAAATAAATAAGCCCTTATGCCAACTTTTAGAAAAAGATACAAATTTTGATTTTATCGAGGAATGCATAAAAGCATTTAAATTAATGAAAGAAAAATTAATCACTGCACTTATAGTAGTTCCACCTGATTGGGAGAAACCATTTGAAATAATGTGTGATGTTAGTGATTATGATATTGGAGTTGTTTTAGGAAAAAGGCACAACAAATTTTTTAAAGTAATATATTATGCTAGTAAAATTTTAAATGATGCTCAAATTAATTACACTACTATTGAAAGAGAGTTATTGTCTATTGTCTATGTCTTTGATGAATTTAGACCTTACTTGATTGGAACTAAATGTATAGTGCATACAGATCATTCTGCTATGAAATACTTGATGCAAAAAAAGTATGTTAAATCAAGATTAATTAGATGGATACTTATCTTGTAAGAGTTCAATTTTATTGTATTTGATAGAAATGGAAATAATAATCAAATAGCTGATCACTTGTCTAGACTAGAAAAAAAAATTAACGATTTTTGCAAATAAAATTTTAGAAAATTTTCATGAAGAACAATTATATAATATTGATGAAATAAATATACCGTGGTAGGCCGATATAGTAAATTATTCATAAGTGCTATTCTACCACCAGATATTAAGAATAAAAAATTAAAGAAATTTATATATGATTCAAAATCCCATTTTTTGGATGACCAATATTTATATAAACAATGTGAAGATCTAATTATTAGAAGGTATGTGCCTTATGAAGAAACTCAACAAATAATTGAAAGATGTCATGATTCTGNAGGAAATAATAATATTTTAGAATCATACATAATTTTATATATCATAAATGAAGTTTTTTGGCCATTGGCGCTGGCATGGGCGCTAACAACGCGTTCGACCCGAAAACCACCCATACCCCTTAAAGTTCTTGATTTGAATAGTAAAAACACCATCTTTACCTTTCAGTCACCTTTAACCTTTGGTTTTTGCACTTAGGGCTTACTATTTCTTGGATTTGAGGCAACTTTAAGGCAAACAAAGTTCGGATTTCATCTTCTCTAGGTACGAGCTACACTTTGAACTCAAAATATTTTATTTACACCAAGGATTTATCGTACATTGCGGAGATCTGAAATTTTGAAATTTTTTTAGAAGATTCTGAGAAAATCCTTTGGTGAAAAACTATTACTTAGTAAACTTATGTTTAAAATATTCCATATTGTGATTTTCAGAATTTTTGGGAATTTGATTGGATGTTATCAAATTTTTATAGATTACCATGGCACCAAGAGTGAGCAAGAGAAAGAGAAAGGTGGATTTCGATGATCAAAACTTTGTCAATTACAAGGCCAACATTTATTTCAATGGTATACTTGCAATTAAGAAAGCAATTTCGGATCGAGGATTTAAAAATTTTGGTGGAGAAGTTGAAGATTAATCAATACTTGGCAGTGGGAGAATTTTTATTACTTTACTGCTGAGCCTATTATTGATGTAGTGATGGAGTTCTATTTCAATTTTAAGTAAACTTCTGAAGATTACGTGTTTGTTCGTAGGAAAATGGTGGAATTTACTCCAATGAAAATTAATGAATTTTATCAGTTAGAGGATGTGTATAGCTGCTAGTACAAATCATTTTCTGCTACAAATGAGGCCTTAGATGAAGTTTTTTTTTTCTTATTGATGGAAGAGGAGCTTGGAAGGTGAAGAATACTGTTAAAGAAAACTTTTCTCATTCTATGATAAATGTAGTATCAAAGGCCTGACGCTACTTTATTTCTGGTGGAATGATACCAACAAGTTATCATAGTGAGGTTACATATGATAGAGCCATCTTGAACTTCTGTATACAGTAGATGAGAAAGATAGATGCAGGCTCTATTGTTTATAGAAACACTCGTTCTATTCCATTAAGAGAGACTACTGGTGGTTTAGCACACCCTGCCCAGATCTTCACATTATGTGATCAGGCAAGAATTGATTTTAGAATGGATGAGGAGAAGATTGAACCTCTAAAACCTATTGGGCCTACCAATATTAAGACTTATGAATCTCATGTTGGATGGAGATCTGGAAGTTGAAGCAAGGATATTCCTTCTACTTCAAGTACCCTACTCTCCAGGAACTTATGGACCAGATGATGATCCAACAGGGAGATATCTTGAGAATGGAGAGTAGAATGAAAAATATTAAGGCCAGAAATGCACACAATGATGTTTTGACAAGACAGAAGTTTGAATATGATGTTGCTTATGATGATGCGATGGTCAGATACATGAGGGGTGATCACTAAGTTCAGTTTCCTACTCAACCTATTTTTACCCAATATCAGCAGTAAGATTTGGATGTGGAAGAAGAAGAAGAAAATGATGATTGGTGATGCTTTAGCTAGATTTTTGTTTAATTTATGTTTGGTTGTACTTTATTGTTGAGACTATTTATTTTTAGAGTGAGACACTTTATTTTAAATGTTATGATGAATTATGAACAGCAGATTTGTGAAACTAATTTTATAGTGGAAAACATTTTAGTATTGTTGTTAGTTTCTAGTCCTTTATTGAATGTATTGGTAGTTAGCTCTTTCTCAGAAAACTTTTATATGTATTAGGAGTTATTTACTATTTTGAGTATTGTAACTTTTTATATTAGCATCTGCAATATTTTAGAGTAAGTTTCAATATCAGAACCTTCAATAGGAAAGTTTTTCCTTTATGTATTAAATGTTTTCTTTCACCCTTTATTTTTTCTGTTTTTCATGCTAAATCTTTTTAAAATTTATGTTTGGGGGGAAGAAAAATTCCTTTTTAAAGAAAAGAAACTTAATTTTATTTTTCCTCAATTAACTATATTTTCAAAATATTNATCATACATAATTTTATATATCATAATTTTATATATCATAAATGAAGTTTTTTGGCCATTGGCGCCGGCATGGGCGCTAACAACGCGTTCAACCCAAAAACCACCCATACCCCTTAAAGTTCTTGATTTGAATAGTAAAAACACCATCTTTACCTTTCAATCACCTTTAACTTTTGGTTTTTGCACTTAGGGCTTACTATTTCTTGGATTTGAGGCAATTTTAAGGCAAACAAAGTTTGGGTTTCATCTTCTCTAGGTAAGAGCTACACTTTGAGCTCAAAATATTTTACTTACACCAAGGATTTATCGTACATTGCGGAGATCTGAAATTTTGAAAATTTTTTAGAAGATTCTGAGAAAATACTTTGGTGAAAAACTATTACTTAGTAAACTTATGTTTAAAACATTCCATATTGTGATTTTCAGAATTTTTGGGAATTTGATTGGATGTTATCAAATTTTTATAGATTATCATGGCACCGAGAGTGAGCAAGAGAAAGAGAAAGGTGGATTTCGATGATTAAAACTTTGTCAATTACAAGGCCAACATTTATTTCAATAGTATACTTGCAACTAAGAAAGCAATTTCGGATCGAGGATTTAAAAATTTGGGTGGAGAAGTTGAAGATTAATCAATGCTTGGTAGTGGGAGAATTTTTGTTACTTTACTGCTGAGCCTATTTATAATGTAGTGATGGAGTTCTATTCCAATTTTAAGTAAACTTCTGAAGAATATGTGTTTGTTCGTAGGAAAATGGTTGAATTAACTCCAATGAAAATTAATGAATTTTATCAGTTAGACAATGTGTATAGCTGCTAGTACAAATCATTTTCTGCTACAAATGAGGCCTTATATGAAGTTTTTTTTTCTTATTGATGGAAGAGGAGCTTGGAAGGTGAAGAATAATGTTAAAGAAAACTTTCCTCATTCTATGATAAATGTAGTATAAAAGGCCTGAGGCTACTTTATTTCTGGTGGAATGATATTAACAAGTTATCATAGTGAGGTTACATATGATAGAGCCATCTTGAACTTCTGTATCCAGTAGATGAGAAGGATAGATGTAGGCTCTATTGTTTATAGAAACACTCGTTCTATTCCATTAAGAGAGACTACTAGTGGTTTAGCACACCCTGCCCAGATCTTCACATTATGTGATCAGGCAAGAATTGATTTTAGAATGGATGAGGAGAAGATTGAACCTCTAAAACCTATTGGGCCTACCAATATTAAGACTTATGAATCTCATGTTGGATGGAGATCTGGAAGTTGAAGCAAGGATATTCCTTCTACTTCAAGTACTAATACTTCTAGTACCCTACTCTCCAGGAACTTATGGAGCAGATGATGATCCAACAGGGAGATATCTTGAGAATGGAGAGAAGAATGAAAAATATTGAGGCCAGAAATGCACACAATGATGTTTTGACAAGACAGAAGTTTGAATATGATGTTGCTTATGATGATGCGATGGTCAGATACATGAGGGGTGATCACTAAGTTCAGTTTCCTACTCAACCTATTTTTACCCAATATCAGCAGTAAGATTTGGATGTGGAAGAAGAAGAAGAAAATGATGATTGGTGATGCTTTAGCTAGATTTTTGTTTAATTTATGTTTGGTTGTACTTTATTGTTGAGACTATTTGTTCTTAGAGTGAGACACTTTTTTTTAAATGTTATGATGAATTATGAACAACAGATTTGTGAAACTAATTTTATAGTGGAAAACATTTTATTACTGTTGTTAGTTTCTAGTCCTTTATTGAATGTATTTGTAGTTAGCTCTTTCTCAGAAAACTTTTATATGTATTATGTGTTATTTACTATTTTGAGTATTGTAACTTTTTATTTTAGCACCTGCAATATTTTAGAGTAAGTTTCAATATCAGAACCTTCAATAGGAAAGTTTTTCCTTTATGTATTAAATGTTTTCTTTCACCCTTTATTTTTTCAGTTTTTCATGCTAAATCTTTTTAAAACTTATGTTTGGGGGGAAGAAAAATTCCTTTTTAAAGAAAAGAAGCTTAATTTTATTTTTCCTCAATTAACTATATTTTCAAAATATTTTAAAATTTAACATGATCTTTGGTATTAGAGGGTAACTTTAGATAACTATATTTGTGTTTCTAAATATATAGTAAACTTAAGTAAATTTTTTTAATAATAAAGGTTAGTTTTAGAGATTAATATATTTGGTATGAGAGAATAAGACTAAGTTTTTCTATTGTAAGTAAAGGAATTTGTATTTTTGAAATATTTAAAATCTTAGAGATTCGTGTAAGAAGAAAAGAATAAAGCTTTATGAAAACTATTTAAAGCTAATATAAATTTATAAAGTGAAGGAATGTGAAAAGTTTTTAACTTTAAGAAGAAGATAGTGANTTATTTAAAGCTAATATAAATTTATAAGGTGAAGGAATGTTAAAAGTTTTTAACTTTAAGAAGAAGATAGTGAAGTTTAAAATCATTAAAGGTTATCTAGATATAGGAATCCTCACATAAAAAAAAGAAAAAAAAGGGGAGAAAAGAAAACAAAAGAAAAAGGATTGAAAATTATACTGAAAAAAAAAAAGAAAAGAGTAGAAAAGGATGTGAGGAGAAGCTTGAGGAGATGCCGAATTAAAAATTGGCTTCACTTGAATCAACATAAAGAAGAAAGCTTGGCTACATTTTCTAAACTTATATTTNGGGGGCGGAGAAAAGAAAACAAAAGAAAAAGGATTGAAAATTATCCTGAAAAAAAAAAGAAAAGAGTAGAAAAAGATGTGAGGAGAAGCTTGAGGAGATGTCGAATTAAAAATTGGCTTCACTTGAATCAACATAAAGAAGAAAGCTTGGCTACATTTTCTAAACTTATATTTCAGTATTAGCATATTTACTAGTAAAGTTCATGAAGTTAATTTTTATATGAGTATTGTAAGTGGCTTTAATATGAATAATTTGCAATTTTCCTTGAAAAGAATAGAGAATAAAAATCTTAGACTTGACTGCTAGATATTCTTAAACCTTTAGTATTAATTGGAGTTATTTTACATTTTTCTTAAGTTATGCTATTGTATTAAAAATCTAGATGTTATAATCTTTTCCATGAGTCATATTTTTTATGTAGTAAAGGTGTTTCTTGCGGACAAGTAACATTTAAGTTTGGGGGATTTTGATACACCAAAAATATATGCAGTTTAGACCCATACTCTATACTCATTTTTGGTGATATTGCACTTTAAAAGAAAGTAATTTTTATGTTTTATTGCAGGCTGGTTATTTTTAGGACTTCGAGGAAAAAGAAAGCAAAAATGATGGAATTTGGAGTCAAAATGAAATTTTTGAAGAAATGTTCAGCGCCCATGATCCCGATATTTTTTATAAGTTAGGATTTATGAAGTTAACACCACTACTCAAAGATTTTAATCCCTGACAATGGCGCAAAAAACATGATCCCAAGAAAAGTAAGATTTTAATTATATTTATAAGGATTCTGCGCAAGTATATTTATCATTATCAAGTAATATAGGGCTTTATGATTAAGCCCCAAATATCGATCCCACAGAGAGCGAGGTTAATCATGGCAGCTTTCAAGAGAAGTTCTTGTATAGAATAACACTCCCTAGCTTAGAAGGTTGATAAATTTTTGGTTTTGATTATTTCCTAAAATTATCATTACAATACTACTTCTACTACTATAATAAAATACTTAGTGAAAATCAGAAAGTGGATTTTAATATATTAAAAATACTGTACAAGTGTAAAAGTAAAACAAGTAGTGGGAGAGATTGTGACAAATATGAGCAATTATATTCTTTACCCATATTAGAGATTCTATAAAGAACATTGGTTAATCTAAAGTTTGAATACTTCTGAAGACGAGCTAGGCATGGAAGATACTAGCTCTCACTCTAGAGTTCCCTCTTATCCTTCCACCTGGTGGCTAACATCTAACATCAAAACCTAAAACAACAGACCAAATTAGAGGGCTTTAGCCTGCCACTCTAAAGTCCACTAATTCTACACCCATTAAAGATTATTTCCCTATTTATTTGCACTCAACCATATGGACTACATTCTCATCCAAACAATCTCATGTGATTGTACCACATTTGATTGAGACAATACCATCTTGGATATTACATGTTCTAACAACAGATTTTAACATGCAAGTTGATCAAGTTTACATGTAAATCAAGAATAATGTAAAATCATCACAATATATTCTCACCTAACATAATTCTATATCCTACACATGCATAATAACTTTGTTATAAAAGGGAAGAGAAAAGAAAACTACTCACTACACATGGAGAAACAACAAAAACTTTTCATTGAGTGAGACTTTGAAACCATACAAAAAAAGTACTAGATTCAAATCAAAATATAATGAAAATACATTTCTCTAATGGAAATCAAACTCTCTTTGTGTAGTGAGTAGTTTTCTTTACAATCCTCTCTAAGAACAAAGTGAAAAGAAAAGAAGAAATTTCTCACTCTCTCTCTTTCTCTCTCACCTTGTCGCTCCACTCGGGTCTCACACTCGAGCGTTCTTCTTCTTCTCCAAGCCTTCTTATCCTCTTCCAATTGATTCAAGAGTCTAAGAGTTATTTTAAAAGCATTTCCATGCCTTATTTATAATTTCCCAAAAGATTCTTAAGTGTCTCCTCAAAACTGTCCATATTCATTAAATCTTCCAAATGGTTCCTAAAGTGCATCTTGAAAACTCCATCTAACCACCCCAAATTCTTCTAGAAAGTCTCTTTTCTCATTTCCAATGAATTCCCCAAGAGATGCATGAAGCAACGCTTCAAAAGTTGTTTAAATCCGATGTATATTCTAGAAGATATGTTGGCGCTTAAGCACTGCCCTCTCTGTCTGGTGGTGCCTAAGAGCCTTATTTGGATGCTTAAGTGCCAAGCATAGGCAATTAAGTGTTCAGTTTAGGCCCCCTTGGCTCCGGTGTGCTCCGGTTAGACCCAATTAGCTCCTATTTGCTTCGTTTTAGTCCTTTTTTTTCCTTTTGTTCCAATCACTCCAAATTCTTCAATTTGATGCATCTACAACCAAAAAATAATAAAACATACCTTCAAAGTGCAATATCATTATAAATAATGCATGAAAAATAGTACATTTTTAGGCGTATCAAAATCACCCAAACTTAAACATTACTTGTCCTCAAGTAATACTACATTTTTAAAAAAAACATTTTATAGATTAGAGTTAATGGGTCATCCTTTAGAATTGCTAAAATTTTTTTCTAAAAATGTGATAGTTCAAATTAGAAGAAATTTTAGTGAATCAGACTAGCCCACGGTCTAAAATATTTATCATCACACTTGGAAATTTGTTTTTCTATCAAATTCAGAAATATATGCAAATTATTCAAACTTTGGATTCTATGAAATTTTTTTTCTATACTTAATAACTCTCTTAAAAACAATTTTTACTATTATAAGTATAAAAAGCAAGCTTAGGATTGTTATAAGTTCCTTACTCTAAAAAGACTCAAGTGAAACTAATTTTTGATTAGGACCTCTCCTCAAGCTTCTCCTCTTTTTTTTTCTTCTTTTTTTGTATCTTTTTTTCTTTTTTTCTTTTTTTTCAGGATCATTTTTATCCATTATTTTTTATGTGAGGATTACTACATCTAAAGAAGTCCTTAAATAATTTTGAATTCCACAATCCCCCTCTAAATTTAAAACGTATCACGTTACCTCACTTGAAAAGATGTATTTTTTAAATACTTTCTAAGAGAGGCTTAAATGTTTGAAAATAAAAATTCNTTTTTTATATGAGTATTGTAAGTGGCTTTAATATGAATAATTTGCAATTTTCATTGAAAAGAATAGAGAATAAAAAATCTTAGACTTGACTGCTAGATATTCTTAAACCTTTAGTATTAACTAGAGTTATTTTACATTTTTCTTAAGTTATGCTATTATATTTAAAATCTAGAAGTTATAATCTTTTCCATGAGTCATATTTTTATGTAGTAAAGGTGTTTCTTGCGGACAAGTAACATTTAAGTTTGGGGGATTTTGATACACCAAAAATATATGCAGTTTTAGACCCATACTCCATACTCATTTTTTGTGATATTGCACTTTAAAAGAAAGTAATTTTTATGTTTTATTGCAGGTTGGTTATTTTTAGGACTTCAAGCAAAAAGAAAGCAAAAAGGATGGAATTTGGAGTCAAAATGAAATTTTTGAAGAAATGTTCAGCGCCCATGATCCCGATATTTTTTATAAGTTAGGATTTATGAAGTTAACACCACTACTCGAAGATTTTAATCCCTGACAATGGCGCAAAAAACATGAGCTCAAGAAAAGTAAGATTTTAATTATATTTATAAGGATTCTGCGCAAGTATATGTATCATTATCAAGTAATATAGGGCTTTATGATTAAGCCCCAAATATCGATCCCACGGAGAGCGAGGTTAATCATGGCGGCTTTCAAGAGAAGTTCTTGTATAGAATAACACTCCCTAGCTTAGAAGGTTGATAAAGTTTTGGTTTTGATTATATCCTAAAATTATCATTACAATACTACTTCTACTCCTATACTAAAATACTTAGTGAAAATCAGAAAGTGGATTTTAATATATTAAAAATACTCTACATGTGTGAAAGTAAAACACGTAGTGGGAGAGATTGTGACAAATATGAGCAATTATATTGTTTACCCATATTAGAGATTCTATAAAGAACATTGGTTAAACTAAAGTTTGAATACTTTTGAAGACGAGCTAGGCATGAACGATATTAGCTCTCACTCTAGAGTTCCCTCTTATCCCTCCACCTGAAGGCTAAAATTTAGCATCAAAACCTAAAACAATAGACCAAATTAGAGGGCTTTAGCCTGCCACTCTAAAGTCCTCTAATTCTACACCCATTAAAGATTATTTCCCTATTTATTTGCACTTAACCATATGGACTACATTCTCATCCAAACAATCTCATGTGATGGTACCACATTTGATTGAGACAATACCATCTTGGATATTACATATTCTAACATCAGATTTCAACATGCAAATTGATCAAGTTTACATGTAAATCAAGAATAATGTAAAATCATCACAATATATTCTCCCCTAATTAATTCTATATCCTGCACATGCATACTAATTCGTTATAAAAGGGAAGAGAAAAGAAAACTACTCACTACACATGGAAAAATAACAAAAACTTTTCATTGAGTGAGACTTTGAAACAATACAAAAAAGGTACTAGATTCAAATCAAAATATAATGAAAATACATCTCTCTAATGGAAATCAAACTCTCTTTGTGTAGTGAGTAGTTTTCTTTACAATCCTCTCTAAGAACAACGTGAAAAGAAAAGAAGAAATTTCTCACTCTCTCTCTTTCTCTCTCACCTTGTCACTCCACTTGGGTCTCACACCCAAGCGTTCTTCTTCTTCTCCAAGCCTTCTTCCCCTCTTCCAATTGATTCAAGAGTCTAAGAGTTATTTTAAAAGCATTTCCATGCCTTATTTATAATTTCCCAAAAGATTCTTAAGTGTCTCCTCAAAACTATCCATATTCATTAAATCTTCCAAATGGTTCCTAAAGTGCCTCTTGAAACCTCCATCTAACCACCCCAAATTCTTCTATAAAGTCTCTTTTCTCATTTCCAATGAATTCCCCAAGAGATGTATGAAGCAACGCTTCAAAAGTTGTTTAAATCCGATGTATATTCTAGAAGATATGTTGGCGCTTAAGCACTACCCTCTCTGTCTGGTGGTGCCTAAGAGCCATATTTGGATGCTTAAGTGCCAAGCATAGGTTCTTAAGTGTTTGGTTTAGGCCCCCTTGGCTCCGGTGTGCCCCGGTTAGACCCAATTAGCTCCTATTTGCTTCATTTTAGTCCTTTTTTTTTCCTTTTGCTCCAATCACTCCAAATTCTTCAATTTGATGTATCTACAACCAAAAAATAATAAAACATACCTTCAAAGTGCAATATCATTATAAAATAATGAATGAAAAATAGTACATTTTTAGGCGTATCAAAATCACCCAAACTTAAACATTACTTGTCCTCAAGTAATACTACATTTTTAAAAAAAACATTTTATAGATTAGAGTTAATGGGTCATCCTTTAGAATTGCTAAAATTTTTTTCTAAAAATGTGATAGTTCAAATTAGAAGAAATTTTAGTGAATCAGACTAGCCCACGGTCTAAAATATTTATCATCACACTTGGAAATTTGTTTTCCTATCAAATTCAGAAATATATGCAGATTTTTCAAACTTCAGATCCTATGAAATTTTCTTTCTATACTTAATAACTCTCTTAAAAACAATTTTTACTATTATAAGTATAAAAAGCAAGCTTAGGATTGTTCTAAGTTCTTTACTCTAAAAAGACTCAAGTGAAACTAATTTTTTATTAGGACCTCTCCTCAAGCTTTTCCTCTTTTTTTTTCTTCTTTTTTTGTATCTTTTTTTCTTTTCTTTTTTCAGGATCATTTTTATCCACTATTTTTTATGTGAGGATTACTACATCTAGAGAAGTCCTTAAATAATTTTGAATTCCAAAATCCCCCTCTAAATTTAAAACGTATCACCTTACCTCACTTGAAAAGATGTATTTTTTAAATACTTTCTAAGAGAGGCTTAAATGTTTGAAAATAAAAATTCTACAAATCCTTAATTTTTCAAAAATATAATTTTTCCTAATAAAGATAGTTATTCATTTTTCTATGTTCTCCACTAAATATCCTTAATTCTAGGTTCACCATTTTCAATAAAAATATCAGTTAAGTTTTCCTACTCCATTTCTATACTTGAAATTCTAAAATCTTTAAGGTGACTCCACATAACAANAAAAATTCTAAGAATCCTTAATTTTCAAAAATACAATTTCTCCTAATAAAGATAGTTATTCATTTTCCTATGTTCTCCACTAAATATCCTTAATTCTAGGTTCACCATTTTCAATAAAAATATCAGTTAAGTTTTCCTACTCCATTTCTATACTTGAAATTCTAAAATCTTTAAGGTGACTCCACATAACAATAATCATTAGAATTAAAATATAAATTTACTTGTATTACTTTTGAAAATAATTTTGGTTTAAATTTGAAACATTTTTCTTTCGCACCCAAACTTAAATTCAAACATGTGTAACAATGAAGTACAAAAATATGCGACAAGGAAAGATCACTTTTACAATTTACTATACATCTTACAAAAATATCAACAAATAACACATGGTAGAATATAGTAGTAGAAAGTATATCTAGCCTAAAAATGCTTGACATAACACTATAAATAAATTTTAAATAGTTGAACAAGTACAAACTGAAGATTAAACAAAGATAACCATGGACTCACAAACATTTGTTTTGACAACAAATTCCTGTTTTGACAAAACTTATCTCCATATTTAGACCATCTAGTAAAGGATAAACAAATAACAAAGATAACCATGGGTTAACTCCTGCAAAGCGATTGGTCTAACATCAAAGACCTGATGTATCCAATGTTTACTCTGGTTTCCCCAGCATCAGAATCACATTCATTTTATTCTTATACCACGGAATATGCCATTTAGTGATTTTAAATAACTAATTCTTAGGAAATCTTTTATTAATTTCATCATTCAATTCTTGTTCTTCTTGTGATTGAGTCGAATCTAATGATATAAAGACTGGTGTTGTAGATGAATTCCCTAAATAGATAGGCATTAAAACTGTATGAGGTACATTCATCCGAAGTTCATGAGATGTTTCAATATATGGAATTAAAAGTTTATTATTTTGGGTAACATCCACCAATTCGCACCTCTTCTGAACGTACATACAGTCTTCTTTAAACAACATTTTCAACTCATCATGAAAGTCGACTTTGATCTCATCTGTGAACTTACTCTCAAAACTTTCTTAGAAATGGTCTTTACTAAGATAATCAATTTCATCCATCCAAAAACAATCATCATCTTTTCTCTCAGTTGGATAATTCACTGTCTTTAAAACATCAAAAGTGGCTTCATTAATATTCATAGTCAACTCTCCTTTTTGTGCGTCTATCATAACTTGTCCAGTAATAAGGAAAGGTCTCAAAAAAAGCACATCTTTATAGGAAAGATAAATTTATTCACTTTAACAAGCACATCTTCTATAACCCCTTTTAGATAAATGATAGATCGATCAGCTAATTGAAGGGTTACAGTAATGGGAGAAATATAAACTATAACCTAACCTTTTAAATATAGATAGAGGCATCACATTAATGCTCGATCCTAAATAACATAAAGATTATTCACATAATATTTCTCCAATTGCACAAGGAATTGTTAAGCTAGAAGGATTTTTAAGTTTCTTAGGAAACTTTTTCTGAAATATAGTGCTGCACTCCTCACTTAGTGCAACTGTCTCGTAATCTCCAAATTTTTTTTCTTGTTTAATATCTCCTTCATAAACTTTGCATAAATTGACATTTGTTCCAAAGCTTCAGTGAAAGAAATATTTATTGTTAACTTCTTAAGTACTTTCATGAACTATGAAAATTGTTTGTCCAACTCATACTGTCTAAGTCTTTGAGGAAATGGAGGTGATGGTCTTTCTAAATTGATTTTAGTTGGAGATATTAAATTTTCCAAATCCTTAGAAACATGTTCTTTAGGTCTTTTGTTTCCTTTGTTTCTGTCACAAATTCTTTCTTTTTTCTAACCACATCCTCTATCACTCTTCTACTTCTTAATTGGGAAGCTTCTACTTGTTTCTTATTTGTTCTCTTTAAATTTGATCTTAGTGTTGCTAGGAAGTGTTCCTTTTGATCTATTATCAAGTGAATTAGCTATTTGTCCCAATTGATTTTCTATGTTTCTAATTGCAACATTTTGACCTTGTTACTGACTTCCCATTTGCAATACCACTTCTTCCGTAGACATCTTCTTATCCACAAATTTGTTGATCATTGTCAGAGTTTGATGGATATGAAGGTCTATAGTTTGTGTTCCACTGATTATTCCAACTTCCATTAGGATTCACATGTTTATTTTCCCATTGTTGGTTCCACCCCAAGTAGTATGGTACCAATTAAATCTTGGATGGTTCTTCCAACCTTGGTTGTAAAAGTTAGAATATTAGGTTTTTATGGTATTTAAAGCCTCATATGATAAGTTAGAATCAATCATATGCCCTAATGAACTTTCCTCACTTACTGGAGTAAATTGAAGCTGATTCATTTCAAATCAATCCAACTTCCTTGATATTGTGATTCCCCTTTCTACTGACAAAATAAGACAATATTTTTTCTAACTTTAGTTTTTTTTTTAAGGTGGAAAATACTTAGCTAGAAATTTCTGAGTTAACTCCTCCTAATTTTTAATAGAGTTAGGTTCTAATGAGTATAACCACATTTTAGCCTTCTCCCTTAACGAGAAAGGAAAAGGCCTTAGTCTAACATCATCATCTAACATGTCGTTATAACGAAATGTAGCACAAAGTTCTAGAAAATTTCATAAGTGTAAATAGGGATCCTCCAAAGGAGTTCCCCCAAATTGGTTATTTTGCATCAGTTGGATAATCATTGGAATAATTTCAAACGAGTCAGCTTCTACTATAGGGGTTTGTATACTTGAGTGAATTTTATTTATCGTAGAATTTACATAATCTCTCAATGATTTATGTTGATTTTACATGTTAATATTTTGAATTTTTTTCCATTTACATTTCAAGTTTCTTAAGACCTTTATGTTTTTTGAAATTTTTTCCTTTTTTCTAACTCGGGATCATAAGGCATGAGTCCTACATATCCTTTATTTTGCATAAACCACAACAAATAATACATTAAAATCAAATAAATAAAACAAAAACTATATTCAATACAATAAAACATTTTCACAAACACCTTGTTTTTCACAACAAACAGTTTTTTCACAACGCATTTTCATACAAAAAACACTTTTCACACAAAAACAGTTTATACGACACTACAATTTTCTAGGTCTAAGCCTAATTACTTTAACTAAAATTCTCCTAAAAGTCATGATCAACCGTTGCGATCCCAGGCAACGGTGCCAAAAACTTGATCCCAATATTTTTTGTATTTAAGGATTTAAAAAGTTGACACCACTACTTGAAGAATTTAATCCCTGATAACGGTGCCAAAAACTTGATCCCAGCAAAGTAAGATTTTAATTATATTTATATGGATTCTACGCAAGTATACGTAAAGTTATCAAGTAATATAGATCTATCTGATTAAGCCATGAATATTGATCCCACGGAGAGTGAGGTTAATCATGGCAACTTTCAAAACAAGTTCTAGTTTAGATCACACACCCTAGCTTGGAAGGTTGATAGAGTTTTGGTTTTGATTATATCATAAAATTATCACTACAATACTACTTCTACTCCTATAAAAAAATACTTAGTGAAAATCAGAAAATGGGGTTTAATATATTAAAAGTAATCTTCCTCATGCAATGAAATTAGTGACATGTGTAAAAGTAAAACAAGTAGTGAGAGGGATTGTGACAAAAAGGAGCAATTATATTCTTTACCCTTACTAGAGATGTTATAAAGAGCATTGGTTAATCTAAAGTTTGAATAGTTCTTAAGATGGACTAGGCAAGGAAGATACTAGCTCTCACTCTCGAGTTCCTTCTTATCCCTCCACCTGGAGGCTAACATCTCGCATCAAAACCTAAAACAATAGACCAAATTAAGTAGCTTTAGCCTGTCACTCTAAAGTCCTCTAATTCTACACCCATTAAAGATTGTTTCCCTATGTATTTACACTCAACCATATGGACTACATTCTCTTCCATACAATCTCATCTGATTCTACCACAATTGATTGAGACAATACCATCCTGAATCTTACTTGTTCTCAGAACAGATTTTAACATGCAAGTTGATCAAGTTTACATGTAAATGAAGAACAAAGTAAAATAATCACAATATATTCTCACTCTATTCACGATTCTATATCCTACACATGCATACTAATTCCATTATAAGAGGGAAGAGTAAACAAAACTACTCACTACACATGGAGAAACAACAAAAACTTTTCGTTGAACAAGACTTTGAAAACGTACAAACAAAGTAAAAGATTCAAATCAAAATACAACGAAAATAATCATCTCTAATGGAAATCAAACTTTCCTTTTATAGCAAAATCAATCTCCTTACAATACTCACTAAGAACAAAGTGAAAAGAAAAAAAGAAATCTCTTACTCTCTCTCTCTTTCTCTCTCACCTTGTTGCCCCACTTGAAGCTTAAGCCCAAGCCTTATTTTAAAAGCATTTACAAATCGTATTTATAATTTTCTAAAAGATTCTTAAGTGTTTCTTCAAAACTGTTCATTTTCGTTGAATCTTCCAAATGGTGCTTGAAGTGCCTCTTTAAAACTCCATATAACAGCCCCAAATTCTTTTAGAAAGTTCCTTTTCTCATTTTCAATGAATTTCCTTAGAGATGCATGAAGCAATGCTTCAAAAATCTTCCAAATTCGATATATATTCTAGAAGATATTTTGGCGCTTAAGCTTCCCCCTCTCTGTTTGTTGGTGCCTAAGCGCCATATTTGCATGCTTAAGTGCTGAAAACAGGCACTTAATTGTGAGGTTTAGGTACCCTTGGCTCCAATGTGCCTCAGTTTGATTTGATTTGCTCTGGTTTGCCCCATTTTGGTCCATTTTTATTCCTTTTGCTCCAATCACTTCAAATTCTTCAATTTGATGTATTTACAACCAAAAACACAATAAAACATACCTTTAAAGTGTAATATCATTTTAAAATAAAGCATGATAAATAGTAAATTTTTAGGCGTATCATCCCACAACGCCATAATGGACACCGACGATGTCATTTGATAGAGAGCATGAATTTTATTTACAGACCACTATCGCTAATGGTGCTGTGCAGACCTTATTTCTTAAGGATTCAATAAATTTGGATGTTTTTTGAAGAGTTCTTAGATGCACCTATTAGAGAACCGGACCATAGGCTCTATTTAGAGTCGAAATTGATCAGAACAGATCCCCTTTCGCCTCCTCCGCGCCTCTTCACACCCTTCAACCACTTTTCACTTTCATCCATGCCATTCCACACCATTAGTCATTTATTTCCTTTATCATTTTGAGTTTTTGTGGTGAGTTTAAGTGTGAATACTTCTCTAAGAGTGTTGGAGAGGGAGAGAAGTGAGAGATTTCTTTTTATTACATTTTCTAAGAGAGGTTACAAGGGATTTGCTTTAAGACAAAGTTTCAGATAACTGTTGCTTATTTATTATTATTGTATGAACTTTATTTTATATATGAAATTTGTGTTTTTTTGTATCTTTCTCATGAAGTTTGAGTAGTTTCCTTTATCTTTCTCCCTACTCTGAGAGAATAATGAGATAATTTGGATGTGCCAACGTTAAAATATAAAATAAATTGTAATGTTTTTCAACTCCATTCTTAATTTACTTTTTTATTTGGCCAATTGAATTCTTAAAATATGTTGTGAAACATTTGATCCGGTAAATGGAGTATGAGTTCAACAACATAGTGGGAATCTCATTTACTTCCATGAAGGAATATTTCATTCATGGAATTATGTACAAATAAATTATAAAATATACATTGTTGTGTGTAGAATTAAAGATTTTAGGGTGACAAACTAAAATCATAATTTTGAACTTAGTGGTTAAGAATTAAAGCAAGAGTTAGCCTTCAGGGGAAGAGAAGTTGTAGCTCTGAAATGGGAGCTAGTGTCCTCCTAGCCTAGCCACGGATTTAAGGACTAAACCAAAGATTAGCCAATGATTTTCTATAACACTAAATGAGGGTAGAGAGTTAAAATTGCTCTTATTTAGCACAATACATATTTAAACCATTTATTTCATATCATGTCACCAAAAACTCATTGTAGTTGGAAAGATGCTTTTTCATATTAGAAAACTTCATCACAAAAGCATAGTTTAGTAGTTATTGTTTTAAAATTTGCATTAAAATTTTGCAAGTAGAAAAAATTTAATTCTGATAGTATCTCAAACATTCAAAATTATTGACATTAATTTTGTTTTATTTCTATGAATTTTCTAGTTAATTTATCATTTTAAATTTAAACATTCTTTGTGGGATCGATATTTGAGACTTAAATAGAAAGTCTTATATTACTTGATAATGATACGTATACTTGCATAGAATCCCAACATTAAGTGTTTAACGTTATTATTGATAAAATATCACATCAAATTTTAGGCACCATTGTAAAGCAGAGTGAACTTTATAAATTTTACATAACTATATCTTTTGGGATCATGCCACCTAAACTTACGACAGCTCCAAACTCACACGCAGTGTTCCGTTATTCGACGTTGGCATCCACCTCAGCAGCCACATGGCCCGCCTTTTCACATCAAGAGTTGGTCTGGTTTGATCTCCTTCGGTTGTGAAATAAAAGCGTGAATGGATGGCTCTCCATTATTGTCCCCAAGTAACATAACCCGTAAGCTATTCACACTAAAACCTTAAGATCTTTCTTGAACAACTAAATTGCAGGGGGTTTGTTTCTAAACCTTCATCTACTCTAGAAAAAGACATCTATATAGTTAATCATGTATGAAATCAAGTCATTAAAAAAAATAAGCTCGTGCTAGTGCTAGAGCTCAATACCTTTTTCTGAGATAGGAGGCCTCAATCAGATGGTTGTGACTTTGATTGGATCCAACAAACCTCCATATGAAGTCCTAGGTCCTGGTGAATTGTCTAGGTATGTTTTCGATCAAAGTGGATTTCAGGTGTTGGTATAGAGCTAGGTTAAAGGCTTTTTCAAAGGGGGGTTTGATGAGGAATCATATTCTCTTGCTCTAAGGATGATGTGTGCACAATTAATTTGAGTTTGGTGGACTATAGAGAGATGCCCCGGTTTGAGTTCAAAGTATGAGCTCAAAATTGGGCTCTCACAGTGGAAATCAGAGGGGGAAGATGGTTGGATTAAACTTAGGGATGCTTCGAGAGTCTCTGGTGAGATTTTAGTAGAGTTTCCCCAAGGATTCTGAACTCTCTTTCTTAGCTGTAAAGTAGGTGAGTCTTTATAGAGGGGCTTGGGGTGGAGCTTGATGCGCTAAAAATATATGTATTTTTAGACTCATATTTAATACTTATTTTTTGTGATATTTCACCTTAATGGAAGGTATTTTGATTTTTTCTTGCAGGTTATTGATTTTTAGGACTTAAAGCAAAAAGGAAACAAAAAGGATGGAATTTGGAGTCAAAATGACATTTCTTAAGAAGTAGTCAGTGCTGACCACGCCAAGGGCAGTACTGACGACGCATAACAACATAACAGCTAAAATTTTTGCTCAGTGCTGATGGGGTTCAACCTCCGTTTCTAGAAGGTTCAATGTATTTGGATGATTTTTGTAGAGATTTTGGAGGAACCTCTTGGAGAACCGACCTTGGGCTTTCTTTAGGGTCAAAATTCATCAAGAAATGGACTTTTTTCACTCCAAATTGTTCCATCACGCTCGATTTTCACCATTCTTCATTATCCATCTTCATTCCACCACCATATTGGAGACCATAAGTGATTTTTTCTTTATATTTTAGAGTTTGTGTGGTGAGATTTAGTGTGAAACTTTCTGTAAGAGTGTTGGAGAGGAGAAAGTGAGAGATATCTTCTTCCTGCATTTATAAGGAAAGGCTACAAATGATTTCGTGTTTTGTTGTGTCTTTCTCATGAAATCTAAGTAGTTCCCTCTATCTTTCTCCCTACTCTCAGATATGGTGAAATGAAGAGATAATATGATGTGCCAATATTAAAATATAAAATAAATTGTGATGATTTTTCAACTCTGAACTTAATTTACATTTCAATCTGGCCAGTTGACTTGTTAAAATATGTTGTGAAACATATGATCCCGAATATGGAGTATGAGTCTACAAGAGAGTGAGGATCACATTTGATTTCATGGAGGAGAAATTTGTTCCTGGAATTAGGTGAAAATAAATAGGGAAATATTCTTTTTTGAGTGTAGAATTGGAGAATCTTTAGGGTGACAGACTAAAATCTCCAATTTGGTCTTAGTGTTTATAACTAAAGTGAGAGTTAGCCTTCAAGTGAAGGGAAGTGGGAGCTCTGGAGTGCGAGTCGGTATCCTCCTAGCTTAGCCACAAATTTAGAGACTAAACCTAGAATTAACCAATGATTTTCTATGCACTGTATCAGGGTAGAGAATTATAATTGCTCCCATTTGGCACAATACATATTATAAACATTTATCTCATCTCATTTCACGAGAACCTCATTGTAGTGGGAACGATATTTTTCAAATAAGAAATCTTCATTACATAAACATAGTTAGTAGATTAGTATTTACTTTTTAAACTTTACATTTTTTTTTTGCTAATAGTTAAGTACTTTAGTTTTGATAGCATCTCAACATTAGAAATTAGTGACAGTGATTTAGTTTGATATTCTTTAAATTTCCTAGTAAAACTTATCATTGCCAATTTACACCTTCCACGTGGGATCGATATTTGGGGTTTAAATAGAAAGTCATTTATTACTTGATAATGAACGTATACTTGTGTAGAATTTCATTACTAATTTCCTATAATTATATATATTTTGCGCAACTTACTTTTCATGCAAGGATCAAGTTTTTGGCGCTATAGTGGTGACAACTTCATAAATCCTTACGTACAAAAAATCGAGATCAAGTTTTTGACGTCCTTGCGTGGGGAAGGCAACAATCAAATTTTGGTAAATTAAATAGTTTTGATAAATTAAGAAAGTTAGAGAAAATATATAAACTATAAAATAATATAAAAATAATAAAAATATACAAAAAATCAAAAATACAAAAAGAAATTTATTTAAGAATTTTACTTTGCTTACTTTATTTGTTTATACGAAATATTGGATCTGAAGGTTTAGTACCTTACGTTTCAGAGTTAGAACATACTATTAGAAAATTTTGAAAACAACAAAGAAAAATTAAAAATTTAAAAGAAATGGCAAATAACTTAGAAAATCCAATAAATGAGAATAGACAAAGAACTATAAAAAATTATGCAAATCTGACAGCAGATGAACTTTACTTGACTATTCAAAATCCTGATTTTGTTGCTAATTCATTTGAGATTAAACCTGCTATTATCCAAATGGTACAAAATAATCAGTTTGGAGGATCACCTACTGAAGATCTAACTTACATCTTGCTAGTTTTCTTGAGATTTGTGCTACATTTAAATATAACGGAGTGTCTGATGATGTTGTTAGGCTTAGAATTTTTCCTTTTTCATTAAGGGATAAAGCCAAGGCTTGGTTAAATTCATAAACTCATGAATCTATTAGAACTTGGGGAGAACTATCACAAAAATTGTTGGCTAAATATTTTCCACCCTTGAAAATTGCTATGCTTCGAAGGGGAATCAATATAGGAAGCCTGGGAAAGATTTAAAGATCTTCTTAGAAAATGTCTACACCATGCTTTGCCAAATTGATTAGTAATTTAAACCTCTTACAATGGATTAGTAGGATCACTAAGATATATTATAGATGCTACTGTGAGTGGATCATTAATGCCAAAACCTTTTGATGAAGCATATTCTTTAATTGAAGAAATGACTACTAATAATTTTCAATGGTTGCGGGTGGATCATTAATTTCAAAACCTTTTAATGAAGCATATTCTTTAATTGAAGAAATGACTACTAATAATTTTCAATGGCCCTCTAAAAGGGTAAATCTAAAAGAGTATCCAGTATTCATGATTCTGATGCAATGTCTATTTTGGCATCTCAAATTACTGTTATGTCTAAAAAGATTGATCAAATAGGAGTGAACTATTCTCAAATACCCCCAACATTAAAGGAAAATTCACTAGGATGGATTATTCATACTCAACCATCATATGAAACTTTAAAACACTATAAATAATCAGTATAAAAATCTCTATTCTAACTATTTTAACGTTGGATGGAAAAATCAACCTAATTATAGTTGGAATAATTATAACAATCCAGTGAATCCATCCGAAAATCTGAACAATCAAGGAAATCCTAATTTTTGATCTTATTATCCTCCAGAATTTAACTCCAATCCTAACCCACAAGTTAAGGAAAAGAAGTTGATGATGGAAGAAGTGACGCTGAATATGAGAAATCAAATACAAAATCAAGGGGATGCTATTATAAATATTGAAAATAAATTAGGACATATTGCTACTGCACTTAGTAACATGCCTTTTTGAATTCTTCGGAGTACTGTGGAAGTTAATCCAAAAGATCAAAATAAAGATCAAATTAAAGTTATTCAATTACGAAGTCGAAAAGAAGTTGAAACAAGGATCCAAAGAGAAACTAAAGTTGACAAAGAGAAGAAATGGAAAATGATCAACATAAAAATGAACAAACACAGGTTTCTTTAAAAAATCCATTACCTCCATTGACTCAAAGACTGAAGCAGAAAAATAAAGATAAACAATTTACAAAATTTTTAAACATCATTAAGAAATTAATGATAAATATTTCTTTTGTTGAAGCTTTGGAACAAATGTCAAGTTATGTGAAACTTATGAAGGATGTGCTAAATAAGAAAAAGAAGTTTATAGATCATGAGACCGTTGCATACAGTGAAGAGTGTGGTGCTATTATTCAGAAAAATCTTCTTGAAAAATTAAAAGATCCTCGTAGTTTTATTATACCATGTGAAATTGGTGAAAAGTTTGATGGAAAAGCTTTATGTAATTTAGGAGCGAGTATCAATCTTATGCCCTTATTGATCTTTAAACATTTAGATTTGAGAGAAATTTCCCTTACTATTGTAATCTTCAGTTAGCTGATCGATCATGAACTTATCCAAAAGGAGTTATAGAGGATGTACTAGTAAAAGTGGATAAATTTATTTTTGATGTAGACTTTATAGTATTGGATATAAAGCAAGATAAAAAGATTCTTATTATTTTAGGGAGACCATTTCTTGCAATAGGAAGAGCTGTAATAGATGTGTAAAAGGAGAATTAATAATAAGAGTTAGTGATCAAGACATAAAATTAATATAGCCAAAGCTATGAAATATCTTACAATAGAAAAAGATAATGAATGTTTTGGGAAGGAAGTAGCTGATTATCTGAGTAATGAACAATTTAAGAATGAGTGTGAAGATAAATTAAATCGAGGAGAAATTTTTGAGAATGAAGATGAAATAAAAGGAGAAGATTTGGATTATATTCAGGGTAAATTTGATACGTTAAACTTGTTGGAAAACGTTAGTAAAAATCTTATTCCTTCAAGTATTAAACCACCTAAACTTAAATTAAAGATATTACCTGCCCATTTAAAGTATGCATTTTTAGGAGAGTCATCTACAGTGCCTGTTATTATATCTTCTAAGTTAAATGAAATTTAAGAACAAAAGCTGATAGAAATGTAGAACAATTATAGAAAGGCTTTTGGATGGACTTTAGCAGATATTAAAGGAATTAGGCCTTCAATTTGTATGCACAGATTTTTATTAGATGAACAGTATGAACCTAAAGCTGATCCTTAGAGAAGATTAAAACCAATAATGAAAGAAGTTGTTAAAAAAGAGGATTTAAAATAGTTAGATGCTGGAATTATATATCCTATTTCAGAAAGTACTTGGGTAAGCCCAATTCACTGTGTTTTGAAGAAAAGAGGAGTGACTGTTGAAGAAAATGAGAAAAATGAACTAATACCAATAAGACGAGTTACTAGTTGGAGAATTTCTAATGACTATAGAAAGTTAAATATGTTCACCAAAAAAGATCACTTTTCCTTACCCTTTCTAAACCAAATGTTGGATAGTTTGGCTGGGAATAAATATTATTGCTTTTTAGATGGATGTACCGGCTATCATCAAATTCCTTTTTCTCTAGAGGATCAAGAGAAAACAACATTTATAAGCTCATATGGAACATTTGTTTTTTGTAGAATGCCTTTTGGACTATGCAATGCACCTGCAACATTTCAAAGTTGCATGATGTCAATTTTTAGCAATTTTATAGAACATGGAATGAAAGTGTTTATGGATGATTTTTCTGTATTTGGGACTTTGTTTGAGTTATATCTTAATAATATTTAGAAAAAGTTTTGGAAGTATGTGAAAAAGTCGATCTAGTATTAAATTGGGAAAAAATTCAGTTAATGGTTGCAGGAGGTATTGTGCTTGGGCATATAATTTCTGAAAAAGGCATGAAGGTAGATGTTGCAAAAATCCAAGTTATAGAAAAATTACCACCACCTACTAATGTTAAAGTGGTGAGAAGTTTTCTAGGACATGTTGGTTTTTACAGGTGCTACATAAAATTTTTTTGAAAAATAACAAAGTCGCTATGCCAACTTTTAGAAAAGATAAGAAATTTGATTTTGATAAGGAATGCATAAAAGCATTTAAATTATTAAATAAAAAATTAGTCATTGCATGTATAATAGTACCATCTAATTGGGAAGAACCATTAGAAATAATGTGTGATGCTAATGATTATGCTATTGGGGCTGTATTAGGACAAAAGCACGATAAAGTTTTTAAATTTATAAATTATGCTAGTAAGACTCTAAATGATGCTCAAATTAATTATAATTCTAATAAAAGAGAGTTATTAGCTACTATTTATGCCTTTGATAAATTTAGACCTTATTTAATTAGAACTAAATGTATAGTGCATACAGATTCATTATGCTATTAAATACTTAATGAAAAAGAAAGATACTAATGCAAGATTAATGAGATGGGTACTTCAATTGCAAGAGTTTGATTTTACCGTGATTGTTAGAAAGGGAGATGATAATCAAATACCTGATCATTTGTCTAGGATAGAAAAAAAAATATTAACTAATTTTGCAAATTAAATTTTAGAAAATTTCCTTGATGAACAGTTATATAGTATTGATGAAATGGATGCACCATGGTATGCCGATATAGTGAACTATAGTGTAAGTGATATTTTACCACCTGATATGAAAAATCCATAATTAAAGAAATTTATATAAGATTCAAAAGACTATTTTTGGGATGACTCATATTTATATAAACAATGTAAATATCTAATTATTAGAAGATGTGTGTCTTATGAAGAAACTCAACAGATAATTGAAAGATGTCATATGTAAAGATATAATTATTAGAAGGTGTGTGCCTTATGAAGAAACTCAACAAATAATTGAAAGATGTCATGAATTTTGAATTTGGAGGACATTTTGGAACAAATAGAACCACATATAAGATTTTAGAAGCTGGATTTTATTGGCATAATATTTTTAAAGATGTTAATGAATATATTAAAATGTGTGATAGATGTCAACGAGTAAGAAATATTTATAGAAGAAGTTAAATGCCTCTAAATTACACATTGGAAGTTGAAACTTTTTATGTGGGGATTAGATTTCATGGGACCGTTTATGCCTTCATTTGGAAACTTATATATATTACTTGTTGTTGATTATTTGTCCAAATGGATTGAAGCTATTGCTATACCCAGATGTGATGCTCGGAGTATTTCTAAATTTTAAATTAAAAATATTTTTACAAGATATGGAATGCCAAGTGTAATTATTACTGATGGAGTATCTCATTTTAGAAATAAGAGAATCAAAAAATTAATTAAGAAATATGATATTATGCATAGATTCTCTACTGCTTATCATCCTTATATTAGCGGTCTAGCAAAGATATCAAATCGTGAAATTAAACGTATTTTAGAACAATTTGTAATCCTTATAAATTGGATTGGTCTCCTAGACTAGATAATGCATTATGGGCATATAAAACTGCTTATAAGACTCTCATAGGAATGTCCTTATACATACTAATATTTGGAAAAACATGTCAATTACTAATAGAATTAGAGCATAAAGCATTTTGGGTTATGAAGGAATTTAATTTTAATCTAAAAGATGATGGTGAGAAAAGATTATTGCAACTCAATGAACTTGATGAAATAAGAAATGAAGCATATGATAATGCAAAAATCTATAAAGAAAAAATGAAAATATGGCATTTGCAACTCAATGAACTTGAGTAGATTAGAAATGAAGCATATGATAATGCAAAAATCTATAAAGAGAAAATGAAAATATGGCATCAGGAAAATTATTCAGAAGAAATTTTAACATTAACAAGAAGTTCTATTATATAATACAAGATTGAGATTTTTTCCAGGAAAACTGAAATTCAGATGGTTTGAACCATTTAAAGTGATTAAAGTCTATCATTATGGAACTGTTGTTGTTAAAGATCCAAACACTCAAAAGGTATTTAAAGTTAATGGGCATCGTCTGAAACATTACTATGAAGGGCACATACCTTAATTTAGAGGAGTTTTAATGTTAAGTTAACCCAACTAAATAAATGGTGTGTCGGGATGACGACATTAAACCAAGCACTTTGTGGGAGGCAAACCACACATATATGTCTATGTATTGTTACTTTGTTTAATAAGTGTCTTATAAATTAGTAGATAATAATCCTACACAATTGCATGTATTATATATTAAGTTAAATATTTGTATTGGAGAAAAAGTTGGAATTAAATTGAACAAAAAACGAAAGTTGCAAAATTTTGGCCACTAGCGCCGACGACGTTCAAGAAAACGGACCTCAGCACCAGTAGCACCAATTGGGAGCTTCGACAGTGTCGATGCCGAGAGTGGTTTGATGGTTCAGATGACTTTTGGTGGACTTTTGTGGGATTTCTCTCCATAATAACCTCCAGGAGGTGTTTTTAAAGTCCTAAAAACTTTCTAGGACGCCTAGAAACTTCCAATTTTCGGATTGCACGACTTTCAATTCCAGAAATACTTCAAGGTATGGAGTACTCAATAGAACAAATTTTATTAGTTTTGATGCGCATAGATTATACGATAAATTTATTATGAAGAAGATGTTGATCAAGGAGAGAGAATTTGTTAATCATGGATTGATCAATCCAAGTGCTCCGGTTGACAAGATCATTTAGCAAAAGTGATGGGAAGCTCTGTGTTACACTGCTGCTGCGGTTGTTATGACTGTAGTAAAGGATTTCTATGCAAATCTACATGGAATTACCCAAGGGGTTGTCTTCATAGGAGGTAAGGTTGTACCATTTACTCCTGCGAGGATTAATGAATTGTATATGATAGAAAATTTTCCAATCTGTCATTATACAAATTTCATTCCTATGCGAGATTTGATGCAAGATGTTTATAATTTTCCGATGGATGAAAGTGATATGTGAGAAGTACGAGATGAAGGATGTATTAGTTTTTTTGCTTCATCACATAATTTAATTTCAAAGCAGTGGCATTTCTTTATTTGTGCAAAATTACTCCATACTATGAAGATTAGTAGAGTCATCAAGGAAAGTGTTATTTTAAATTACTCTATTCAAATGGAAAAAGCTATGGATATAGAATCAATGATATTTAAATATGTTATGGGTATCATTATGAATGGGCAAATTTATGGACTTGGGCATCCTTCTATAATTTTTCTGATTTGCTGTCAATCCCAAGTGCAATATGAAGGTTGGGAAAAAGTTTTACTACCATGGGAGCCCATGATCCCTATTGATGATCAAGATGTTGGTAATGGAAATGAAGCACAAAATGCTATTATGGATCATTCTTCACATGCTTCAACTCCATTAATACCACCAAAAGTAGGAAGTTCACTTGCTTTAGAGAAGAAAATGATGAAAACTGAAAGGAAACTTTTGAGTATTATGAAAGCAATGGGAGATCTTAAGCACCTTTTTGATCACCTTGATTGGATAATGAAAAATTTTTTTGATCATACTTGAGCTTTTGAAGTAGGATTAGTTTGGATGTTTAATGAAAATGGGTGGATAGAAGAAAATTCAACCGATCAATTTTTGTACTGATCCTTCTACAACCTATATGTTCATTACACATCCATGGGAGATATTATAGGAGGTGAAACTGAAGATGAAGCGGAATGACTGAAGACTTTGGATTCTCTACTTGTTTAATAATATTTATGTATTTGATGTAATTGTGTGGATTTGATTTGGTTTGATTTGGTTTGTTTTTTGCTTTAAAATTATTAACTTTAATTTTGTGTATAGTTTTGTGTCAGCGGTTAGTGCTGTGGCTTGATTTCGATGCTAATTCATAATTAGTTTGCTTAATAGGTGTGAATGTGTGATCTGTGAAATGTGTTTGTAAAATGTATATTTTCATATATTAAAGTTAGTTTATTGTTGTTTGTGAAAATGATTGTTTGTGAATTATTATTAGATAAAAATTTGTGTTTAAAAATATTTAAAAAAACTTTGGATTAAGTTAAAAGGAAATTGAAAATTTGACAAAAAAATTCAAAAAAGTGAATTTCGGGCCTTTAGCGCCGATGGCGCTTTCGACCCGAGAGCAGTAATAACCCCTTTAACCGTAAAGTCACCTTCAACCTTCGGTTTTCACACCTAGGGCTTGATTTTGGGCGGATTTGTGGCGATTTAGAGGCAAAAGAATTTTGGATTTCATTTTCTCTAGGTAAGAACTACACTTTAAAGTAAAAAAACTTTTTCACCAAAGATTTTTCTCACATTGCCTAGATCCAAAACTTTTGGGTTTTTGTTTGAGAGATTTTGAGAAAATTATTTGGAAAAACTTTTACTTAGTGGATCTAAGTTTAAAATGCTTTACATTTTAATTTTCAGAATTTTGGAATTTGTCTGGATTTTTATCAAATTTTTCTAGATTTCCTGTGGCACCTAGATCGAGTAAAAAAAATTAGAATATGACGAGCAAAAGTTTGTTAGCTTTAAAGCTAGTGGTCGATTTCATAATCTTTGAGAAAATAAGAAAGTGATTTCGGATCAAAATTTGAAAAATTTATTAGGAGAAGTTGAACGATTGATTATCGCTAGGTAGTGGGAAAACTTCTACTATTTTACTGTCGATGTGATAGCTGGGATAGTTATGGAATCTTATGCCAACTTTCTAGAGGCTTCTGATGATTTTATTTTTGTTCGAGGAAAAAGAGTGGAGTTTACTCCAAGAAAAAAAATGAGTTTTATCAGTTAGAAGATGTTTATAGATGCCAGTATCATTACTTCTCTGCTACAAATAAGGCCTTAGATGAGGTTATTTCTTTTCTAACTGGTAAGAAAGGGGCTTGGAAAGTAATGAATGGAGTTAAAGTCAACTTTTCCCTTTCTATGTTAAATGTAGTATCTAAGGCCTAACATTATTTTATTTCTGGGAGGATGATTCCAACAAACCATCATAGTGAAGTGACCAAGGATAGATTCATCCTGAACTACTATACTCAATAAGTGATGGAAATAAATGTAGGTTTTATCATTTATATGAACACTCGATCAAGGAGAGACCACTAGTGGATTGGCACACCCTACTCTCATTTATACACTTTGTGAGCATGCGGGAGTTGATTTCAGACCTGATGAGGAGAGGATTAACCCTCAAAGACCAATTGGGCCTACAAACATTAAGACTTATGAGTCTCATTTTAATTGGAGATCTAGAAGTAAGGTCAGAGATATTCCTTCTACTTCTAGGACCTCTACTTATAGTGAGCCTACTTCAAGTGACCCCAGTAACAGGGAGTTATTGGACCAGATGATGATTCAACATGGAATTTTGAGGATGAATCATAGGATGTAGAACATGGAGGCCAGAAATGCTCATACAGATAATTTGATTCTCCAGAAGTTTGAATATGATGATGCTCTCCTGAGGGGTGATCATACAGTTCAGTTCCTTATTCACCATGTTTATACTCCATATCAGCAGCAGAAGTTAGATGTTATTGATGAAGAAGATGATGACTGGTGATCTTTTTAATTGTTTATTTGTTTGTGTTGCACTTTGTGATTGTATTGTTTGTTTTATGATATTGTTGAGACTCTATTGTTATACTGTAATGTGAAACTGCAATGTGTAAAATTATTTTCATTTTTAGAATTTAGTTTAGTTATGTTGTTAGTTTTAACACTTTGTTATATGTATTTTGATTAACTCTTTCTCAACAAATTTTATATATATTGTGTGCAATTTAATGTTTTAAGCCTTGTCATTGTTCGTATTAGCACCTGCGATATTTCAGAATATATTTGAAAAAATTAGAATCTTCAATAGGTATGAATTTTTTTATGTATTAAATGCTTCTTTCACCCTTTTTTTTAAAGTTCTTCATGTAAATCTTTAAAAAAAATTAAGTTTGGGGGGGGGGTAGAAAAAATATCTTAAAAAAGAAAAGAGAGAACTTAATTTTATTTGTCCTCACTTAACTATATTTTAAAAAATTTTAAATTTAACATGACCTTTGGTAAAAGGAGTTAACTTTGGATAACTTTATGTTTCTAATTATACAGAAAATTTAAGTAAAAAATTTTTAATAATAAAGGTTAATTCTAGAGACTAAGATATTTGGTAAAAGAGAATAAGTCTATGTAGTTCTATTTTAAGTAAAGGAATTTGTATTTTGAAGTGTTAAAATCTTAAATGATTCATGTAAAAAAGAAAAAAGTTAAAATTTATGTAATTTTTAAGCTAATATAAATTTGTTAAGTGAAGAAATGTAAAAACTTTTTAACTTTAAGAAGAGGATAGTGAAGTTCAAAATCATTAAAGGCTTTGCAGGTATAGTAATCCTCACATACATGAAAAAAAAGAGAGAAGAAGAAAGAAAAGAAAAGGGTGATTAAAAATGATCCTGTAAAGTAAAGAAAAATAAAAAAAGATGTAGGGAGAAGCTTGAGAAGATGCCTAATTTAAAATTAGCTTCACTTGAATCAACTTAAGGAAATTGACTTGGACATATTTTCTAAACTTTTATTTGAGTATTAGCTTAATGATTAATAAAGTTTTATGAAGTTTTTTTATATGAATTTTCTAAGTGACTTTAATATGACAAATTGCAATTTTTCTTGAAAGAAATAGAGGATCAGAAATCATAGACTTAATTACTGAATATCCTAACACCTTTAGTATTAACTGGAGTTGTTTTGAATTTTTCAGAAGTTATACTATTATGTTTAGAGAACTTAAATATGGAAGTATAGTAGTTAAATTCTTTACCATAAGTCATTTTTTATGTAGTAGAGGAGTTACTTGAGGACAACTAACATGTAAGTTTGGGGAATTTTAATAGACTAAAAATATATGCATTTTTAGACCCATATTTTATACTTAATTTTGATGATATTTCATTTTAAAGTAAGGTTTTTTGATGTTTTCTTGTAGGTTGTTGATTTTTAGGACTTAAAGCAAAAAGGAAGGAAAAAAGATGGAATTTGGAGCCAAAATGATGTTTTTGAAGAAGTACTCAGCGTCGACCATACCAAGGGCAGCACTGACCGCACAGAACAACAGAACAACTAAAATTTTTACTCAGCGCCAACGACGCCAGACAAGCGCTGCAACGCCAAAGGTAGTTCAGCCCTCATTTTTAGAAGGTTTGATGTATTTGGATGATTTTTGAAGAGTATTTGGAGGTACCTCTTGGAGAACCGACCTTAGGCTTTATTTAGGGTCAAAATTCATTAGGAAATGAACTTTTTTTCACTTTAAAACGTTCCACCAAGCTCCGTTTTCTCCATTCATCATAATCCATCTTCATTCCATCACCATATTGGAGTCCATTAGTGATTTTCTTTTATAGCTTAGATTTAGTGTGAAATTTTCTATAAGAGTGTTGGAGAAGGAGAAAAGTGAAAGATATCTTCTTCCTGCATTACTAATGAAAGGCTACAAGGGATTTGCTTTGAGAAAGAGTTTCAGATAAGTTTTGTTTGTTTATTATTGTAGTACGAACTTTCTTTTATATATGAAATTTTAGTTTTGTTGTGTCTTTCTCATAAAATATGAGTAGTTCCCTCTATCTTTCTCTCTACTCTGATATATGGTGAAACAAAGAGATAATATGATATGCCAATATTAAAATATAAAATAAATTGTGATGATTTTTCAACTCTGAAATTCATTTGCATTTTGATCTGACCAATTGAATTGTTAAAATATGTTGTGAAGCATATGATCCAGAAAATGCAGTTTGAGTTCTACAACTGAGTGAGGATCACATTTGATTTCATGGAGGAGAAATTCGTTCATGGAATTATGTGCAAACAAATAGAGAAATATTCTTTATTGGGTGTAGAATTGGAGAATCTTTAGGGTGACAGACTAAAATCTCCAATTCAATCTAAGTGTTTAAAAACTAAAGCGAGAGTTAGCCTTCAGGTGAGGGAAAGTGGGAGCTCTGCAGTGGGAGCCGGTATCCTCCTAGCCTAGCCACGAAATTAGGGACTAAACCTAGGATTAATCAATGATTTTCTATGCACTGTATCAAGGTAGAGAATAATAATTGCTTTTATTTGGCACAATACATATTATAAACATTTATCTTATATCATTTCACTAGAACCTCATTGTAGAGGGAAGCATGTTTTTTCACATAAGAAATCTTCATTACATAAACATAGTTAGTAGATTAGTATTCACTTTTTAAACTTTGCATTTGTGTTATGCTAATAGTTAAGTACTTTAGTTTTGATAACATCTCAAGATTAGAAATTAGTGACAGTGATTTATTTTGATTTCCTGTAAATTTTCTAGTAAAACTTATCATTGTCAATTTACACCGTCCCCGTGGGATCAATGTTTGCGGCTTAAATAGAAATTCCTTTATTACTTGATAACGATACATACACTTGCATAGAATCCCATTGTTAATTTCTTATAATTATATATATTTTAAACAACTTACTTTTCATACAAGGATCAAGTATTTGGTGCCGTAGTGGTGTCAAATTCATAAATCCTTACATACAAAAATCAGCGTCAGAGTTCAGGGCCAATTAGTGGGTGCAATAATCTGCTTATGTGGAGGGCAGAAGAGTTCTAAGATGCCATTAGGATGAGCTGGCCTCTGGGGTTGAAATTAGGTTTGATTTAGTAGCGGCGGCTCTTGGTTCTGGAATTTTCTGTCCACTAAGCCTGCCAGCAGGGCCAGGGGTGGTGGCCAAGTGGTCAGGTGAGCCAGGGGGAGGATTAACCCTCAATGGCAAGTGATGATGGAAGGGAAAATTTTGGTTAAGACCCATAAATGGGATAAGATCCCTTAATTTAGGGGACCCTTGGTTCATAGCTCACTAAACTAGATCAAGGGGGTTTATCCTTGTCAATAGGGTGTGTGTAGTGGCTTTGGTGTCATCAACTTGGTGACTTTAGCATGGCTAAGTCAATTTTGGTGCATGGGTTCAGTTTGGGTCAAAATGACTAGAAGTTGGGTTTGGGTCAGGTAACCATGACTTTGAGCTAGATTAATTGATCAATGTTGTGTAGATGATTTTCATGAAGAATTTAGAAAAGATTTGGGGTGATTTTTAATTGGTTTGGATGTTTAATTTGGAGGATTTTGGGCATTTGGTCAATTTGAGGATGTTGGGTTAGACTTGGGTTTAGGTTGGGCTAAAGTTGGGTTAGGTCCAAATTGATGGTTTAAAATGTTCTATAAGAATGTCATGAAGAGTTCTCAACATCAATTGGGGTGCCAATTTTGGGGTTAGGGCATTCAATTTGGTGGAATTTGGGCATAGCCAATTTGGGGCAAATTTGGGGATTTTAAATGTGGGTTGAAATTGAATGAAATTGAGGTTGGACCAATGCCAATTGAAGGTCCAATTTAATGTGTAGGATTTTTATGAAGAGTTTAGGATTTAAATTGGGGCAAGTTGAGTAGGTTATGGGGTTCAATTTTGTGGGGTTAAGTCATATGGTCAAAACTGGGGGTTTAACTTGGATCAAAATTGAGGTCAAAGAATGGGTCAATTATGCTTGTATTTGGTTTAGATTGATCATATAAAAGATGAATTTGAGTTTATAATTGAAATTGGGGAGGATTGGAGCCAAATTGATGGACATTTGGGGTGAATTTGGGGAAATTGTCTTTAAAGGCAATTTTGGGGTTTTGGTTAAAATGGTTAAATTGGCCAAATTGATTGAAGGGTCCAAATTGTTTTTGGAGAGATTTGAAGTGATTTTGGAAGTTTTGGGAAAGTTTGTGGTGTCAAGGGAATTTTTGTAATTTTGGCAAAAAATGAGGGTATTTTGGTAATTTTGGCAATTTTGGGTGGCCTTGGGAAATTTGGGTATTTTCAAATGGTTTGAGATGATTTTTGAATAAGTTTGGGTATTTTGGGTGAAATTGGAAACTTTTGCCAAATTGAGGGTTTTAAGGGCATTTAAGTAATTTGGGTGGATTTAGGGGCAAAAGACCAACTTGCATTTTTTTGGTAGAATTGGGGTGTCAACTACCACGTTTGAGTTATGGACCAATTAAATCCCCATTTGGGTCCTCTATGTACTGGTCAGCTAAACCCTAGTCTAGGGCTAGTGGGTCTAGGGGACCATCTACATGAGTTTCCCAAAAGATCAAGGGATCAAAGCAAGCATTTTGGGTTTAGAGTTGCGAGTGAGTATAGATGATTGTGAGTGCAAGTGAGTGAACGAGACCCATACAAACACCCAAAGTCAGCCCTAAGGTAAAGCAGTCCTAAAGAGACTCTCCTTGAGATCCTCCATACTTACCCCACCTAGTAAGTGCTAGAGGTTGAGACCAATATGTGGAATTTCAAGTTGAGCAGGGAAGAGTTAAGAGTTTCTAATGGTGAGGGTTCCTCTTCTAGTTTTCTAGGAATAGTCAACAAGAAAATCCTATGGCTAGACTCTAGACTACTAATGAAGAAAAACTAAACCTCAAACAAAAGTGAGGTCAACAACGCATTATGCGCCAGAATACCAAAATTCGCTATTTTGGCTCCAAATTTCGTCCTTTTTGTTATTTTTGCTCCAAATGCCTAAAAATGATATACCCGCAACAAAAACACAAAAATACCATTCTGTAAAGTGCAATATCACCAAAAATAAGCATAAAGTAAGTACTTAGAACAGTATATTATTTTGGTGTATCCATTTCCCATTTGTAACACCACTTCTTCTATAGTCAACTTCTTCTCATTAAATTGTGGATTGCTGTTAAAATTTTAATGATAATTAGGCCTATAATTATTATTCCCTTGGGTGTTCCTATTTTCCAATGGGTTTACTTGGTTGTTTCAAATTGTTGATTATTACCACACGAAGTATTATTCTAGTTAAAGTTGGAATGGTTCTTCCAACCTGAGCTATAATAATTTGAATATAGGTTATTCTACTTATTGTTTATGACACTCAAAGTTTCTAATAATGCTTGAGAATCTACCATTTGGCCTAATGAATTTCTTCAATCATTTTAATTGGTTGAGCAAAATTCATTCCAAATTGATCAAAATTCCTTGAAATTATAGCAGCTTGATTTGCTAACATTGTCAAAGCATCAGCTTCATGATTATTAGCAACTTTCTTAAGATTTACCCTTTCAGAAGGCCATTGAAAATTATTTTGTAGTTATCTCTTTAATTAAAGCATAAGCGTCATTAAATTGTTTTGACATCAATGAACCACCAGTAGCAGCATTAATAATAGATCTATAAGATCCAACTAATCCATTGTAAAAGGTTTGAATTATTAACCAATCTGATATTGCATGGTGTGTACACTTTCTTAAGAGTTCTTTAAATCATTCTCATGTTCATAAATAGATTCCCCTTCAAACTGAAAAAAATTTGTGATATCATTTCTAAGTTTCATAATTTTTTATGAAGGAAAATATTTAGCAAGAAATTTCTACGTTAAATTACCCCAAGTTCTGATAGATCCAGATGATAACGAATGTAACCATATCTTAGCCTTATCTCTTAATTATAAAAGAAATAATAAAAGTCTTATAGCATCATTTGATACACCACCATATTCAAATGTAGCACACAATTCTAGAAAATTAACAAAATGTAAATTTGGATCTTCTGTTGGTGCTCCCCCAAAAAGATTATTTGATATCATTTGGATAATAGCAGATTTAAGCTCAAATGAATTAACCACTAAAGCTGGATTTTGAATACTACAGTGAAGTTCATCCACCATAGGGTTTGCATAATCTCTTAAAGGTCTAAACTCTTCAGCATTTTGATTATTTTGATTTGTCATTTCTTGAATTTTTTTGGTAAATTTTAATGGTTTAATTTTTTAATAGTTCCTTCTAACTCAAAATCGTAAGGCACAGGTCCTATGGAACCTGAACTGTGCATACATTACTATAAAACATATAGAATAAAACATAAAACATAAAAAAAAAAACACACAAATAAGAACTTTGAATAAAAACAACACTACAATATTCCTATAATAAATATTAAAGTTTAAATAAGGCTTTATAGAAATAGAAAAAATTTTCTCTAAAAAGTTCTTTTTGAAATTTTGTAATTTTTCCCAGCAACTTCGATAAAAAAATTGATCCCGACTTTCTATATAGATGTTTATTGCGATATATGTGATTATATGCTTAGTTTACTTAATAATAAGTTTTACTTTAGAACAATGCCAAAAAATTGATCTCAAGAAAAAAAAACTAGGTAAATTCTTCACTATGAAGCAAATAAAAATAAATTTAAAACAATAATATGGGATACTACGTAAGTATACCTATCGTTATCAAGTAATATAGTATTTTTTTATGAAGCCCCGAATATCATACGCATAGGGAAAACTTGACAATATGCACTCTCAAAAATTGAAGAAATTATATAACAAAATTCTACTTAGCAAAATATTCCTACTTAATCTTAAGATGCTATAATAGGAATGAANCCCAAAATTCGCTATTTTGGCTCCAAATTTCGTCCTTTTTGCCATTTTTGCTCCAAATGCCTAAAAATGATATACCCGCAACAAAAACACAAAAATACCACTCTGTAAAGTGAAATATCACAAAAAATAAGCATAAAGTAAGTACTTAGAACAGTATATTATTTTGGTGTATACATTTCCCATTTGTAACACCACTTCTTCTATAGTCAACTTCTTCTCATTAAATTGTGGATTGCTGTAAAAATTTTAACGATAAGTAGGCCTATAATTATTATTCCCTTGGGTGTTCCTATTTTCCAATGGGTTTATATGGTTGTTTAAAATTGTTGATTATTACCACCCGAAGTATTATTCTAGTTAAAGTTGGAATGATTCTTCCAACCTGTACTATAATAATTTGAATATAGGTTATTCTACTTATTATTTATGACACTCAAAGTTTCTAATAATGCTTGAGAATCTACCATTTGTCCTAATGAATTTCTTCAATCATTTTAATTGGTTGAGCAAAATTCATTCCAAATTGATCAAAATTCCTTGAAATTGTAGCAACTTGATTTGCTAACATTGTCAAAGCATCAGCTTCATGAATATTAGCAACTTTCTTAAGATTTACCCTTTCAGAAGGCCATTGAAAATTATTTTGTAGTCATCTCTTTAATTAAAGCATAAGCATCATTAAATTATTTTGACATCAATGAACCACCAGCAGCAGCATTAATAATAGATCTATAAGATCCAACTAATCCATTGTAAAAGGTTTGAATTATTAACCAATCTGATATTGCATGGTGTGTACACTTTCTTAAGAGTTCTTTAAATCATTCTCATGTTCATAAATAGATTCCCCTTCAAACTGAAAAAAGTTTGTGTTATCATTTCTAAGTTTCACAGTTTTTTATGAAGGAAAATATTTAGCAAGAAATTTCTACGTTAAATTACCCCAAGTTCTAATAGATTCAGATGATAACGAATGTAACCATATCTTAGCCTTATCCCTTAATTATAAAAGAAATAATAAAAGTCTTATAGCATCATTTGATACACCGCCAGATTCAAATGTAGCACACAATTTTAGAAAATTGGCAAAATGTAAATTTGGATCTTCAGTTGGTGCTCCCCCAGATTATTTGATACCATTTGGATAATAACAGATTTAAGCTCAAATGAATTAACCACTAAAGCTGGATTTTGAACACTATAGTGAAGTTCATCCACCATAGGGTTCGCATAATCTCATAAAGGTCTAAACTCTTCAGCATTTTGATTATTTTGATTTGTCATTTCTTGAAATCTTTTAGTAAATTTTAATGGTTTAATTTTCTAATAGTTCCTTCTAACTCAAAATCGTAAGGCACGGGTCCTATGGAACCTGAACTGTGCATACAATACTATAAAACATATAGAATAAAACATAAAACATAAAAACAAAAACACACAAATAAGAACTTTGAATAAAAACAACACTACAATATTCCTATAATAAATATTAAAGTTTAAATAAGGCTTTATAAAAATAGAAAAAATTTTCTCTAAAAAGTTCTTTTTGAAATTTTGTAATTTTTCCCAGCAACTCCGATAAAAAACTTGATTCCGACTTTCTATATAGATGTTTATTGCGATATATGTGATTATATGGTTAATTTACTTAATAATAATTTTTACTTTAGAACAGTGCCAAAAAATTGATCTCAAGAAAAAAACTAGGTAAATTCTTCACTATGAAGCAAATAAAAATAAATTTAAAACATTAATATGGGATACTATGCAAGTATACATATCGTTATCAAGTAATATAGTATTTTTTTATTAAGCCCCGAATATCATACCCATAGGGAAAACTTGACAATATGCACTCTCAAAAATTGGAGAAATTATATAACAAAATTCTACTTAGCAAAATATTCCTACTTAATCTTAAGATGCTATAATAGGAATGAAAAATTGATTCTTTTTGTAATTTTCTAGATAATTAAAAATAAAGTAAGCAATTAACTAACTTAAATAAATATTTGCAAGATGAAGGCAATATAAATAAAATAACTTTTTCCTTATCATGAATTATTAACAAGTATAAGAACTCTATTGTGAAAGTATTCTAATTTTGTTGTGCCAAATAGGAGCAATAATATTCCTTACACTTACAAGAGATGCTATAAAGAACGTTGGTTAATCTATAGTTTGAATAGTTTTGAACACCAATTAGGAAGGAAAGAAACTAACTCTCACTCTAGAGTCCCCTCTTCTCCCTCCACTTGGTGGCTAACATCTCATATCAAAACCAAAAACTATAAATCAAATTGGGGGCTTTAGTCTTTAACTCTAAAATCCTCTAATTCTACACCCTTGAAAGTTTATTTTCTTATTTATTTGTTCTCAACCTCATAAACTATGTTCTCATCCATGAAATCAAATGCGATTCTTACCATTTGTTGACTGAGACAATATCATCTCGGATCTTACATGTTCTCACAACATTTATTAACATCTTAAATGGTCAAATCAAGGAGTAAATGAAATACAAGGTTTCAAATCATCATAACTTCTTCCAATATCGAACTTCAATACTTCACACAACTTCCTTTCAATACTTAATCACCTGTCTTTTTAAGGAAAAAGATCAAGAAAACCACTCATAATTCGTAGAGAAAACGCAACCACACTTGAGTTTAAAAGTAAAAATCATGCACACAATAAGAAATCTAAATTAAAACCAAAAGTAGTCACAGAGATAAACACTTATCTCAAATCTTCTCCTCCAAATTTCTTGAAGTTCTTTAAATTCACTTCCTTCACTCACAATACATACTTAAACTCAAAATAAAATAAAAAGGTGGTTGATGGCGGCAGCAGCGATGGGCGGCGGTGGCAACGATTACTATGCTGAATGATGGTTGTTGGATGTGGATTGACTTGCCTGTCCCTTTGATGATCCAAGTCTTCTTTAATAAAAATCCCAGAGGTGCCTTGGTGTCTCTTCAAAATGTGTCTCCATTCAATGAATCTTCTAGAGTTTACCAACTTTCAGCAGCTAATTGGTCGAATTTTTGTGTCTATGAACTATTTCCCACATTATTACCAAAGGTTGCTTCAAACACCTCTTAAGAAATTTGTCTAAATTCAGTTTATCATCAAATAACTACTTCTAGCACTTCAGCGCGGGGTACCTCGCGCATAGGCGCGACTCTCTCTAAATAACTAGCACGTAAGCGCCAGTACTATGCGCTTAGGCACCTCAATTCATTTTTTGCACCTTCTTCATTTTGGTCAAAATTTGATCCCTTTTCATTCCTTTTACCATTTTTCATCCATTTCTTTGCACCTGAAATAAATACACACAAATAACTTTCATTAAAGCATAATATTTCATGAAATGTGTATGAAAATGTGTACAAAATATTATATATTTTAGGTGTATTAGTGCCTAAGGGCCATGATCGGACATGATTGGCTCCTAGGCGCCACAACAGGCGCCTATGTGCTAGAAATAGCTATCCCTTTTATTCAATGAATTTGGCCAAATTTTGAAGACATACATGATGAAACCCTAGATGATTTTCAGAGCTTTACATATAAGGATGAAGTCCAAACAAAAAATGTGAGTGTTGGAGGAGGATAGAGTGCTTCGATGTGTGTGTGCGTGCAAGAGTGATTAGGGTAGAACCCCATTAGGGTGGGTGGCTAGCACAAGAGCATTTTGAGTCTTGTAATAGCCTATTGAAGTTAAGAAAGTCAAGAAACTTAGAAGGATTTCTTAGGGAAGTAGTTGAGATAATTATTTGTAATTTTGTTTAAGTATTGTGTTGTGAACTTGATTTTTAATATAAATCATGTTTTGCTTTGTTATCCACATGAATTATGATTAGTTTCCCTTTTCTTACTTCTTTCAATAAGAAGTAATCATGTGAAGGATTTTGGTTTGTTTAGAACTTCTTTTATTCCCAAAATTGTGATGGTATTTTTACTAGTTCTTCATTTAATTTGCAAAATGGTCACTTATAATGTTAAAATTCATTGTGAAATATAATGACTCGGGAGAGATATGATTTCACCCAACTAGTGAGTACCACACCAATATTACAAGGAAAGAAACCACAATCTATGGAGAGTGCAAACAATTAAGGAAATTTGTTTTGATGGGTGTAGAATTGATGTTTTTAAGGTGGCAAGCTAGATACCAATTTGGTCTAGAGTTGTAACTTGAAGTCCTTCATAGGTCATATAGAAAGGGCACAGAGGGTAATCTAGAAGTAAGAGACTAGAATATACTCAGCACTACTATACAATAGAGAACTTACTTTAGGTTATATAATATTCTTTAAGCACTCAAGAGAGAGTAAAGAATAGGTTAGATCCTATTTGTCGCAATACATCATTTAACCTTTTAAACATTTTGATTCCAACACATATTATTGCAAAGGGAAAGATTCTTTTCATAATTAGAACTCTCTTTTACATTTAACATAATTTAGAATTTTTACATTTACATCTAATTTTAATAAGAACTTGAAAGAATTTAATAGATTTACTTTACATCTAAATTTGTTAGTATATTTTTTAGATTAATTTTTTTAGTTTTAAGTAAAAGTTTCACTAAAAGTTTATGGGATCGAGACTAGGGTTATTATAGAAAACTCTATATTACTTTAAACGATACAAACACTTGGTAGTACCTCTAGTGTGAAAAGTTTTGATCTATACTTTTTAACATTTCATTTTTTTCACACTAGCCGCTAAATATAAATTGGGTTAAATTTTTTATAATCATTTGGAATATTAAAACTACGTAATTGTGTGTTGGGTCAATGACACTCTCCCTCACATAAGCTCGCAATGCCCTCATTGTGACTTCCACATGGTACTGTGATCCCGATATTTTGTATATGTAAGGATTTATGAAGTCGACGCCACTACTTGAAGATTTTAATCCCCAAAAATGGCGCCAAAAACTTGATCCCTGAATACTTAATGCTTATGCATAGTATAACAATAGTCCTGATGGTATTTTTCACTTATATTTATTTATTTTGCAACAAAACCAAAAATTTGATTCTGAAGAAAAATAAGAATTTAACTTTTTAATTATATATATATTTATATTTGGATACTACACAAGTATACATATCGTTATCAAGTAATATAGGACTTTCTGATTGCGACCTGAATATCGAAATCGAAGATTATGCAATATCCACATTTTAAAAAGTTTTTTCTATTTTTAAAAAGATAATTACTTAAAATAAAAATGATTTTTGGAAGAATTTAAAATATAAATATTTTTTGTATTTTTTATATTTTAACGAAATAGTAACAACTTAAAAAGATAACTAAAGTTTTTGTAGAAGAAAAGTATTTAATAAGAAAATATCTTTCTTCTTATCATGAATCAGTAATAAGTATAGGACATCTGTTGTGGAAGTATGCAAATTGTGTTGTGCCAAATAGGAGAAATAATATTATTTACCCTTACTAGAGACACTATAAAGAACATTGACTAATTTAAAGTTTGAATAATTCTGAAGAGTAGCAAGGCTGGAAAGATACTAGCTCTCACTCTAGAATTCCCTCGATTCCCTCCACCTGGGGGCTAACATTCTAGTATCA